>JANAVB010031617.1:8848947-8878947 GCA_029216955.1 Iris pallida
TTAAGAAGTTCCAATTCAAACCTTCGCTTCCAGAAAACTTGTAATAGGTGAGGTATCGAAAGGGGTAACTACTCGATCTTATTTGAGAGACTCTATTGCTAGCACTGCTTTTATTCTCAGATTGAACCTAAAAATTTTTAGACGCTTTTGATGATGAATTTTGGATATCTGCAATGCAAGAAGAACTCAACCATTTTAAACGAAAACAGGTTTGGAAACTTGTTCCTAGACCAGCTGATCATTCAATCATTGGTACTAAATGTGTTTTTCGCAACAAAAAGATGGTTCGGTCACTCGCAACAAAGCTCGTCTCATAGCTCAATGATACAACCAAGAGGAGGGTATCGACTACAATGAGATGTATGCTCCTGTTGCATGACTTAAATCTATTTGGATGCTTTGTGCCTTTACAAATTTCCAAAACTACAAACTTTTTCAAATGGATATGAAAAGTGCTTTTCTAAATGGTTTTATTAAAGAAGAGGTTTTTGTCAAGCAACCTCCTGGTTTTAAAAATCACAAATTTCCTGAGCACGTCTTTAAACTTAAGAAAGCTCTTTATGGCCTCAAACAAGCTCCTCGAGCTTGGTATGAATGCCTTAGTACTTTCTTACTTGATAAAGGTTTTCAAAAAGAAAAATTGACACTACACTTTTCATAAATTCCTTGATGACACTATTTTGTTAGTACAAATTTATGTAGATGATATCATATTTGGGTCCTAATGAGGGTCTATGCAAAGATTTTGCCAAGTGTATGCAGAACGAGTTAGAAATGAGCATGATGGGGGAGCTTAACTACTTCGTTGGACTGCAAATCAAACAATACTCGCAAGGCGTCTTCATCAGCCAGTCGAAGTATATAAAGGACATGTTAAAAAGTTCGAGCTTGACAACATCAAACCTATCAGCACTCCTATGGCTACTACAACAAAGCTGGAACCTGATGAAAGCGACAAACCGGTCGATCAATGTAAGTATCGAGGTATGATTAGTAGTCCATTGTATTTAACTGCTAGTCGTCCTGATATTATGTTTAGCGTTTGCCTATGTACTAGATATCAAGCAAATCCTAAAGAATCACACATGACCGCTGTTAAGCGTATCTTTAGATATCTTAAGGGAATGATTACGGTAGGCTTGTGGTATCCCAAAACCACTTCCTTTGAATTAATCGGATATTCCGATGCTGATTTTGCGGGATGCAAAGTCAACTGTAAGAGTATCAGCGGCACGTGTCATTTGTTAGGAAAGGCTTTAGTCTCATGGTTTAGCAAGAAGCAAAATTTTGTTGCACTATCCACAACAGAAGCTGAGTACATTGCAGCTGGTCGTAATTGTGCACAGATTTTGTTGATGAAGCAAACTCTTGAAGACTATAACTTATCTTTCAAGCACATACCTATTTTTGTGATAACACTACTGCCATAAATTTGACCAAGAACACAGTATGTCACTCACGCACAAAGCATATAAAGATTAGACACCATTTCTTGCGTGATCATCAACAACACGGCACAATTAACTTAGAGTTTATTGACACTGAACATCAGCTAGCAGATTTCTTTACTAAACTGCTAGTCAAAGAGCGCTTTAATTTTCTTTGTCAAGAGTTAGGAATCTTGGATAAAACCGTCATATAATAATATGTACCTACATAAATAACATTTATGACAAGCATCATTTATAATGACTCAGCTTTGGGTACAAGCCGAAAGGGTCCTTCTGACAACAAGGCGTAAAAGCCTAAGCGACATGGTGTACCAGTCTTCGGACTACCGCTAGCTGGGATCCGGCCCCTACAGCTACCCAAGGCAGTTTCACTGTAATGATCGCTGTCTTAACCGTCATTTATTATATGGCTACATTGTTTTTATGACTAATATAAATCCATTTTTCAAATTCTAGACTTTTTACTATTCAAACATTGCCTTTACTGTGTTCTGGAACAGACAGGCAGAGTTCGGGTCGAACTCTGCCCCACACAGTGTTCGGGCCGAACTCTATGTGCCTGCTCACAGAACCTCCAGTTGCTCTCGGCCATTCAATTTTTTGATCCGACGGCCAGGATTTCACTCGACCTGATGGCCCCAATCTTCTTAAACCCGAGAAACCCTTCTCTCTCTTCACTTTCATCTTCTTCGACCTCCTTCCAAACTATTTTCTCTCAAACCCTAACTATAGAAACCCCAATTTTAGGGCTTTTTCTTCCAAACTCAAGATCTAAGGAGTTTTGTAGGATCTCTTCCATCTCCAACCATTTGTGTGAGGTATAACTCCTTTTTCTCCTCTCTTTCAAATTCTCTCTTTTCATTATCTATCAATGGCACCTAAACTTTTTGGTAGAGGAAAGAGGAGAAGAAGTGAAGGAGCATCATCCTCTAATCCTCCTCCTCCTCCTCATATCCATCCATTATTCAATCCACCACCTCCACAAAACCCTAACACCTATAATGAACAACATTTTGTCTCATTGGATGCTTCCAATGAGTGGTTTTCTGACTTTCGCTCACGTAGCGTGTTTCCGGGACATCCGATCAACTGTACTATATTTTCGAATTATGATTCACTATTTCATGACTTAAATATAGATGAACTTGTATCAACTTCATCTATTGTCTATTTAAATGTCATATAAATGTTCTACAGTAATTTGACTCATGATGACCGGGGATCTATTCCCGTGTCGTCGGTATTGATATCATTTGATGAATTTGAGCTTGCTGACTATCTAGAAATCTCGGAACCCAACTCTTGGGAGAAACTCGTCAATGCCCGACGGTTTCAATTTCCCGACGAATCTTCTCTTGAAAGCTTCGAGGATGACTTTTGTACCCCTAACACACGTCCTCGCAAGCTTACAGCAAAAATTTTTAACCCCTACTTCTATGAACTCCATCGAATTATATTTTTTGATCTTCCCCAAAGCGGGATCGACCGATGAAGTTTCCTATCTTGAGATATCTGCACTCTATCACTTGCACTTCCACGTTCCATTCAACTTCCCTCGCACTATGATGGACGGGATGATTAGTGCGAAAACCAAGCTACGATCATTGGTCTATGCTATGTATCTGCCGATGATCTTTCGTGCTTTTCATATCCCTCTTGATGAGTGTCAGTTTCTTCCTGCTCCTGCATATCCATCCAAGGCACGGAGGACTATTATTACTATTGCCCCTCTTGCAGAGTCTGAGTCTTCTGACTCTGATGCTCGTGTTGCTCCTGATGCTCCCGAGCCCGAGCTGCCTGCTACTCTGGACTCCATCCAGGCGATGCTTCGCGATCACTTCCGTTTGGAAGACGACCGCTGGACTCAATTGGATTACCACACCACCCTTCAGATAAGTGCTATCAGCAACTCGCTACACGACCTCCAGTACACCCTGGCCACCCATCCTACCATGTCGTTCCCTATCGTACGGGACCCTTCTCGCGAAGGTTACCGTATTGACGACACATGGGTCAGACGGTATCTGGACTCGGACACGGCTTTCGTCGACCCTCGTCGCTCTGCCAGCGACCCTTCAGACTCTGCTGGTCCATTCCGTGCTCCATGATGGTCACGGTTTAGTACCTGCTGATGATGCTGCTGATGTTAGGCTATAGTTTCCTTATGTTTTATGTCATAGTTTATAAGCCTTGAGTTATAGTATTTCTATTTTCATGCGTTGTATTTCCTTCAGACTTATGCACTTTGGTTTTTATGAGTTATAAAACTGCTAGTAGTTTCTCTCTATGATTGTGGTTCCACGTTATGTGATTGCATGTATTCACTTTGTCTACTATTATGGGGGAGCTACTTTATCACTTTGCTAAATTACAAAGGGGGAGAATACTTGTGATATTTGTAAAACTTGTGATATTTGTATGGACATGTGCTTTTGAGCTTCAATATATATTTGTACTTGCTTGGATTAGAACTTGTCTCAGGATAGATCCAATTAAGGGGGAGCCGACATGTTCATCTAACGTGGGAGCTGTTATCATTATTCCATGTGTCCAGGTATGAATGTTGTGACATGCAAATATCGTATTTTTGTCAATTATCAAAATGGGGGAGATTATTGACCCAAACTGGATCGCAGTCAACCTAATCTTGATAATTAACAAGACGATATCTGCTATGATCCAACTTGACACATCAAGCTCCAAAATAGACAATCACCACACATCAGATCAAGACAAACGTCATCGACAATTGCTACGACATGTTGTTTAATTATTCTCTGAGTCTGTATTTTTACTTTTTATTGAGTCTAGGCTAATGTAAGTTGAGTCGCACTGAGTATCTCGATCCTAGACTTCACACCCAAAGCCCCACAAACAAAAGTCCAAAAATCTGCGAAACCCAAAAACAGCCCATGAACATTATGTCCCCAAGAAGACAGAGTTCGGGCCGAACTCTGCCCCCCTTAATTTTAGGATATGATTTTTAGGGTTTGTTGGTTGCTAGTTGTCTAACGGCTAAATTTTTGAATATTTGGGACAGAGTTCTGGCCGAACTCTACCCCTCTGGACTAGTATATATATGCCTTGATTTTTCTTATTTTCATTCATCCAATCTTCTCATCTTCTCTTCTCCTATAGCCTATACATTCAAGAGCTTATCCTTCTCATCTAACTAGCCAAAAAACTTCCCAAGCCCCCAAGGTGCTCCGTACGAGTCAACTAGATGTTTGTGTGCAAGAGTTACAAAAGAAGTCACTTGGACAATTCCAAGTCTCGCCATTTACGAATCTATAAGAAGCTGGCGTGCTCATTTGAGTAAAGGCACGTGGTTGTACGTTATTTCACAATTAGTGGATTTCAATCGTGAGCTAGAGTTCTCAGGCCTGGACTAGTCCTCCACAAGGGAAACCAAGTTAAAAACTGTTGTGTCTGCGTATACTTTTCTGATCTCTATTTATATTCCGCATTTATACTCTAATTATTATTTCTATTGGGTGAACTTGAATAGAGTTATTTTTTAATTGGGTATTATCGACACATACTCTATTCACCCCCCCCCCCCCACTAGAGTTGCCTACATGTACTTCACCTAAGGCACTAGTATAGTAGTAGTGCAGGGGGCGCCTGAGCACAGATCTCGGGTTCGAATCCTCCCCCGAGCGACTATGTGACTTCGAGCCATGGCTCGGCTTGGAGAAAGGACACCTCAAAATATATGTGTGTGTGTGTTGTGTGTGTGTGTGATAAAATATTTGCATAAATATTATTTCTTGTTAAATTATTTTTCATTTTTCTAGAACTTATATGGAAATATATTTTTAAAATAATGGAAAGTTATTTTATTATTAGGTTTTTTTTGTTTCTTTTTAATACGTACATATGAGGGATATAAATACATATACATATATTGGTATATATGTTGCTAATATATATGAAGATTTTTTTTGTACATTTTTGGAGATATTACTTTTTATATTTTTAGGTATTTTTTATTAGAAATTATTTACTATAAAGATTTTTTGAGATATACATATGTTGCTATATAGAATTTTTTTAGGTATAATATATGTTTCTATAAAAAGGATTGGCTTTAAAAAGAAAAAGAAAAAGGAAAAAAATACTGTTGTTCCCCACAGGGAACAATAGCAAAATCTGATCCCTAAACCCTGCCGTGTGCACCTGACCACTGCGCACCACCACTCGCCATTGGCCAGTCGATGAAGACGGTGCTGGAGCCGCACGGTAGTAGTACTGCAACATAGAGCAGCAGCAACAATCGCATTAGTAGCAGTTCCAAGTACTTGACTTCCACGCCGTGTTTCTCCCTCCCTGTTCAATGATTTTTTGAGCCGTAAAATCCTACACGTAGATAACCTTACCACCTACAAAATCCATCATGTGGATTTTTGTTAATTCGTAATGTAAGCAAAGAAAATCAAGTTCCAAAAATTGAGAAAAATAACAAATTTTTGGGTGCAGAAATTATCCCAAGAAGTGGTTTTGGAAGTCCTTTCCTAGGTCGTATATCGAGGAATTTGAAAATATATTTGAACAGGATTTTAGACAACCTATACGGCAACAAAATCCTTTAAATTAATAGTTTTATTTATTTAATTTTTAAACTTCTTACATAAGTGACTACTTTTGATGGCAGTCGTCTAAAGATAAACAGATCTGAAAATTTGAATACCATTTGGGGGCTTCGCCCCGAACACCCCACCCCCAAGGGTGCTACCCTCTCGACCCATGTCTGCTGACCCCCAAGTGCGAGACCCCAGAGATGTCCTTGGACGGTTCAGAGAAATATGCTACTATAACACTATCTTTGGCCCATCATGAATTCTTCATAGCAAAAGTTCATGTTCGAACTTGCTTACTGCTTATCTACATAACATATTAGACGAACACAACAATATGTATAGTAGCAAGTATGCACATTAGGACAATGCTAACAATATAGTAATTTCATGACTATTGGTGATATCATAATATTAAACTTAATTGATTAGCTATATTCAAAAACATGATATAATCATTGGGCTAACACATATCACATACTTGGCTTGTATTATTCAGATGAAAAATGACTAAATAATTATATGACAAATTGACACAGAGAGGCCAGAAGAAAGATATGAGTGCCTTAGATTATCTCGTTATCTACATGAAGCATGTGAGGTAACTGTCTTAAGTGATGTAACATACAGAACTCGTGTTAACTTAAAAATATATTTGGTTATTTATGATTTTTAAGTTGACCAAAATACCTTAAGCGGACGGGTATATTCGAGTAAGACCGTCATGAGTCTCCAACTTGGATTGATGGCATAGTCTTTTAAATTAGCTAGACAACCAAATTTTAGCTTGAATTCACCCTTATTTGTTATACCCCGATCCTGCAGAGTCCTTTCATCCTCGCTTCGGACTCTTTGAGACCGTTCGTCCTCGCTAAGGCGTGATGTCGTGCAAGCCTAAGTTGTGCTTGCACAAGGCCAAAACCTGTAACAAGACAAGATAGACAAGGTTGACTATACGCAGCGGAACATATTGCAGATATTTGAAGCAGCAGCGGAATATATGAATTGAACACAATGATAACAAGAAACAATTCTATTTATTGATATTCTTTGAACAGATTACAAGCCCTCATTTCTCTCGAATACAATGTTTACATTCCCTCAGAAACTTATTAGATTTTAATGATTCTGTCCCATACATTACATCCCTTTATATACAAAACCAACTCTTGCAACAGATGACCTTCTCTTGGCATCTCTTTTGATTCCTGGCTCCTGAGGATGAGGCTCGGGCTATCGCTTCGGACTATCCTTCTCGATGCATATTGCACCTGCATGCAGACTAATGGTGGGTCAGTATATCAGCATACTGGTAGTTGTGAACAAAGAGCTATATTTGTCTGAAACGATCAGTGTTCATTTAGTGAGAAAATGTTTCTTGTGATGTGATCTTGCTACTTTTATCTATGTTCATTTCACGCATACAGAGTCAGTTTACATTCTTTGAAAACATTTGAAAATCCATAATTTATTTATTTCATTTCAAGCATACAAGGTACTATTTATTTATGTGGAGTGCGCAGCGTGTTTCGTGAGCCATAATAATTTCTTTTGTTCAAGCAACTCTTAGGGTCAATGACAAGCATGATATCATACCTTTTCTTTAGTGGGACATTGCATTTCATTGCAATAGATTAATCTCTTCAAGCAATTCATATAGAAAACTTAAGCACACGTGTATATCACTTTTCAGCGATTCTTACCATAGTCGACAGTCCATCCCTGCAACATTCTTATTTTCGATTTGTCTCTGCAATGTTAGCTCTTATCAAAATCTTCTTATGCATGTCATTGATTAGCAGCTATGACTCTTGGATTCAGCTCGTCGCTAATAGACATAACATTTTTGAGGGTAGTATTTACCTCATACAACATTTGAGGTGTAGCATTTACCTCATACAATATTTCGAGGTGTAGCATTTACCTCATACAACATTCCCGAGGTATAGCATTTACCCCAGGGTACTATTACAATCTCTTTGTAACATATACAAGTCCATCTGTACATGACCAGCATTCAGAACATCTTTGAGGGACAAGCAATCATTCATCGCCTTGGAACATAATAACAGTTCTATGTAGGTATAGCATATCATTTTACCTTTGAAAGCATACCAGTTTGGGGCATATAAGCAATCTCTTTTTTTCTTGTTAGAATGGCAACTGTTCATTGATTAAAGGCAACATCTCTACTTTAGCATGGTAACATCTCATTTCTTTTTAACATACAACAACTCTTATTCTTAGCGTGCATATTATCTTTGTTCTTAGCATAGAAACATGTGAAATCCCTTACAAGCATACTCAATGATTTACCATCTTGTTATTAGAAATAGCATTCAATCAAAAACTCAGATTCTTATTAGGCGTAAGCGAATCACAAAATGAGACTTTGTCCACTCACCCGGATTAATCGTCTTCTGTTGTAGAGCCAGCAATCTGATCTCTTCGTTTATCGAGTGCCTTCGCTGAGCGATGCACTACATAATTATCCACCGAAAAAAGTTTCGTCCTCAAAACTTAAGGAGAATCTTACGATATTCATTATAGCGATAGTCCTCATCCTTCGCCATCATCAATCCATGAAATCACAATTCATATCATATCAAAACTCTTGTTTAATAAAGCATCAATCTCAATCAATCAAATCAATCAAACATTTGTCGGCATTATAAAAATATTTATGGACTTATTGTATGGAACGTTCATCTCATCGATGATATCAAGCAGGCAAGGAATTTCCAATCAGGAGAATATCTTCGAATTCAATTGAATCAAAATTGGCCAGAGGATCGTGTTGCTTTGATACCATTCTATCATGCCCCGGTCCTACAGAGTCCTTTCATCCTCGCTTCGGAATCTTTAAGACCGTTCGTCTTCGCTAAGGCGTGATGCCATACAAGCCTAAGTTATGCTTGCACAAGGCCAAGACCTATAACAAGACAAGATAGACAAGGTTGACTATACGCAGCGGAACATATTGCAGATATTTGAAGTAGCAGCGAACATTTTGCAGATATATAAATTGAACACAATGGTAACAAGAAATATTTCTCTTTATTGATATTCTTTGAACAGATTACAAGCCCTTTCTCTCTAATACAATGTTTATATTCTCTCAGAAACTTATTAGATTTCAATGATCCCGTCCCATACATTACATCATTTATATACAGTTTATATTCTCTTCACTCTCTCTTCATTTCTTCTTCCCTTCTCTTACCTTGGAGCTTGCCAAGAGCTTGGCCTTGAGCTCTAGAGTGTGGTTTCGTACCCCTCTTAGTGGTGGAGTGGAAAATTAGGCTTGGAGCTTAACCTAGACAAGTACATCTTGCCAAATTCTTGAACAATAGTATTTTATTGTCATTTTGTTTTCCTTGGTATTAAATGCTTAGAATTTTCCTAAACTTATTTTGTTAAATATGTTTTCCTTATGATTCTCGTATGTATGCATGTTTCCAAAATTTGTTTAAGCAAGGTTTTGATTTCCTGTTAAAACCCAATATTGACTTAGTAGTAAACTTGGTATCAAGAGTGATAGTAGTGTAACTATCATGGATCTTGGTCACATATACATATATGAGGTCCTTACCTAGCTAGTATACATGGATTTTGAGTTTGGTGGCAATCGAAACCCGTTTCGGTATCCCGAGAACCTCTATATGGAGTAATTTGAGGTATTGATCTATCAAGTCTTTGAATTTATGAAATCTAATAGTTCCATGTTGTAGGAAATTCAATTCTATGCAATTTTGACTTTTAAAAATCGACTTTTGATTTAAAATGAAGTTTTTATGGCCGAAACAAGTTTTGGCAAAAATGTAAATTTTGTTGTTGTTTGAAAAAACGGTATACCGACGGTATGCCGGTGTATACCGACGGTATGTCAATTTTTGCACCAGAAACTTCCTGTCTTTAGGCCGGTATACCGTCGGTATGCCGCCGTATACCGCCGGTATGCCGTTTTATGCCGTTTTATTCTGTTTTTGCCTGTTTTGTCCGCTTTTGATATTTTCTTCGACTATAATGATTTCTTAACATGATAAGATGATCTTGCGTAGTTAGAGAATGATTGTACACCCTATATAGACTTGATACTAGCACACGTTCAATTATTTTTCTATGAAATGTACTTAGCTTTAATTATTGTTTCCCACTTTGCACCAGAAACTTCCTGTCTTTAAGCCGGTATACCGTCGGTATGCCGCCGTATACCGTCGGTATGCCGTTTTATGTCGTTTTAGTCTATTTTTGCCCGTTTTTGTCCGCTTTTGATATTTTCTTCGACTATAATGATTTCTTAACATGATAAGATGATCTTGCGTAGTTAGAGAATGATTGTACACCCTATATAGACTTGATACTAGCACACGTTCAATCATTTTTCTATGAAATGTACTTAGCTTTAATTATTTTTTCCCACATGCCATGATATGTCTTTTGATAGATACTTTCTTACGAGCTATGATAATTGTTGCCATGCCTTCTTGCATACAAGATAGTGGCCCGTCGTGGCGCACTCATGATACATGTCCTTCTTGCTTACATGATAGTGGCCTATCATGGCACACTCTTGATTCTAGTACATGTCTAGTTCCTTGATAGTGGCTCGTCGTAGCGCACTCTTGTCTTGATATTGTCATGTCTTGTTGTGGCTTGTTGTAGTGCACAATCTTGCTTGTCTTGTCCAGTCTTGCATGTCTCATGTCTAGGATAGATTCTGCGGAATGCCACATCCAGAATCCAACAAGAAAATGTTAAGGACTAAACAACTCGCTTGATTACCTAGATCATTGGAGACTTTTCCGGTTACCTATTGCCCCTTTGGTCTTGGTCTTATATAAATAATATATATATATATATATATATATATAATATATATATTATATATACATGGGATTTGGAGCTATCTGTCATGATAAGCACTCTTCCAACACACCGTCGAGTGGGGCACTTCCTTAGGACACATGTATCTTACAGTAGTGTGTCTGCTATACTTGTTTTCTTTTTGGCTTGGATCATTTAGGTAGTAGCAGGCATGTAACTGGACTTAGATTTCTCAAACTTGCATGTGTTAGTAATTAGGATTGTGGCAACCCTAGTTAGCTAAAGTATCAAGCCGTACTTATTGCTTGGCCGTAATTGACGGATGGAGTCCATACCTTCTAGTCTAGTCTTGCTCCAGTTTATCTTATTACAGTAATTAGCTTCCTGTCACTCCTTACATGTTATTCTTCATACTACATGCTCGGCTTCACTATTTGTTCACATATCCAGTTTATTATATGTATTCACTTGCTATCCTTCTTGCATGTTCCAGTTTCCTTTCGTAAACACTGTGGTACCAATTTACTATTCTAGTCTCGTTTACTGCTTTATCTTAGAGATGTTATAAATTGCATGATGGTTTTCCATAGTTTGGCTTCCTTTGTGGTACTTGCTATTGGGGTTCTGACCCCACTGGTTTTGCATTGACCAGAATTAGTTGAGGAGCCCAAGGATCTTCCAGACCTTCCATTCGATGGTGACCACCTGGAGCAGGGGACTTGAGTGGGTGTTCTTTCTCTTATCTACTCTTTTCTGTACATATTCTTTTGAGGCGTTTAGCCACCGAGCACGTATTTAGCTCGTGTTTTGAACTTGACATTTAGCCTACGGGCTTAGACTTGATGTTATATTTTTAGACTGCAGCTAGAGCTGATCATGTATTACTTAGTCTTGCTAGTTCTTCATTTTGTATTACTAGCTTCATGATCATCTATATATTATAGTTTGGGACGCTTTACTGTCTTATATGCATGATGATCATATTCTTGTACCTGAGACTGAGATATCTAGGATTATGTGACCTAGGATTGACTGTTGGTTTGTAGCAGTGACCCCCATCTATACCGCTTATACGTTATTTCGGAGTACTAGAGTACTTTGGTATACGTAGCTGGCCTGGTCCGTCCCTACTTGTCGGTATTTTGGTTCTGGGGCGTGACATAGGTTTTAGTGGTGGCCCATGCAGGTCTGATTTATCATATATGTAGAGGTTGCTAGTAGTTATCTCAGTCATAAATTCTTCTCCATTGATATCCTCAATATTACTCTTTACCTCTGATCTTTGACCTGATATTTGCTTTGATCGTTGATCTTTCCTGTTCCTGACCTAATCCTTGTGTCTTTAAACTTTCAGGGGCACCGTTCCTGGTCCTTCTGATCGTCCTGGCAGATCAGCGTCCCTTAGTTTGTCGGTTCAGGAGGAGCACCCTCAGCATTCCGGAGCAGAGTCTAGAGTGGACCGAAGGGCAGAGTCGCCCGTTCCTTATGTTCAGCCAGCAGTACCAGTTTAGACAGAGCAGCCAGAGGGTGTTGTTTGACACTGGTGGATGTTCTGAGAGATTTCATGGCGTCGCAGCAGCGTCAGAGTGATGATCTTACCTATTCTGTCCAGACGGCTTTGGAAAGGGGTGGTGCTCAGGTCTACAATTCTGCGAGCAGCTTCAGGCGTCTCCCTCCCGTACTTCTATGGTACAAAGAATGCTATTGCATCTGATGCGTGGCTTCAGGATACTGAGGCCATTTTGGAGGCGGCAGGGATTCCGGCTAGGGAGCGTGTGGCAGTTGTCTGGTTGCAACTCTTAGATTTGGCCCGCAATTGGTAGACGGTTCATGAGGTGCCTCTAGTGGCACCGATAGCTTGGGCCGATTTTAGCGAGAGGTTTCAGACTCGCTATTTTGATGCGGTGTCGCGTTATGATCTACAGTAGAGGTTTATTGGCTTACGGCAGATGAGCAGGACCGTCGACGGCTATGCGACAGAGTTTAGCAGGCTCAGTCGGTTTGTCCCTTCCTTTGTGGCGACCGAGTTGGATCGGGCGAGGAGGTTCCAGCAAGAGCTTCATCTGGAGATCATACCGGCAGTTGAGCAGCATGAGTTCCAGACTTTTGATGCAGTGATAAGGGCGGCGAGGAGGCATGAGTACACCTCACAGAGGATCGTTGATAGAGTCGGAGGTCAGAAGAGGCCTCACATTCAGAGGGGATCTTCTTTCCAATCGTCAGCACTAGCTCCAGCACTCCGAGCTTTGACAATTGGATCTCCGAGGAAAACGGTTCCGGCGGCTTCCTTTCAGCAGTCGTCTCAGCCGCATCCTCAGCAGCAGAGGCAGTCTTTCTCAGTTGGTTGTTCCATTACGAAAAGGAAGGGCATGTCTTATCAGAGTGTCGTAGGACACAGGGCTTGTGCCTAGCTTGTGGAGCACCGGACTACAAGATAGGGGCTTGTCCTAGGAGGAGTTCAGCTGGATTAGCACCCTTCCAGCCAGCAGTTCAGCAATTTAGGGCACCAGTACCGGTTCAGCGACAGCAGGCCGAGAGACCATTACCGACGCAGTCTCATCAGTTCCACCAACAGAGGCCTCAGCAATATGCTCAGGCTCAGAGGCAGAGGGGTCCAGCAACCAGAGTTCAGGGTCAGGCTTTTACGCTTTTATGGAGGAGGCGCTAGCAGCAGGGAGGTGGTCACAGGTACCATTCTTGTCCACTCTCATTTAGCTTCAGCTTTATTTGATTCTGGTGCTTCGTATTCGTTTATATCTGTACGATTTGTGACAAATGTTGGTTTAGAGCCAGAATCTTTACCTGTAAGATTGAATACTTACTGGTAACGGTCTAATAGGAGTAGACCGAGTCTATGCTCGTGTAGAATCATAATATGTGTGAGAGAGTTTCCTGCTAGGATGATAGAGTTTCCTATGGGTGATTATGATGTCGTCCTGGGTTTGGAATTGGCTGAGTGCTCAACACGCTTCGATAGATTGCTATGCTAGCAAGGTTATCTTTCGTGTTCCGAATGAGGAGCACTTCTCATTCTCTAGAGACGAGGTGGAGTCTTCACCAACAGTCATGTGGATGGCAGTAGCCATGGAGGTTCAGTTGCCCAGAGAGTTTGTGAGTTTTTTTATGTGTTTCCCAAGGAGCTTCCGGGTATGCCTCTAGTTCGGGAGATTGAGTATTATATTGATTTGGTTCCGAGAGCAGCCAGAGTCAGCGAGAGTCTACAGGATGTCTCATTCAGAGTTGTTGGTGTTGTATCAGTCTATTGAGGAGCTTAGGACCAAGGGATTCATTTGTCCTAGTGGATCGCCTTGGGGAGCTCCAGCCCTTCTTGTGAAGAAGAAGGATGGTTCATCGCGTATGGTCATTGACTATCGTCAGCTTAACGCGGTGACCGTGAAGAACAAGTATCCCTTGCCCAATGACTTGTTCGACCAGCTTAGTAGACGGCTGTGTTTTCAAAGATTGATTTGCGGTCTGGGTACCATCAAATCAGATTCAGAGAGCAGGATATACCCAAGATGGCGTTTAGATCTCGACATGTCCATTGGGAGTTCTTATTATGCCTTTTGGAGCGACCAATGTGCCAGCGATCTTCATGGATCTCATGAATTGGATCTTCATGCCCTACTTAGATCAGTTGTGATAGTTTATTGATGATATCTTGGTCTATAGTCGGACTAAGGCAGAGCACGAACAGCATCTTCGCGTGGTTCTTCAGATTCTTCGGGACCATCAGCTTTACACGAAGTTCAGCAAGTGCAATTTCTAGCTGATCGAGTCTTTTTCTTGGGTATTATTACCGGAGGTGGTGTTGAGGTAGACCCCAAGATGGTTGAGGCTATCGAGGGTTAGCCAGTACCTCGTACAGCTTCAGATGTACGCAGCTTTCTAGGATTAGCAGGCTACTACAGACGGTTTGTGGCAGACTTTGCTAGGATCTCCGCACCCTTGACATGGCTGACGTGTAAGGATGTGTGCTTTGAGTGGTCAGATGCTTGTCAGGTTTCTTTTGAGAAACTCAAGCATAGTTTGATTTCAGCTCCTATTCTGACATTACCGTCGGACCAGGTGGATTCACGTGTATTATGATACGTCAGGCCGAGGACTTGGTTGTGTCCTTCTGCAGCACG
The DNA here is from genome assembly GCA_029216955.1 of Iris pallida. Classification (NCBI taxonomy): domain Eukaryota; kingdom Viridiplantae; phylum Streptophyta; class Magnoliopsida; order Asparagales; family Iridaceae; genus Iris; species Iris pallida. The sequence goes on from JANAVB010031617.1 coordinate 8,863,933, forward strand.
ATCGAGTGATAGCTTATGTATCTCGGCAGCTTCGGGACCATGAGAAGATCTATTTGACGTACGATCTTCAGTTGGTCGCAGTTGTGTTTGCCCTTAAGCTCTTGAGGCATCTTCTGCATGGTGATCGAGTGGAGATTTTTACTGACCATAAGATCTTGAGGTATGTATTCATCCAGAGGGATCTGAACATGCCACAGAGGATGTTGCTTGAGTTACTGAAGGATTATGATATTGATCTTCAGTATCATCCCGGGAAGGAAAACGTCGTTATAGACGCTTTGAGCAGGAGACCCGGAGTCTATTTCTTGACGGAGCAGCATAACCTTCAAGAGGATCTTCAGGAGATGGGCATTGAGGTAGTGCTACCTGGTGAGGCAGCTATAATGGCAGGCTTGCAGGTTCAGTCTACTGTTGTGGATAGGATCAGAGCAACTCAGTCAGGGGATGCAAGGCTTCAGCAGCTCAGAGCAGAGTGTGTGAAAGGGTGCAAAGCAGAGTTGTGCATCCATGAGGATGGGACACTCCGATTTGGGAGTCGTCTTTGTGTGCCGAGTGAGATATTCGACATGAGATTATGTCGGAGGCCCACAGTTCTTAGTATTATGTTCATCCAGGAAGGATAAGATGTACCGAGATATTCGTCAACATTTCTGGTAGAATAGTATGAAGAGGGAGATAGCTCGGTTTGTCTCTCGATACTTAGTTTGCCAGCAGGTCAAGGCTGAGCACCAGAGACCGGTCGGACTTCTTCAGTCTTTACCGATTCGGAGTGGAAGTGGGATCATATTACTATGGACTTCGTGACTGGTCTTTCTAGAACCCGACTGGTAGAGATGCCATTTGGGTTATAGTGGATCGACTCACGAAGGTTGCCCACTTCCTACCTTTCAGAGTTAGTCAGTCTACAGAGCAGTTGGCCGACTTGTACATGAGGCAGATTGTCAGATTGCATGGGGTGCCAGTTAGCATAGTCTCAGATCGGGATTCCAGATTCACTTTTCATTTCTGGCAGAGTCTTCAGCAGAATCTGGGTACCCGTTTGAGTTTCAGTTTAGCATACCATCCTCAGACAGATGGTCAGTCGGAGCGTACGATTCAGACCTTGGAGGATATTATGCACTCTTGACTTCAGTGGTTCTTGGGAGGATCACTTGCATTTGGTGGAGTTCTCTTACAACAATAGCTTCCAGGCGAGTATTCAGATGGCACCTTTCGAGGCTTTGTTTGGTAGGAGATGTAGGTCACCTCTAGCTTGAGATGACATTGGAGAGAGGCAGATGCTTGGTCCAGAGATGATTGCTCAGTCAGTTGGAGTAGTCAGGCAGGTCAGAGAGCATCTCAGAGTAGCTCAGGATCGACAGCGTCATTGGGCAGATCAGCATCGACGCCATCTTGCGTTCTCAGTCGGCGACCATGTATTTCTTCGAATTTTGCCTACCCGTGGTGTCATCAGGTTTGGCATACGGGGAAAGCTTAGTCCTAGATTTATTGGGCCGTTCGATATTCTCGAACGAGTAGGAGATGTATCTTATCGCCTTGCTCTTCCACCGTCGTTATGCGAGGTACAAGACGTATTTCACGTATCTCAGTTACGTCGGTATGTTTCGGATCCGAGCCATATCCTAGATCATTACGAGCTGGTCGTTGGTACCGACCTATTGTTTGAGGAGAGGCCCATATCCATTTTGGACCGGAGGGAGAAGATTCTCAAGAACCGGACTATCCAATTAGTTCGTGTTTCTTGGGATCATCACTCACCGGGCGAGTCGACTTGGGAGCGCGATGATGATATCCGAGCTCGTTACCCGTACCTGTTTGACTCGTGAGGTATACTTATTCGTATATCTATGTTCTACCTTTTTTAGTGTGATTGTAGGAATACATGATGTTGTTATTTACGTATGTTTAAATTGCTTTTACATTCACATTACTCTAGTTGGATTTCATGCTTTATGAGTTTTCCTTCTTGATCCTGATAGCATGTTCTCTTGGATTTCTTGCTTACTTTTGATTACCTTTAGGAAATTTCGAGGATGGAATTTTTCTAAGGAGGAGAGAGTTGTGAGACTTGTCTCACAGTATCGGTATCTATATACGGATACGTATTTTGTAGCATATTTCGTATTTTATTGGTTTTCGGAATGCTTTAAATTTTTCCCAAAACTATAGGTTTTCTCCTTGATCGGCATACCGTCGGTATACCGGTGTATACCGACGGCATACCGCCCGAACATATTTTATACACTTTAGATATTTTTGGTTTCTGATATTTTTGTGAATAGTGTTTCGGATATTTTCATGAATAGTGTTTAGATATTTTCGTGAATAGTATTTAGATATTTTCGTGAATAGTGTAGATGCACCCTATTATCCAATGGATATTTGGTTGTGTTCGGGTGGCCACGATTGACTTAGATTTTGACATGGTTCATGATCCAACGGCTAAGATTAATTCCCCCTTATATATATACCATTTCACTTTCTCACTCCTCTCTCTTTTCATTCTCTTCACTTTCTCTTCATTTCTTCTTCCCTTCTCTTCCCTTGGAGCTTGCCAAGAGCCTGGCCTTGAGGTCTAGAGTGTGGTTTCGTACCCCTCTTGGTGGTGGAGTAGAAGATTAGGCTTGGAGCTTAACCTAGGCAAGTACATCTTGCCAAATTCTTGAACAATAGTATTTTATTGTCATTTTGTTTTCCTTGGTATTAAATGCTTAGAATTTTCGTAAACTCATTTTGTTAAATATGTTTTTCTTATGATTCGCGTATATATGCATGTTTCAAAAATTTGTTTAAGGTTTTGATTTCCTGTTAAAACCCAATATTGACTTAGTAGTAAACTTGGTATCAAGAGTGATACTAGTGTTACCATCATGGATCTTAGTCACATATACATATATGAGGTCCTTACCTAGCTAGTATACATGGATTTGAGTTTGGTGGCAATCGGAACCCGTTTTGGTGTCCCGAGAACCTCTGTTTGGAGTAATTTGAGGTATTGATCTATCAAATCTTTGAATTTGTGAAATCTAATAGTTTCATGTTGTAGGGAATTCAATTCTATGCAATTTTGACTTTTGAAAATCCGAATTTTGATTTAAAATAAAGTTTTTATGGCCGAAACAAGTTTTGACAAAAATCTGAATTTTGTTGTTGTTTGAAAAATCGGTATATCGACGGTATGACGGTGTATACCGACGGTATGCAAATTTTTGTACCAGAAACTTCCTGTCTTTAGGCCGATATACCGCCGGTATACCGCCGTATACCGCCGGTATGCCGTTTTATGCCATTTTAGTCAGTTTTTGCCCATTTTTGCCCGCTTTTGTCCGCTTTTCATATTTTCTTCGACTATAATGATTTCTTAACATGATAAGATGATCTTGCTTAGTTAGAGAATGATTGTACACCCTATATAACTTGATGCTAGCACACGTTCAATCATTTTTCTATGAAATGTACTTAGCTTTAATTATTGTTTCCCACATGCCATGATATGTCTTTTGATATATTCTTTCTTACAAGCTATGATAATTGTTACCATGTCATCTTGCTTACTAGATAGTGGCCCGTCGTGGCGCACTCATGATACATGTCCTTCTTGCTTACATGATAGTGGCCTGTCATGGCGCACTCGATGCCCTGTCATGGCCGGTTTTCGGACGCGAGCTCGTGAGCAAGCCAGCTACGTATCGAACGGACTCCAGTCCGACTCGAGTACGTATAAGCTGTCAAGGTCATGGTATCATATCTAATCTAAACTATATCTCAATCCACATGAATTATATAAACAAGTATGGATCATGGTCTGCAGCCCATTAGCATATTGTTCGATTAGACTCTAAGAATGATATGAGTCTATAAATAAGCAGAGTATATCATGATACTGAATATAAAGCACGAGAAGATAATAAAGAAATATCACAAGCAATACCTGTATCAAACATCGCAATCCTCTACCATCCTGCTCTGCTAACTAACTCCATGCAGTCGCTAAACCTGAAGAGATCATCAGGTCCTCAGAGGACTAGCAAGATACATAAAACATGCCTATCTAACAGTTTAATCACGCAATAATATAACCAGGGTGTAAACAGGAACTAGACATGAGACTGACAAGTGGCTACTGACAGGTAACTATGAACTCGGATACGGGATCAAGTATGCATAAATGAACTGCTGGTAGATCAATGGATAACCAACCCTCGCCCCGATTGTGGACTCGCAGGTCAGTTTCAAGACAAGTCACCCTCGCCCCGATTGTGGACTCGCAGGTGCAAAGGCAACCCTCGCCCCGTGTGTGGACTCGCAGGTTGTGGGAAAGACAAAGGAATAGCAGTTCACTCACTCATACTTACAGACACGACTCAGTCAAGACACAGGTAAAGACACGACACGACCCAATCACGATACACGAGAGAACCAATCCAACATGAACTACAAGGCTAACCATATACACAGACTATATCTATACTAGCAAGCACGATATACAAATCACAAGTAAATAACCAACTAGTAAAACTGTGTAATAATAGAAATATGCATGTAAATAAGCTGTAGAGGGAGGCAAGGTATACTTGCCTGGTAGCAACGCGAAGAACCAATAAAATACCGTCAACCGGTACGCCATAAATCCAAGTCATCACAACTGTCTCCGAAAGCTGAAACAAATATCGCCAACATTCTCAGAATAGTCAAATTAGCTGGGATTGCCTGTCCTTAAGTCCAATTCTGGACACAGGGGTAAAACGATAATTTCGGGCAAAAACGGTGTCCGCCGTTAGACCCGCTTTGCACCGAAAAATGTGCCAGAGTCAAAGGTCTCTAAAGTCATCAAACTACATGTCTACGAATCCAGTTTTTCGATACGAACCCAACCGTATGTCCAGAATTGGATTTCGACGGGCCGTGCATAAAATCGCCCGTCGTGTGGGACCGTGGGGCCCGCAAAACGACGTCGGATTCGACTATCTCAGAATCGGACCAAACTTGGCATACAGGACCAGAAAAATGATACGGTCCTGTTGGCGTAAGTTTTGTCTCGATCTGATGAGCGTGCACAAAGTAATTGAGAAATTTACAAAGTGCACGATACGGTGAATTTCGACGGATACGCATCAAATTCGTCGCGCACACGCGACCAATTTGAATTCTGTCAAAGCCCACACGACCACGAAGCCGTTACGAAGCTTTCGATACTTTTGGTGCGCGACCACGTTGCCCGGTTTGGCGGGACGCACGTCGTGTGGAACAATTTTCTAGTTTTGAAAACAGATTTTTCATCAACTTTGGGGTCCGATTTCTCGGCGCGTAGTCGATGAAATCGACTTCTGCGAATTGGGTTGCGGAGCCCTACATGTTTTCTAGAAGTCTGTTCAAATAGAATATCTAAAATAGCTTTAGATCGATCAGAATTTATCTTCAAACTTGGACATTTGGACTGTGTATGCACAGTTTTCGAACGGGTTTTTCGTCGATGTTTGCCTCGATTTTGCGAATCGAAGGCTCGACTATATTGCAACCTATTTGCTGGGGCCTCTAGAGGGTCATATAGTGTTTCCATATTAATTTACGAAATTGAAAACGATGAAGCGTACGCGAAGAAACAGAATGATGAATCCGTACCTGTCGCATGTGCTACTGCTGCGACCCGCACCTATGCGCGCGCGTGCGGCCCTGCTGCGGCGGCTCCCGGTCGCGCGCGGTGGTGGCTCCGACGGCAGGTGGGTCGCCGGCTTCATGGGAGGTCGGCGTGGGGTTTGCACGGATTAGTTTAGGGTTTCGATAGGGTTTCTTCCTCTCTTTTCTCTCGGTGAATGTTACTTATACTCGCGTTTCTCGGCGGGGGGGGGGGAGGTTCTTAGCCTGTGGGTTCGGGCCAGGCTCCGCTGGTGGGCTCGGGTGTATGGGCAAATGGAAAGGGATTGGCCTGCTCATAAGTTTTTGGTTTGCTAGTTTTACTCGCGAATTCGAGCCTGTGCTATGTTCGGTTATTATGGGGCTGGCTTCCTGTTAGCTGATGGGAGTCAGAAAACTGAAGGAAGGCCGGGTGTTTTAGTTGGGTCGGTTTGCTCGGCTTAACTTCTAAGCTCAGCTAAGGGCTCAAGTGGGATTTGGTTGCTGGGCTGGAAGTTGGCCTGGCCCGAATGGGCTGGGCTTATATTCTTATACCTATATAAATATATATTCTTTATCAGTTTAGTATATATACTTATATATATATACATTAGGTTGTGGGGCTATATTAGGCTGGGCTGCATGGGCCTGTGGGCCAACTACTTGGCCGGGCTGGGATTTAGTTATTAATATTCTTTTTATATATATCTATATACATATATATGTATATACATACACATACCTATATAATATTTTTATATGTATTCATACAAATATACACGTAGGTAATATATTTATATATACATATAATTTACACACACATTCACATATACACTCGTATATATTTAGAATTTATATATACTTACACATACATTCATATACATATATATTTTATATAATGCCAAGTATATATTTTATATAATACCAATACACATTTATTTATATAATATAAGTATATATATCATTAAATATAATATGCACCTATTTATATAAAGTTAGTATATATATATAAGTGAAAATGAACTATAATTGTATACACATATATCTATCCAAATTGCATCAACATAATAGTATAAAATATTTATCCTATTTTCTAAAACAGAATATCAATTTAGTAACAATAAAATATATCTATTTACGAAAATAGGAGATAACCAATATTAATAATATCTATTAGTAATAAATATATTTATTTAATCTGCACAAAGTAATAAAAATAATAATAAAATAATTAAATGGTGTTTTGGTGAATTCATACTATTCACCTTTATCCGGGTCCAGAAAATTGTACAAATATGGTAAAACCATATTTAATAATAATAATACCTATAATCTAACTATAACAATTATTCTTAGAAAATAATTGCCAATTTCAAAAATATATACAAAAATACTTGCACTTACCAAATATGTCTACAAGGCCGTACTTAGTCCTACTACATGCCTACCTGGGCTTGGATTCAGTTCGGGTCCAGTTTGACTAGTTCGGTACGACCGGGTCACTTAAACGTCAAATAATATTAATAATGAATAATGAACTATTTATAATGGTCATATCATAACTTGGCCTGGTTTTCCTAGTTACGACATCCCTATGGCTAGGTTTCTCCGGGCATGGCTAGTACACTAGTCAAGGCACACTGCTCCATCTCCCGTGCCACAAATCCTAGTCGTCTAGTACTTCAAAACTCAACTATGGCTAGAGTCATCTACCGTAATAATTAACTAAATAATTATTTATAAAAATCGTAAAATCCCCATTTAAATCAAATAAATAAAATAAAAAAATATTTCAAAATTTTTCGGGAAGGGGAGCTACAAATCTACCCACCTTAAAATAATTTCGTCCTCGAAATTCTAATTCATAGCTATTCCATAAAATCAAAGTCTACTATTACTTTAATCTCCTTAAATACAATTTCTCAAAAATATTTCTATGACCTTCTCTAGTCATTGGTATTTACGAAATCTCGAGGACTTCTACCCACCTTTGGTCACACTACTCCTCAAAACACGGTCACTAAAGTCTTATGGTCTCCTAACTAGTTGCTAACAATTCTACTGGGCTGATATCTAGGCATATGACATATATAATCCCTTATATCTATAAACAACCAAAACTCAATAATCATGCAATATTATACTATACTTTAAGAATTTCTGATGAATTCTAGACAGCACGATCATTCGTCACCCCAGAATAGGAAGGGACGGGATTCAATGGTACAGAAAACAAGGAAGTATAATCGAGAGCAAATATGGAGTTTTCGTAGATAATTTCTAGGAGAGTTTTCAAGGCAGAGTGGATTGAGATTTCTAAGGTCTAGTCAAGGTCGCAGGCTCGTACCAGTACAGTTACGTAACCGGTACGATATGCTCAGACCTGTATGGGCCACCACAAAAACTTGTCACGACCCGCACCCGGTTTTCGGACGCGAGCTCATGAGCAAGCCAGCTACGTATCGAACGGACTCCAGCCCGACTCGAGTACGTATAAGCTGTCAAGGTCATGGTATCATATCTAATCTAAACTATATCTCAATCCACATGAATCATATAAACAAGTATGGATCATGGTCTGCAGCCCATTAGCATATTGTTCGATTAGACTCTAAGAATGATATGAGTCTATAAATAAGCAGAGTATATCATGGTACTGAATATAAAGCACGATAAGATAATAAAGAAATATCATAAGCAATACCTGTATCAAACATCGCAATCCACTACCATCCTACTCTGCTAACTAACTCCATGCAGTCGCTAAACCTGAAGAGATCATCAGGTCCTCAGAGGACTAGCAAGATACATAAAACATGCCTATCTAACAGTTTAATCATGCAATAATATAACCAGGGTGTAAACAGGAACTAAACATGAGACTGACAAGTGGCTACTGACAGGTAACTATGAACTCGGATACGGGATCAAGTATGCATAAATGAACAGCTGGTAGATCAATGGATAACCAACCCTCGTCCCGATTGTGGACTCGCAGGTCAGTTTCAAGACAAGTCACCCTCGCCCTGATTGTGGACTCGCAGGTGCAAAGGTAACCCTCGCCCCGTGTGTGGACACGTAGGTTGTGGGAAAGACAAAGGAATAGCATTTCACTTACTCATACTTACAGACACGACTCAGTCAAGACACAGGTGAAGACACGACACGACCCAATCACGATACACGAGAGAACCAATCCAACATGAACTACAAGGCTAACCATATACATAGACTATATCTATACTAGCAAGCACGATATACAAATCACAAGTAAATAACCAACTAGTAAAACTGTGTAATAATAGAAATATGCATGTAAATAAGCTGTAGAGGGAGGCAAGGTATACTTGCCTGGTAGCAGCGCGAAGAACCAATAAAATACCGTCAACCGGTACGCCATAAATCCAAGTCATCACAACTGTCTTCGAAAGCTGAAACAAACATCGCCAACATTCTCAGAATAGTCAAATTAGCTAGGATTGCCTGTCCTTAAGTCCAATTCTGGACACAGGGGCAAAACGGTAATTTTGGGCAAAAACGATGTCCGCCGTTGGACCCGCTTTGCACCGAAAAACGTGCCAGAGTTAAAGGTCTCTAAAGTCGTCAAACTATATGTCTACGAATTCAGTTTTCCGATACGAACCCAACCGTATGTCCAGAGTTGAATTCCGGCGGGCCATGCACAAAATCGTCCGTCGTGTGGGACCGTGGGGCCCGCAAAACGACATCGGATTCGACTATCTCAGAATCGGACCAAACTTGGCACACAGGACCAGAAAAATGATACGGTCCTGTTAGCGCAAGTTTCGTCTCGATCTGATGAGCGTGCACAAAGTAATTGAGAAATTTGCAAAGTGCACGATACGGTGAATTTCGACGGATACGTATCAAATTCGTCGCGCACACGCGACCAATTTGAATTCCGTCAAAGTCCACACGACCACGAAGCCGTTACGCAGCTTTTGATACTTTCGGTGCGCGACCACGTTGCCCGGTTTGGCGGGACGCACGTCGTGTGGAACAATTTTCTAGTTTTGAAAACAGATTTTTCATGAACTTTGGGGTCCGATTTCTCGGCGCGTAGTCGATGAAATCGACTTCTGCGACTTGGGTTGCGGAGCCCTACATGTTTTCTAGAAGTCTATTCAAATAGAATTTCTAAAATAGCTTTAGATCGATCAGAATTTATCTTCAAACTTGGACATTTGGACTGTGTATGCACAGTTTTCGAACGGGTTTTTCGTCGATGTTTGCCTCGATTTTGCGAATCGAAGGCTCGACTATATTGCAACCTATTTGCTGGGGCCTCTAGAGGGTCATATAGTGTTTCCATATTAATTTACGGAATTGAAAACGATGAAGCGTACGCAAAGAAACAGAACGATGAATCCGTACCTGTCGCATGTGCTACTGCTGCGACCCGCACCTATGCACGCGCGTGCGGCCTGCTGCGGCGGCTCCCGGCCGCGCGCGGTGGTGGCTCCGGCGGCGGGTGGGTCGCTGGCTTCATGGGAGGTCGGCGTGGTGTTTGCACGGATTAGTTTAGGGTTTCGATAGGGTTTCTTCCTCTCTTTTCTCTCGGTGAATGTTACTTATACTCGCGTTTCTCGGCGGGGGGGTTCTTAGCCTGTGGGTTCGGGCCAGGCTCCGCTGGTGGGCTCGGGTGTATGGGCAAATGGGGAGGGATTGGCCTGCTCATAAGTTTTTGGTTTGCTGGTTTTACTCGCGGATTCGAGCCTGTGCTATGTTCGGTTATTATGGGGCTGGCTTCCTGTTAGCTGATAGGAGTCAGATAACTGAAGGAAGGCCGGGTGTTTTAGTTGGGTCGGTTTGCTCGGCTTAACTTCTAAGCTCAGCTAAGGGCTCAAGTGGGATTGGGTTGCTGGGCTGGAAGTTGGCCTGGCCCGAATGGGCTGGGCTTATATTCTTATACCTATATAAATATATATTCTTTATCAGTTTAGTATATATATATATATATATATATATATATATATATATATATATATATATATATATATATACATTAGGTTGTGGGGCTATATTAGGCTGGGCTGCATGGGCCTGTGGGCCAACTACTTGGCCGGGCTGGGATTTAGTTATTAATATTCTTTTTATATATATCTATATACATATATATGTATATACATACACATACCTATATAATATATTTATATGTATTCATACAAATATACACGTAGGTAATATATTTATTTATACATATAATTTACACACACATTCACGTATACACTCGTATATATTTAGAATTTATATATACTTACACATACATTCATATACATATATATTTTATATAATGCCAAGTATATATTTTATATAATACCAATACACATTTATTTATATAATATAAGTATATATATCATTAAATATAATATGCACCTATTTATATAAAATTAGTATATATATATATAAGTGAAAATGAACTATAATTGTATACACATATATCTATCCAAATTGCATCAACATAATAGTATAAAATATTTATCCTATTTTCTAAAACAGAATATCAATTTAGTAACAATAAAATATATCTATTTACGAAAATAGGAGATAACCAATATTAATAATATCTATTAGTAATAAATATATTTATTTAATCTGCACAAAGTAATAAAAATAATAATAAAATAATTAAATGGTGTTTTGGTGAATTTATACTATTCACCTTCATCCGGGTCCAGAAAATTGTACAAATATGGTAAAACCATATTTAATAATAATAATACCTATAATCTAACTATAACAATTATTCTTAGAAAATAATTGCCAATTTCAAAAATATATACAAAAATACTTGCACTTACCAAATATGTCTACAAGGCCGTACTTAGTCCCACTACATGCCTACCTGGGCTTGGATTCAGTTCGGGTCCAGTTTGACTAGTTCGGTACGACCGGGTCACTTAAACGTCAAATAATATTAATAATGAATAATGAACTATTTATAATGGTCATGTCACAACTTGGCCTGGTTTTCCTAGTTACGACATCCCTATGGCTAGGTTTCCCCGGGCATGGCTAGTACACTAGTCAAGGCACACTGCTCCATCTCCCGTGCCACAAATCCTAGTCGTCTAGTACTTCAAAACTCAACTATGGCTAGAGTCATCTACCGTAATAATTAACTAAATAATTATTTATAAAATTCGTAAAATCCCTATTTAAATCAAATAAATAAAATAAAAAAATATTTCAAAATTTTTTGGGAAGGGGAGCTACATCACTTGCTATCCTTCTTGCATGTTATAGTTTTCCTTCGTAAACATTGTGGTACCAATTTACTATTCTAGTCTCGCTTACTGCTTTATCTTAGAGATGTTATAAATTGCATGCTAGTTTTAGTTAATAGTTTGGCTTCCTTTGTGGTACTTGCTAATGGGGTTCTAATCCCACTGGTTTTGCATTGACCAGATTTAGTTGAGGAGCCCAAGGATCTTCCGGACCTTTCACTCGATGGTGACCACCCGGAGCACGAGGGGACTTGAGTGGGTGTTCTTTCTCTTACCCACTCTTTTTTGTACATATTCTTTTGAGGCGTTTAGCCACCGAGCACGTGTTTAGCGCATGTTTTGGACTTGACATTTGGCATACGGGCTTAGACATGATGTTATATTTTTAGACTGCAGCTAGAGCTGATCATGTATTACTTAGTCTTACTAGTTCTTTATTTTGTATTACTAGCTTTATGATCATCTATATATTATAGTTTTGGACGCTTTACTATCTTATTTGTATGATGATCATATTCTTGTACCTTACTTCTTGTCTGAGACTGAGATATCTAGGATTATGTGACCTAGGATTGACTGTTGGTTTGTAGCAGTGACCCTCATCTATACAGCTTATACGTTATTTCGGAGTACTGGAGTACTTTGGTATACGTAGCTGGCGTGGTCCGTCCCTACTTGCCGGTATTCTGGTTCTGGGGCGTGACATCAAGTTCGGGCTATCGCTTCGGACTATCCTTCTCGATGTATATTGCACCTACATGAAGACTGATGGTGGGTCAGTATATCAGCATACTAGTAATTGTGAACAAAGAGCTATATTTGTCTGAAACAATCACTATTCATTTAGTGAGAAAACGTTTCTTGTGATGTGATCTTGCTACTTTTACCTATGTTTATTTCATGCATACAGAGTCAGTTTACATTCTTTGAAAACATCATTGAAAAGCCATAATTTATTTCATTTTATTTCAAGCATACAAGGTACTATTTATTTTTGTGGAGTACACAGCGTGTTTCATGAGCCACAATTATTATTTTTGTTCAAGCAACTCTTAGGGTCAACGACAAGCATGATATCATATCTTTTCTTTAATGGGACATAGTATTTCATTGCAATAGATTAATCTCTTCAAGCAATTCATATAGAAAAGTTAAGCACACGTGTATATCACTTTTCATTGATTCTTACCATAGCCGATAGTCCATCTCTGAACACAAGACAAAGATTAGCATAAGCATAATATACCAACATTCTTATTTTCGATTTGTCTCAGCATTGTTAGCTTTTATCAAAATCTTCTTATACATGTCATCGGTTAGCAGCTATGACTCTTGGATTCAGCTCGTCGCTAATAGACATAACATTCTCGAGCTGTAGCATTTACCTCATACAACATTCTCGAGGTGTAGCATTTACCTCATACAATATTCCTGAGGTGTAGCATTTATCCCAGGGTACTATTACAATCTCTTTGCAACATCTACAAGTCCGTCTGTACATGACCAGCATTCAGAACATCTTTGAGGGACAAGCAATCACTCATCTCCTTGGAACATAATAACAATTCTATGCAGATATAGCACATCATTTTACCTTTGAAAGAATACCAGTTCAGAGCATATAAGCAATCTCTTTGCTTTTCTTGTTAGCATGGCAACAGTTCATTAATTAAAGGAAACATCTCTACTTTAGCATGGTAACATCTCATTTCTTATTAACAGACAACAACTCTTATTCTTAGCATACATATTACCTTTTTCTTAGCATAGCAACATGTGAAATCCCTTACAAGCATACTCAATGATTTACCATCATATTATTAGCAATAATATTCAATCAAAACTTAGATTCTTATTAGGCGTAAGCGAATCATAAAATGAGACTTTATCCACTCACCCAGATTAATCGTCTTCTGTTGTAGAGCCAGCAATCCGATCTCTTCGTTTATCTAGTGCCTTCGCAGAGCGGGGCACTACATTATTTACCTTACCTTTACTGCAGAATACATAGTAACCTGCTATACATACTCATCGATCAAACTTTGAGTTAGAACTAGACAAATTATTAACAATAGTGGTGACTGAGTCACAAGATACAACAGATGAAAATAAAATATCCAGTTTGGAGAAACTATAATTGATATAGAGGGGAAACATCATTTAATAATAATAAAACCTATAAGAAATAAGAGGTAAGAGACGGGGAGGTGATAATATTTTTAGTAGTATAGTAAGACATGTCAGTACCCAAATTAATCCCAAATATGGTATCGAAAGAAATATAAATAGGAGGAAAGGCAAAAAAAAGAATTGGTATATGTTATGTCTATTAGATTTGTGTCAGTGACCCGTAGGAGCAATATTGGACATTGTTCTAGTCACATTGTTGGATGAGTAGAGGCCATAAAGTTTTGTTGTCTTTACATCGATAGGTTGTTCGAGGTAGTTGTCCATGGCTGAGCCATTAAGTTTCTGGTTTCGTGATGGATCTTAAGGGCCATATCTGAAATAGTCCCAAACCATTTACACAGTCTTTCTTTCTGATGGACATCGCCAGATGTATCTGACACTTATCCAACCATGTCTAATGTGTATCAGTATCAGAGACTCGGTAGGTATGGGAGACATGTACATCATCTATTTATCGAGATTTTGATATGTGAAGTTTGTTTGAGGTAAGACAAGAGAACCTAACTCTAGCCACACAGATTGAACTTTATGAAAATTTGATGACTTGTTTAAAGCTCTTAGAGTTATTTTCCTTCTTATTAATGGATTTATGGTATTACATATATTATCTTGGCAGTGAGATCCACAAGTACCAGAAGAGCACATAGCTAATAATCAGGAAGCTACCCTTCCAATTCCAGTGGCTTGTTTAGTCTAAAAGGGATCCAATGTTGAAAAATGTAATTATAAGTTGCATGAATCTTTATTCATGACTATTGTATCCTCTCTTTTGGAAGCCTAAAAGTGATTCTCTTAGTCATATAGAAGAGCTTATCCTACTTTTAAGCTATAAAATTTGATACCATATGCTATAATTTTTTGTTTAACCAAGAAGAAAAGGATTGTTGTTCTTGTCAAAATGCTGGAAAAAAAATTGGCATCAATAAAAATCAATTGCAGAAATACTTTACTTAACAATGTCATT
>JANAVB010031617.1:8883947-9091447 GCA_029216955.1 Iris pallida
TTAGGTTCACATAAACATGAGATAGCAAGTAACCTTTGTAGGAACTACTGAGCATATTGCTTACCAAGTTACTAAGGACAGTATTACGGAGAAGAAATACAACATTGAAAGAGTGCATGCAACACATTATCTGTCAAATAACAACACTACAAAAACACTAAGACTCAAGTGATATCAAATTATGAAAATTGATACTAGAATGATAAAATTTGTAAACTAAACCAACCCGAGGATTCATGTTCAAATGACCTATTCTTCTGTTATTTTCACCATACAACTTCAACTCGGGTAAAGAAAAAAGTGTTCATGATTAAAAATGAGGCTAGCAAACCAAGACAAGTCGTAATTACTATGGAAATATTAGAGACGACAAAAGAACTCTTTATGTGAAAATAAACAAGAACTAGGAATGCAATGAGTCCCTAAGGCACTAGCCTAGTGGTAGTGTGGGGGGCCGCCCAAGCACAGGTCTTGGGTTCGAATCCCCCCTCAGATGGCTGGGTGGCTTACATGACCGTGGTCTAACTTTGAGAAAGGACATCTCAAAAAAAGGAATGCAATGACATTGTTAAGTAAAGTATTTCTGCAATTGATTTTTATTGATGCCAATTTTTTTTCCAGCATTTTGACAAGAACAACAATCCTTTTCTTCTTGGTTAAACAAAAAATTATAGCATATGGTATCAAATTTTATAGCTTAAAAGTAGGATAAGCTCTTCTATATGACTAAGAGAATCACTTTTAGGCTTCCAAAAGAGAGGATACAATAGTCATGAATAAAGATTCATGCAACTTATAATTACATTTTTCAACATTGGATCCCTTTTAGACTAAACAAGCCACTGGAATTGGAAGGGTAGCTTCCTGATTATTAGCTATGTGCTCTTCTGGTACTTGTGGATCTCACTGCCAAGATAATATATGTAATACCATAAATCCATTAATAAGAAGGAAAATAACTCTAAGAGCTTTAAACAAGTCATCAAATTTTCATAAAGTTCAATCTGTGTGGCTAGAGTTAGGTTCTCTTGTCTTACCTCAAACAAACTTCACATATCAAAATCTCGATAAATAGATGATGTACATGTCTCCCATACCTACCGAGTCTCTGATACTGATACACATTAGACATGGTTGGATAAGTGTCAGATACATCTGGCGATGTCCATCAGAAAGAAAGACTGTGTAAATGGTTTGGGACTATTTCAGATATGGCCCTTAAGATCCATCACGAAACCAGAAACTTAATGGCTCAGCCATGGACAACTACCTCGAACAACCTATCGATGTAAAGACAACAAAACTTTATGGCCTCTACTCATCCAACAATGTGACTAGAACAATGTCCAATATTGCTCCTACGGGTCACTGACACAAATCTAATAGACATAACATATACCAATTCTTTTTTTTGCCTTTCCTCCTATTTATATTTCTTTCGATACCATATTTGGGATTAATTTGGGTACTGACATGTCTTACTATACTACTAAAAATATTATCACCTCCCCGTCTCTTACCTCTTATTTCTTATAGGTTTTATTATTATTAAATGATGTTTCCCCTCTATATCAATTATAGTTTCTCCAAACTGGATATTTTATTTTCATCTGTTGTATCTTGTGACTCAGTCACCACTATTGTTAATAATTTGTCTAGTTCTAACTCAAAGTTTGATCGATGAGTATGTATAGCAGGTTACTATGTATTCTGCAGTAAAGGTAAGGTAAATAATGTAGTGCCCCGCTCTGCGAAGGCACTAGATAAACGAAGAGATCGGATTGCTGGCTCTACAACAGAAGACGATTAATCTGGGTGAGTGGATAAAGTCTCATTTTATGATTCGCTTACGCCTAATAAGAATCTAAGTTTTGATTGAATATTATTGCTAATAATATGATGGTAAATCATTGAGTATGCTTGTAAGGGATTTCACATGTTGCTATGCTAAGAAAAAGGTAATATGTATGCTAAGAATAAGAGTTGTTGTCTGTTAATAAGAAATGAGATGTTACCATGCTAAAGTAGAGATGTTTCCTTTAATTAATGAACTGTTGCCATGCTAACAAGAAAAGCAAAGAGATTGCTTATATGCTCTGAACTGGTATTCTTTCAAAGGTAAAATGATGTGCTATATCTGCATAGAATTGTTATTATGTTCCAAGGAGATGAGTGATTGCTTGTCCCTCAAAGATGTTCTGAATGCTGGTCATGTACAGACGGACTTGTAGATGTTGCAAAGAGATTGTAATAGTACCCTGGGATAAATGCTACACCTCAGGAATATTGTATGAGGTAAATGCTACACCTCGAGAATGTTGTATGAGGTAAATGCTACAGCTCGAGAATGTTATGTCTATTAGCGACGAGCTGAATCCAAGAGTCATAGCTGCTAACCGATGACATGTATAAGAAGATTTTGATAAAAGCTAACAATGCTGAGACAAATCGAAAATAAGAATGTTGGTATATTATGCTTATGCTAATCTTTGTCTTGTGTTCAGAGATGGACTATCGGCTATGGTAAGAATCAATGAAAAGTGATATACACGTGTGCTTAACTTTTCTATATGAATTGCTTGAAGAGATTAATCTATTGCAATGAAATACTATGTCCCATTAAAGAAAAGATATGATATCATGCTTGTCGTTGACCCTAAGAGTTGCTTGAACAAAAATAATAATTGTGGCTCATGAAACACGCTGTGTACTCCACAAAAATAAATAGTACCTTGTATGCTTGAAATAAAATGAAATAAATTATGGCTTTTCAATGATGTTTTCAAAGAATGTAAACTGACTCTGTATGCATGAAATAAACATAGGTAAAAGTAGCAAGATCACATCACAAGAAACGTTTTCTCACTAAATGAATAGTGATTGTTTCAGACAAATATAGCTCTTTGTTCACAATTACTAGTATGCTGATATACTGACCCACCATCAGTCTTCATGTAGGTGCAATATACATCGAGAAGGATAGTCCGAAGCGATAGCCCGAACTTGATGTCACGCCCCAGAACCAGAATACCGGCAAGTAGGGACGGACCACGCCAGCTACGTATACCAAAGTACTCCAGTACTCCGAAATAACGTATAAGCTGTATAGATGAGGGTCACTGCTACAAACCAACAGTCAATCCTAGGTCACATAATCCTAGATATCTCAGTCTCAGACAAGAAGTAAGGTACAAGAATATGATCATCATACAAATAAGATAGTAAAGCGTCCAAAACTATAATATATAGATGATCATAAAGCTAGTAATACAAAATAAAGAACTAGTAAGACTAAGTAATACATGATCAGCTCTAGCTGCAGTCTAAAAATATAACATCATGTCTAAGCCCGTATGCCAAATGTCAAGTCCAAAACATGCGCTAAACACGTGCTCGGTGGCTAAACGCCTCAAAAGAATATGTACAAAAAAGAGTGGGTAAGAGAAAGAACACCCACTCAAGTCCCCTCGTGCTCCGGGTGGTCACCATCGAGTGAAAGGTCCGGAAGATCCTTGGGCTCCTCAACTAAATCTGGTCAATGCAAAACCAGTGGGATTAGAACCCCATTAGCAAGTACCACAAAGGAAGCCAAACTATTAACTAAAACTAGCATGCAATTTATAACATCTCTAAGATAAAGCAGTAAGCGAGACTAGAATAGTAAATTGGTACCACAATGTTTACGAAGGAAAACTATAACATGCAAGAAGGATAGCAAGTGATGTAGCTCCCCTTCCCAAAAAATTTTGAAATATTTTTTTATTTTATTTATTTGATTTAAATAGGGATTTTACGAATTTTATAAATAATTATTTAGTTAATTATTACGGTAGATGACTCTAGCCATAGTTGAGTTTTGAAGTACTAGACGACTAGGATTTGTGGCACGGGAGATGGAGCAGTGTGCCTTGACTAGTGTACTAGCCATGCCCGGGGAAACCTAGCCATAGGGATGTCGTAACTAGGAAAACCAGGCCAAGTTGTGACATGACCATTATAAATAGTTCATTATTCATTATTAATATTATTTGACGTTTAAGTGACCCGGTCGTACCGAACTAGTCAAACTGGACCCGAACTGAATCCAAGCCCAGGTAGGCATGTAGTGGGACTAAGTACGGCCTTGTAGACATATTTGGTAAGTGCAAGTATTTTTGTATATATTTTTGAAATTGGCAATTATTTTCTAAGAATAATTGTTATAGTTAGATTATAGGTATTATTATTATTAAATATGGTTTTACCATATTTGTACAATTTTCTGGACCCGGATGAAGGTGAATAGTATAAATTCACCAAAACACCATTTAATTATTTTATTATTATTTTTATTACTTTGTGCAGATTAAATAAATATATTTATTACTAATAGATATTATTAATATTGGTTATCTCCTATTTTCGTAAATAGATATATTTTATTGTTACTAAATTGATATTCTGTTTTAGAAAATAGGATAAATATTTTATACTATTATGTTGATGCAATTTGGATAGATATATGTGTATACAATTATAGTTCATTTTCACTTATATATATATATACTAATTTTATATAAATAGGTGCATATTATATTTAATGATATATATACTTATATTATATAAATAAATGTGTATTGGTATTATATAAAATATATACTTGGCATTATATAAAATATATATGTATATGAATGTATGTGTAAGTATATATAAATTCTAAATATATACGAGTGTATACGTGAATGTGTGTGTAAATTATATGTATAAATAAATATATTACCTACGTGTATATTTGTATGAATACATATAAATATATTATATAGGTATGTGTATGTATATACATATATATGTATATAGATATATATAAAAAGAATATTAATAACTAAATCCCAGCCCGGCCAAGTAGTTGGCCCACAGGCCCATGCAGCCCAGCCTAATATAGCCCCACAACCTAATGTATATATATATATATATATATATATATATATATATATATATATATATATATATATATATATATATATACTAAACTGATAAAGAATATATATTTATATAGGTATAAGAATATAAGCCCAGCCCATTCGGGCCAGGCCAACTTCCAGCCCAGCAACCCAATCCCACTTGAGCCCTTAGCTGAGCTTAGAAGTTAAGCCGAGCAAACCGACCCAACTAAAACACCCGGCCTTCCTTCAGTTATCTGACTCCTATCAGCTAACAGGAAGCCAGCCCCATAATAACCGAACATAGCACAGGCTCGAATCCGCGAGTAAAACCAGCAAACCAAAAACTTATGAGCAGGCCAATCCCTCCCCATTTGCCCATACACCCGAGCCCACCAGCGGAGCCTGGCCCGAACCCACAGGCTAAGAACCCCCCCGCCGAGAAACGCGAGTATAAGTAACATTCACCGAGAGAAAAGAGAGGAAGAAACCCTATCGAAACCCTAAACTAATCCGTGCAAACACCACGCCGACCTCCCATGAAGCCAGCGACCCACCCGCCGCCGGAGCCACCACCGCGCGCGGCCGGGAGCCGCCGCAGCAGGCCGCACGCGCGTGCATAGGTGCGGGTCGCAGCAGTAGCACATGCGACAGGTACGGATTCATCGTTCTGTTTCTTTGCGTACGCTTCATCGTTTTCAATTCCGTAAATTAATATGGAAACACTATATGACCCTCTAGAGGCCCCAGCAAATAGGTTGCAATATAGTCGAGCCTTCGATTCGCAAAATCGAGGCAAACATCGACGAAAAACCCGTTCGAAAACTGTGCATACACAGTCCAAATGTCCAAGTTTGAAGATAAATTCTGATCGATCTAAAGCTATTTTAGAAATTCTATTTGAATAGACTTCTAGAAAACATGTAGGGCTCCGCAACCCAAGTCGCAGAAGTCGATTTCATCGACTACGCGCCGAGAAATCGGACCCCAAAGTTCATGAAAAATCTGTTTTCAAAACTAGAAAATTGTTCCACACGACGTGCGTCCCGCCAAACCGGGCAACGTGGTCGCGCACCGAAAGTATCAAAAGCTGCGTAACGGCTTCGTGGTCGTGTGGACTTTGACGGAATTCAAATTGGTCGCGTGTGCGCGACGAATTTGATACGTATCCGTCGAAATTCACCGTATCGTGCACTTTGCAAATTTCTCAATTACTTTGTGCACGCTCATCAGATCGAGACGAAACTTGCGCTAACAGGACCGTATCATTTTTCTGGTCCTGTGTGCCAAGTTTGGTCCGATTCTGAGATAGTCGAATCCGATGTCGTTTTGCGGGCCCCACGGTCCCACACGACGGACGATTTTGTGCATGGCCCGCCGGAATTCAACTCTGGACATACGGTTGGGTTCGTATCGGAAAACTGAATTCGTAGACATATAGTTTGACGACTTTAGAGACCTTTAACTCTGGCACGTTTTTCGGTGCAAAGCGGGTCCAACGGCGGACATCGTTTTTGCCCAAAATTACCGTTTTGCCCCTGTGTCCAGAATTGGACTTAAGGACAGGCAATCCTAGCTAATTTGACTATTCTGAGAATGTTGGCGATGTTTGTTTCAGCTTTCGAAGACAGTTGTGATGACTTGGATTTATGGCGTACCGGTTGACGGTATTTTATTGGTTCTTCGCGCTGCTACCAGGCAAGTATACCTTGCCTCCCTCTACAGCTTATTTACATGCATATTTCTATTATTACACAGTTTTACTAGTTGGTTATTTACTTGTGATTTGTATATCGTGCTTGCTAGTATAGATATAGTCTATGTATATGGTTAGCCTTGTAGTTCATGTTGGATTGGTTCTCTCGTGTATCGTGATTGGGTCGTGTCGTGTCTTCACCTGTGTCTTGACTGAGTCGTGTCTGTAAGTATGAGTAAGTGAAATGCTATTCCTTTGTCTTTCCCACAACCTACGTGTCCACACACGGGGCGAGGGTTACCTTTGCACCTGCGAGTCCACAATCAGGGCGAGGGTGACTTGTCTTGAAACTGACCTGCGAGTCCACAATCGGGACGAGGGTTGGTTATCCATTGATCTACCAGCTGTTCATTTATGCATACTTGATCCCGTATCCGAGTTCATAGTTACCTGTCAGTAGCCACTTGTCAGTCTCATGTTTAGTTCCTGTTTACACCCTGGTTATATTATTGCATGATTAAACTGTTAGATAGGCATGTTTTATGTATCTTGCTAGTCCTCTGAGGACCTGATGATCTCTTCAGGTTTAGCGACTGCATGGAGTTAGTTAGCAGAGTAGGATGGTAGTGGATTGCGATGTTTGATACAGGTATTGCTTATGATATTTCTTTATTATCTTATCGTGCTTTATATTCAGTACCATGATATACTCTGCTTATTTATAGACTCATATCATTCTTAGAGTCTAATCGAACAATATGCTAATGGGCTGCAGACCATGATCCATACTTGTTTATATGATTCATGTGGATTGAGATATAGTTTAGATTAGATATGATACCATGACCTTGACAGCTTATACGTACTCGAGTCGGGCTGGAGTCCGTTCGATACGTAGCTGGCTTGCTCATGAGCTCGCGTCCGAAAACCGGGTGCGGGTCGTGACAAATTTTTGTGGTGGCCCATACAGGTCTGAGGACATTTCTATTCTTCTTGAGACGAAGATTAGAGGAAAGACTATGCTATCTCGCAGGACGCCTGCAAACTGGGCGCATACCACAACCTGGACCTTTGTGATATGGCTAGGATCTGGGTTCGGTGGAACAGAGATAGTTGGGAGGGAAAACAGGTTCTGATGACAGAGCAGCTTATTCGCATTTTCTTTGTTAACAAGGGAGGATTCCACTTCATTCTTGGAGCAGTTTATGGGCACAATGATAGGCGGCTTCGGGAGACCTTGTGGGAGGACATTGTGCGAGTAGGCCGTATGGCGGAGCACCTGCATCTCCCCCTGCTGCCTATGGGAGACTTCAATGCCATACTGCATCGACAAAAGAAGGTGGGAGGTCGTCCAGTGTCGGATCCGATCTTATCCGACTTCAGAGGTGTCTCCTCTTGTCTGGGCTGAGGGGACTAGAGAGAGCTGGACACATCTAGACCTGGCACAATAAGGCGGTTTACAACAGGATTGCCTGTCAGCTGGATCGGGCTTTGGGAAATAGCAAATGGTTTCGCTACTTTCCGAATTCCTTGGCGGAAGGGCTAGCGGCTGGGACCAGCGATCACTCCACTATCCGGGTTGGTCTCTCTGAGAGGCCCACTTGGAAGACTCGGCCATTCAGGTACAACAATGGCTGGTAACTTTCTGCTGGATATGAGGAGGTTGTTACGGGAGGGCTGCAGTATACTCGGGATGGCACGGCTCAGTTTCGCATGGCTCACAAACTCAAACAGGTCAAGAGAGCTATTCGAAATTGGGTGAAGAAGATGTTGCGGTCTTCCTTGGAGGATAAGGAGGCCGAGCTTCGGGAGGTTCAGGAAGCTTTGCAGTCTGACATGCTGAGCGGAAATTTGGCAGCTAGGGAGCGGAACCTGATTGCGGAGGTCAACATCATGAGGCTTCAGCAGGAGATTAGTGCGGCCCAGAGGGCCAAGTGTTCATGGCTCAAGGATGGGGATCGGTGCACCAAGTTCTTCTATGATGTGATCCGTGCCAGACAGCACCGGAACAGCATCCCCAAGCTGCTTAATGGCGAGGGCAGACTTGTTGGCAACCCAGTGGAGATTCAGGAGGAGCCAGTCAGGTTCTATTCTGACTTATATCAGCAAGCTGATTATCCCATCACGTTTATAGGTCTAGTCACGAAGAGGCTGGTGACGCAACATGGGAATAGCTTGCTGTTGGCCCCTGTGAGATTGGAGGAGGTGGAGGATATTGTGATGAAGGCTGATCCAAATAAGGCTCTGGGGCCTGACGGTTTCTCTTGTGGGTTCTTTAGACGCCATTGGGGTGAGCTAAAGTTCTCAGTTCTGGAGACGGTGCAGGAGTTTCTCTTGGAAGGAAAGTTGTTGAAGGAGCTGAATCACACATTCTTGACCTTGGTTCCGAAGAAGGAGGGTGCGACCTCCCTCGCCAACTTCAGGCCTATTGCGTGTTGTAATTATCTATACAAGATAATTACTCACCTCATGTGTCGTCGTATGGAGGAGATTATGCAGGACTTGGTGTCTCGAAATCAAGCGACTTTCATCAAGGGGCGCTCGATTGCTGAGCATAATCTTCTTGCACATGAGATGGTGAGAGATTTCAGCAAGCCGGGAGGATGAAGGCATGTGTGAAGCTGGATTTGCGGAAAGCCTATAACACGGTCAACAGGAACTTCCTCTGCCACCTTATGCTTGCTATGGGATTTGATGAGAGATGGGTGGCACGAGTGAGGGAGTGCATATGCTCCCCCACATTTTCGGTCCTCATTCAGGGTACTCCATATGGATGCTTCTCGAGCAACAGGGGACTGCGGCAGGGGGATCCTCGCTCTCCGTACCTGTTCACTCTGGTGATGGAGTACTTCACTTGTATGCTGGACCTGGCTGTGCATAGTAGGAAGATTGTTCCTCTTTTCAGGCAGGTCAAGCCGGTGGTGGCTCACTTGATATATGCTGACGACTTCTTGGTATTCCTGCATCCATCTATGAGGGGAATGAGAGCGCTTTCAGATATTATGGAGGGGTTTGGGAGGTTGTCCGGTCTGCAGCTGAATAGGGAGAAGAGAAGGGTCTATTTCAGCTCTCAGTGCACTCTCGAGGAACGGACCCTTGCTCTGGGAGTGGAGAAAGGAGAGTTACCGGTGAAGTATCTGGGGGTTCCGTTGACGGTCAATTATGCCAGGGACCAGGATTGTCTCAGCCTGGTGGATTTTGTCCAAAGGAGAGTGGAAGGCTGGCAAGCGGCTGGACTGTCCTTTGGTGGCCGTATTGAGCTGGTGAGGTCTGTTATCTCTGGCATCGCTCTGTTTTGGTTGTAGTCGATTCAGATTCCGGTAGCTACCCTAAGGAAGGTGGAGTCAATTTGTGCTAATTTCACCTGGAGAGGAGGTATGCATGCGATCGCTTGGGAACAACTCTACCGGATCCGGGAGGAAGGAGGAGTGGGGTTGCGACCTCTAAGGGCGGTTAGGGAGGCATCTGGGGTGCGGATGGCGTGGCGGTTCATCAAGGAAGGTTCCTTTTGGACGGAGTGGCTGGCTAGCAGATATGTGCGGCAGATGAATTTCTGGACTTGCAGGATTGATAACAATTTCTCGGTCTCATTTAAGGCTATCCTTAGATGCAGACCGGTTCTACAATCCACTATATGCAGGATTATGAAAGATGGACGAATACTGATCTCTGGCTGGACCCGTAGATGGGAAATGGCTCCCTTCTGAAGATCTTAGGTGCACAAGTGGACAGAGGGCGAGCAGGGGGGTGAAATGTAGTCGGATCATCAGGGATGGGAGCTGGAGGCCTGAGGAGTATCCTTTTACGGCTCAGTTTGAAGAGACGATTCGTCGGATCACTATCGATACTAGCCAGACTGCGGACTCCTGGAGTTGGGTTGATCCTGGTTCGGTTGGAGGGTCAGGGATATTCAGTTTTAAAAGTTGCTATAATCTGGTTCGGACTCCACATGACAGGATTGCGGAGTATGACATTATCTGGGCGAAGGAAATTGCACGCAAAATGCAGCTTTGTTCATACAGACTCCTTCTAGGCAGGTTGATGACGCGGGACAGACTTATTAGGTTTGGGATGCAGATTCCAGACCCGAAGTGTGTACTCTGTACGGATGACGCGGAATCTATGGGCCACCTATTCTTTGAGTATCCATGGACTTGGCACATCTGGGAGGAGCAGTGCATGCGATCGATGGGTGGAGTTGGCAGTGCCATAGATATCCGGAGGATCCTCAGCTGGATCAGAGACCGTCGAGGCATGGACCCTGGTTGGGCCAAGATGGCTAGAGTTAGACTTGCTGCATCAGTTTGGCATGTCTGGAGGGAGCGCAACAGACGTATCTTTGAGGGACTGGCTACTCCGCCAGTAGGAATTCTACATAATATAGAATTCAATGTATCTGTAATGGCCCCTTAACTGGGGAGGGAGATGTGAGAATAGTGTATTGTAATACCTTTACTGTGATTTGCGTGGAATAAAATTTACCCTTATTCCAAATATATATATATATATATATATATATATATATATATATATATATATATATATATATATATATATATGCAAATGACCTCTATCCTAGTGGTTAAGAGAGATGCATGCGGCCCGAGTGGTCAGGAGTTCGAATCCCAGTGGGAGCGATTCCAGAAACAATTTACTTGGTTCCATATATATATATATATATATATATATATATATATATATATATTGCAAAAATAATAACATATATGCAAAAAAAAGCAAAACAAACAAACAAACAAAAGAAACAACCACCAGGAAAACAACAATAAAAGGGAAGAAAAACGAAAAAAACAGTGCAGCAGCACATGGCATATCTTATAGTATTGCCATTTTTTAACATATCATTCTTATGTGTTCCATAGTGAAGTAGTACACATCAGATGTGTTCCACAGTGCAGTAGTGTACAGCAGCACAAATGGCACAACAACCAAAAAACAAGCCAAAAAAAAACAACGACTGCTGCCGTAGAGATCATAGAACCACGTGGCACAACCAAAAAAGCAAACAAAAAAGCAAAGAAGGCAATTACCTGCGGCTCGATGGAGGTGTCCAGCGGCTCTATCGTCGAAGGCGGTCGTCGGAGGCGGCAAGATCAGTAATCTTCTTCTTCTTCCCTTCTTTCTTCTTCTTCTCTTCTTTCTACTGCTCCTCTTCTCAACACTGTGGGGAAAGAACGGCGGCTGCCGTTGTCGATAGCAATTTTTTTCCATTGGATTTTTGGGTTGACCCTTTTTTTCAAATGGAAGCCCAGTCTGCCGACTAGGGACCGCCTAGTCGGCCGATTTCTTCCACCTAGGAGATTTTTTGATTTTTCCTGACGCCTAGGTCAAAATCGAGTCGGCGACGATCGACTGCCGACTAGTCGGCCGCCTAGCCGGATTTCTGCAACACTGCATGTGAGGCAAGTAAGGACTAGTGTACGGATACTTGAACTAAAGTTTTTTAGTTTAATTCCTTAGTTTAGAATCTGATAATTTTATCAATAATTTTAAGACTAATTTTAAATTTATTTATAGGAAATTCTAGATAATTTAATTTTATTATGGTAAAATACTAAATCCACTGTGATATGGCCTTCCGGGCCATCCAACAACCGTTCCATGATGGTCACTTCCATCTTTCGCAACATTGATACCAAGTATATGTAGTTGGTTCATTGCATGTGGCATGAAATGAAACCAAGGTGTGTTTAAGGCACAGCCACGAATGTACCAGCAGAAGGAAGAAAACTGATAAAATGCAAAGGGCTGCAGCAAAATAGCAAGTAGGAGGGGAAAGAGAGGGCAGAGAGGGCAGTGAGGCCACCAGCTACTCTCCTGCCAATTAGGGAAATGGGAAGGGGTTACACATTATAAGGGAGGACGTCTAAGGGAGAGAGAGATGAGTTTTCTAGGAACAAGGTTCATTTAATTTTTATGATAATAAGCTTGGCATACATACTCTCTGATTTCAAGCTGATATCTTAAGAACATTTGGGCTCATTTATGGGTTCCCTAAATTTCATTTGACCCATCATAATGACATAACTCTAATTCATATATAAATTAAATCATAAATAACCCTTAAGTTTTCTGCAAACAAATCAATAACCCACTAAGGTCGACTTTGGATCATTTGCCTGCTACAATCAAGAATACGTGTGATTCCAAAAAAAGACCAAACAAATGACGTCTAGAGCAAGGTTCACTTAATTTTTAAGATATAAGTTTGGCATACATACTCTTTGATTTACAACTGATATTTTATGAGAATTTGGGCACATTTTTGGGTTTCCTAACTTTCATTTGACCATTATACTGAAATTAAATCATCAATAATCCCCCTAAGCTTTTTGCAAACAAATCAATAACCCTCTAAGGTCAACTTTGGATCATTTGCCTCCTACAATCAAGAAGACCTGTGATTCCAAAAAGGACCAAACTACCTTGCATTCATTGGAAAGAGACAAATAAAGAATAAATAAAAAGGAAAAGAAATGAGATTCTTCAAAAACCTCCCACCCACCCCCCTCCGCCTACAACAGCATATTTCCTCTTCCACCAACACAGCGACCACCTCCTTCACCATCTCCACAACCTCCTCTCCCACCTACACCATCTTCTTCTTCTTATCTCTTCCCAGCTCCATCCTACTTCCCTGCCCTCTCCATCAGGGTGAAGGAAGCAACCGCCAATAATGAGGGGAGGGGAGGGATGAAGAAAGAGAAAGAAAGGGGAGGATCTATAGTGGTGGAGGGGGTAGTTTAGGGGCATCGAGTGCCATAGTCGCTCATGCAGGTAGAGGAAGGCCTCTTTAATATCTCCTTATTTTCTTTCTTTACACGCCTTCTAGTAGGGTAGGGGTAGACTGGTCCTCTCTTGGACTTTGACAGTTCTTGTTGAGGAAAGCGGCAAACACCAAAATATCAATGTTATGGGAACCTATTAATTAGTCCATGAAACCATTACGGGAGATAATTGATAACTTACCCCTCATAACTATCACCTTAAGCCATTTTCCAGAAACAACTAAAAAAGTTGTGTGTTGGAGTAGATACTCCTATACATCATCTAAATGTTAGATACTCCTATACATTATCTAAATCAATGTACTTTTCAAGGTTATAATTACGACCGATCATTTCAGATTCATTGTGGTGCCAATAAGTGAATGCAATTCTCAAGGTTTAAAGTTCCAACTGATTATTTCAGATCAATTACAATCCTAATCCAAATACGAGTGGGGAAAAAAATTTCAAGTTTCTACCTACTCTAAGCAGTCAAAATTCAAGTTTCTACCTACTCTAAGAAGTCACCACAGGCAGGCGATATGCAACATTAAAAAGAAAACAAGGGAGGAGAGAGATAGCAATGGTGGAGGATGTAGCCTCCATATGCCAGTGCTATAGAGAGGTCATTGCAGTTTCCTCATAACTCTCTTAAGCTTATCAAGTAACTTCAAGAAAAAAAAGGTAAGAGTACATCCAAGTTGATGCAGGAAAGCAGGCAGATCCTCTGAAAGAAATAGAAGCATGTAAGAGTACAGAGATGGGGCACCGTATTTCTGTCCTTCCTCTTGGTTATAAGTTATAACTACCGAATAACATTTAAACTGACAACTAAAATGAAGAAATACTAGTAGGACAAACTCCAAATTGCTGAATTTTCTAACCTTGCAATTCTTTGAATTCAAATAGAAACAGTTGCTTACATAAGTCCATGAACTTAACCAAAAACGAATCCAGCTTCTTCTAGCTACAAGATTAAGTTCCAGCATAAACTATGACACAATTTTAAGGATGGAACAGCGGTTATCCTACCAATATGAGCAAACAACTCAGAGTCATCTGTCAGATTAACCAAGCTCTATGTAGTAGCGACTTGCCATTTGATTCAATCAGAATTTGCAGCCGGCAATAAGAAATAAGAATCTGGATATAAAACATAAACATTAGAAGTCACAAGAGGATAATATCCCACATGTTGGCTTGTAAGAGCTCATCAAGCATCTCAGATATATTACTCACTGTAATTGTCGAAGAGCTGAAATGATGAAACTCACATTTCAGCAAATAAGTGCTCTAACCTATTAATAACTGAAGGAAAACATCCAAGCCTATTAGGATGTATGGCAGCACTCTGAATGAATCATTCAAGGCTAAACAAGGAGAGGATATATTCACAAGTAGACACCAAAAGAAGGTGAATATATCCTCTCCTTGTTTAGCCTTGAAGTAAGATAATAGGCATGAATATTGATGATGGTATAAAGAAAATCCAGATTGTTTTGTTTTAATGTTTTCCTTGGGAGGTTGGAAGTGTTTGGGATTGAGTTTACATTAAAAATATGCTACTCACATGGTAAGAGTATACAAAAGGAACAATGGACCGAGCAACAGAACCTCATAGAAAAAAAGATGGGAAGGTAGCAGTGGAGAACAACTTTTCACAAGCAAGACACAAGAACCACGAGGACATATAAACAACAAGACATAATGGAATCCAACAGTCTTTAACTAATGAAGAGAAGAACCTACACCAGGGAACATGCAGTCTCATAGTGGTGTTTTTTTTTCTTTTCTACCTTCGCACTCCATGACATAAAAGCTAAAGAAATGTGCCAATGAAAATGGATAAGGATAAGATACAATACAGGTTCACCAATACGACAAATCTCAAAAGTTCATAGGATGATATTGTCAGCACTCAACTTCTCAACGAGTACAAAACATGGGACATAGGATGAATAAAAAGATAACAATTATATATTTTATACATTAAATTACTAAATTTTACTTCTGAATTATTAAATTTTCAAAAAGAAGATAAAAGTATAATAATCTAACTTGTTTGTTAGTGTTCAATCTGATAACAGACAGGAAATTTGAATCACTAAGTACTGAGTCAGTAACATGTGATGCAGTTTGAAGTATGAACTTGTTCCCTCTACTAGAGGAAATGTGACTGTGGACAAGTGGCCTTTGCGATAACCCCGGGAAATTAGCTGATTAAGATCATACAATCTACAATTTCTGCCCCTTCTTCTGTCCATCATAATACCCTTTGCAAATCCTATGCCAAAGGAAAAAAAAAAAAAGATAATTGTGAAACTTTTGACTTGCAGAACATGTTAGGAGGAAGTAGAAAGATTAGATGATCCACTGTAACACTAACCATTTACTTAAAACTTGGAAGAAGAATTGGGAAGAGGAAGCAAGGAATTAGGATATAATTCCTTCCCAGTGCAATTTTGTCCCACATAGAACAATTCTTTTTCTTGTCCTTTATGCTTTTGGGTAATTCCTGGCAATTTCTTACCAAACACAGTTTTGGTACGCCTACATATTAGTTCATTCGCACCGTCCAAACCTCTATAGTTCATACCATTTTGAGTTGTTTGGTTGATATATTTTTCTTGCTTTTAAGCTTATTCTTTGGTTCCTCATTGAGAGTGGTATTAAGGAATCATCTCCTAATTTCTAGATGTCGGACTAGTGTTTGGTCAAGGAATTAAGTAACTAAGAAAATTAGGCTTAATTTCTTCTTCTAGGAATAAAGAAATCAGACCTAATTCCTTAATTCCTCAATTCTCCGGTTCCTCAACAAAATGCTAGAATCATATTCCACTACAGTTACGGCTATATTCAAGTAGAGTTGACGGATTGTGGGTCACGGAAATTGGCCAAGAACTCAGAGAACTTGTAAAGAGTTCTCCAAGTTTCCTTGTTTGATATGGAGAAGGAGTTGGGGAACAAGAGCTTGCCCCACATGCGCTTATCAACATGCCACATAGGCCTTAAGTTCTGCAAGTTCCTTGGCCAAGTTCCAAGCCAAAAATGACGGAACTTCGAGAACTTAATTATAAAAGAAGGGCAATGTGGGTCCAACATCACAAAAGCTTCACTTCTTAGGATTTTAAGCATATTTTTTCTCCAACCAAACACATTAAGTAAGAGGGAACAAGAACATGGAGAAATTAATTATAGGATTCATCACATACTTTCTTGCAGTCAAAGTAGTCAAAGGCGCACTCGAGACACAAAGGCATATCGCCATAGGTGCAAGGCGCACTTAAGACGCGCGTCCGAGCGAAGCAAGGCACAAAAATAATATATATATATATATATATATATATATATATATATATATATATATATAACCCTTTGAATTGAAGTTTTAAGATAAAAAAACAGAAACCCAGTGAAAATTCAATATTATAAACAGATACACATAAAAAACATATTTTCTTGGGCTGTCATTGATAATCCCATTCCGAACAGTAATCAAGAGAGGGTCAAAAACAGTATTCAAAAAACATTATTCAAAGTTCCAAAAATTCAGTAAAACAGTATTAAAAAAACAGTACAAAAAATTTAGTTCAAAGTGCAAATTGTATAGGAAAAAAATAGTATTAAAAGATCAGTCCAAAAAATAGTATTAAAAAGAACATTAAATTTTCAAGGCGCGCCTTCTACTCCACGTGCCTCAGGGAACGACATGCCTTAAGAAACGTGCATCGCCTGGAGTTTCATGACGCGTTGCCCCTGCGCCTAGGAGCAAGGTGCACCCTTGACTACACTGCTTACAGTATTGTTAAAGGCTCATCTAGACGCCTAAAAGCGAAAGGCGATGTTTTACCGCCTAATCTAAAGCTAGGCAAGGTATCTTCTCTAGGCCAACGCCTAAACGAGAAAGGCGCCAAAGATGAGATTAGGCAAGATCCTAGGCGCACGCTAGGTGTATTGGGTATTTTATGCAGCTGTTTTAGACTTTGTTTGGATTTTTTTTAATATGTTTTATAGACTTGATTAGTTTTATTGATTTTTAAAGTTACATGCTTAAGTTTTAAAGGCCCAATAGGATTATTTTTTTAAAAAAATTTAACACTATAAGTTGCTAACTATATAGACATGAATAAATAAAAAGATCGAGTAGGATGAAGATTTCATTTTCGATGATAATATTTAAAATGGTCTCTTAGACTTGGATGATGAAGATGAATGATTAAGTAGGAAGAAGAATCATTCATTAAGTCATTTAGGAATATGGAGCATTGACTTGTTCATTACCCTATGTTTGTTTTTTTCCATTTGAACAATTTGTCTTCTATTATAATGACTTATATGTGATATTATTATTTTTAAACTTAATGTTGTAATTTATAGACTATTTTGTGATCTTGTTAAGTTACTTTGTTATTTTCTATCGGTAATTTGGTTTTTTAACTCTTTGCTTTAGTTTATTGTCTAAAAGTTAAAAACTCACGTTTGATGAGTTTTCAAAGATGTAAGACAGATTTGGATAACCTAACATGAGCTACAAAAGTGACAAAAGGTGTTATGAAAAGAGAATTTGAGAAGTTTTCCAGATGACTCTTTTCTTCTTCGAGCACGCCTAGGCGTACCTAGCGGCTCCTAGGCGACAAGGGAACAGCTCACCTAGGAGTGTCGAGCAAGGTCCTAGTCGAGTTAATAGAGTCAAGCCGATCCGAGTACTTGTCGAGCTCCACACATCGAGCTTTTCTGCAAGCTCATAAGTCGAGGTTCCCGTTTTCAAGTTCGGTCGTTAAGCCCATTCAGCTCATTTCCATGTTTAATCCTAAGCTGTTAATGAAGCTAAATCTAGCATAACTGAGCTTTTATCGAACCAAGCTCTGTTTGTGTAGCCCTATACTCAATCACAATGTTTCCCACTTAAAAAGATCTCGAGGGTCATCCATATGATCCATAGTTCATACAAAATTCCATGCTTAACCACCCTAAGGTAGAAGAGAACTGAAGGTCTTCTGCAATGAGTGCACAGTCTTTAACTTAGGTATTGACTGCTGACATGGCTATAGAATGGGTAAAACAAGGTAGCAAGATCAGATGATCCACACAAAAGAACAACTTAATAAACTAAAGGTTATATAGCAGAAAAATCCTATTGTCTATTTGGATCATATATATATATTTTATATATATATATATATATATATATATATATATATATATATATATAAAATTAGCTGATCTCTAAAACCCTAATGACCTCAGGGAACCATCTTTAAGGCCCCAATCGAATCAGAATTTCATTTTTCTAAATCCCTCTAGAAAAAGTAATGAAACAAAACTCTTGCAACAATGCAGCCCTGTTTATCAAGATGTCATAGATTTAGGTATAATAGACTAGGGAGTAAGAGACTTCAAATCCCTTAACTTTAGTAACTTGACACATTGAGCAATCTCTTTGATCATGTAATAGGATCAAGATATCAGTTAATGGAGAACATCAGTCCTGAAGATTGTAGTCATAGTATAGCACTAGGATTAGTTAATGAAATTAGTTTAGGCTCTTCACTCTAGGATTCAAACCCCATGTAAACTCAATGGTTTAATTAAGTTATCCACCAAATCGACGTAGCTATCTAACAATCAGAAGAAGTAGCATGATCCGACGATCTACTCATGACAGTGAAAATAAGTTGATTTAAGATCAGATAATATATAGGTTGCCGTGTTCAATCATTTTTGCTTCCACATAAAAATAGATATTGATTTCAGAATGATCCATCTAATCTTATGGGAAAAGAAAACTTTAGGATTACTTTGTGGGCTAATTGCACTTACCACATTTAGAAAACTGTCCTATCTATGAGCGAAGAGTAAATAGCTAAATCAAATGATCAACTCAAACACTACCATGTAGATGAGTTTTGTAAGATCAGACAATCTACAACATGAAATACATTCTTTTTATCCCCACCATTGAAAGGATACTGGTAACTTCTGCATGACTTCTACGAATATAGCTCATACCAAGAGAACTTTTGGATGTTTTACCAAATTTTTGGCTTGCTACATATGTTAAGAGGCAATAGAATGATTGGATGATCCACTTAACAGTAACAATTTTTTAGAGGAATTAAGGAATTATGATCTAAATCTTAATAACTCCTCAAACACTCCATTTTGGAAAAAGGAATTATAATTTCTCAATTCCGGTTGACAACGACGACAAAGCCTTATCCCAGTTTTATGGGATCGGTTATTTGAATCATTTTCTTCCATTTAGGTCTCTTTAAGGGCCATGTTAACTGTAACAACAACAAAGCCTTTATTTCAAATATTTGGGGTCGGCTATTTGAATCATTTTCTTCCACCCAGCTCTCTTAAGGGTTATGTCATCTCTTAAGGGCCATCTTAGCTGTAACAGCAACAATAAAGCCTTTATCCCAAATATTTGGAGTTGGCTATTTGAATCATTTTCTTCCATCCATCTCTCATAAGGGTCATGTCCTCTCTGACACTAACAAAAAAATCATATCCTTCTTTAAAACCTCAATCCACGTTAGTTTAGGCACACCTCTACTCATAGCGGCTCCTTAAACTACTATATTATCGCTCCTCCTTAATAGAGTGTCAATTGGTTTACAATGCACATGTTCAAACAACCTAAGAAGTAATATGTAACATTGTAACATTGATAAAACCATACTCTTTATGACACTCTTCATACAAGTTCTCCTTTAGACATACCCCTAGTTCTAGTAGCTCCTTAGAGTAATATCGTCACATACCAAACTAGCACATCTATTGATCTATATTGCACATGTCCAGGCAACTTGGGGTGGTTTTCCTAACTTGGTCTAAATTGCAGCAACCACCAACTTTCTACGAACACACTTCTTTCTTATCATATCTTTGTATTGCATGTCAACCATCTTAGCTTTATGAAGTTTTTGTTTTATAATTGCCAATAGTTAAAACTTCGATCCATGAAGCATTTTTGGTCTTATAATTGTCTTAAAAGGATTTTCTTTCAAGCATATCTTGCAATCACATAGCACTCTAGAAACATTATTCTATTTCAATCATCTTGTTTTAATTCTATGAACAACATTATGCAGAACAACATTATGCATAGGATGAACGATTGGTCCTAAATGTAAAAAAACAACATTATGCATAGGATAAATGGTTGGTTCTAAATGTCGAAAACTACCACTCCTAGGTATCTCTTATCGATCAATGCGTATTTGTCCCATATTTCTTTTAACATTTTGTTGATGCTCGTTTTCGTCTTACCAAGTTTAAAAGTTCCTTTCACAATTCTATTTTAGTGATTAAATTCACTTAGGTTGTGTTTGATTGAGCTTTTTTTCCATGGAAAATATTTCCATCCAAATTTCCACCAATTGTAGTGTTTGATAGCGTATATTTTTCATGGAATTATTTTTCAAAAATCTATCATTTTCTATATTTTCCTTCAAAATGGTAGAAAATAAAACTGGCTCAGCACATAGGAAAACATCAATTTTCATGAAAAATAATATAGAAAATAATGACAATCAAACACCCAAATTAATTCCGTAGAATTTTTTCCATGGAATTTTTTTCCTATTAAAATAATTTCGTGGAACTAATTTATTTTCTACATATTTTCCAACTTGTAATCAAACGCAGCCTTAGTTCTTTATCGTTTGTGCTTCTAGTTAATTCCAAGGTTTCTAGCTACTTCATTTACCCAAATATTATAATTCCTTGACTCTTGTCAATCCACTTTGATTTCTTATCTATTGTGTTTTTTTAATTCCTTGACTTCTATGCTTTTAGCTAATTATTTGGTTCCACTGACTAGAAATAAAAATTATCTTCTAGTTCCTTATTCCTAGATTTCCAGATGTCAAAATGGAGTTTGGTCAAGGAATTAAGGAACTACAAAACTTAGGCCTACTTTCTTCATCCAGGAATAAAATAATTAGGCCCAGTTCTTATTCCTTAATTCCCCAAGTCCTCATCAAAACAGTAGACATACTCAACTAGGGCTGCAATCACACTTAACTGACTCGAGAGAGACTCTCTCAAGCACGGCTCATTCTAAGGCTAGAACTTACCAAACCAAGATGAGCCAAGCACTTGTCAAGCTTCACGAGTCCAGCTTACAATGTTCAAGATTGGCTCACTAAGCCGATCGAACCCATTTCATGTTCAAGTTCAGCTCGTTAATGAAACCAAGTTGAATTTTTACCAAGTTGAATCGAGTTGAGTTCGCAAGGTGCTCTGGTTATTTGCAGGCTTGCAGCCCTATACTCAGTCATAATGTTTCCACACATAAAAGATCTTGACAGACTTGCATACACAGTACCATGCTTTCAACACATCATTGAACATAAGTACTACTATGTAAACACATATATATACAATAGAATAGACGCAAAATAATTGCAATATCAGATATCTGTTATTCCCGAAGCAGATCTTTTGATGGAAAATAGAAATCTCGACCTCTTATTTCCAGAGAGATGAAAACTTCGTTCTCCTTAGAAAGAGATGAATACTCGATCTCAACCGAAGTTGATGCAACGAGATGAATGATCGCTCTCAACCGGAGTTGATGCAACGATATGAATAATCGCTCTCAATCAGAGTTGATGCAACGACTTTACTGGGATGATAAAGATCATCGTTGCTCAAAGCAAGATTCGTCCGATTGCGATATGCTCCCAGGAACCAACAAGTTCGAAAGAACTTCTCGAACGCTCGCTGTCACCTCCTTTACGAACTCAAAGAACTCCTTAGGACTTCAATAGCGGCGGCAACACTTCTCTCTTCGTCTCTTTATTTTGGCAGAAGTCCTTAATGAAGGCACGAAGAGAGTATTTATAGAGAAGGGTCGAAATCCTAATCCTATTCTTAACCGTAACTGATTGCGAAAAGATAGAAACGAATAATAGAAAAAATTTGAATGAATTAAATTCAAATCCCACAAAAAATGCATCTGATCAATTAACTCAATCTTTCTATCACCGCTCAAATCTTCCAATCAGCCACATCAAACACCGCCTGCGTCCCATAGCCACTCAGTCCGTCAACCTGCGCGCGTAGCTGCGAAGCCCGCAGCAGCCTGCGGCACCTGTGCGCCCAGCACCGCAGCCCCACAGCACCTGCGAGCAGCAGCCCCGCATCACCTGCGTGCCTGTTGCGTCTGCGTTGCACCTGTGCTGCGACTCGCGCAGAGACGAGCACATCAACTGCGCACAATGTGCCTTGCACCGATGCTGACGTGCTAAGTGCAAAGTGCGCCAACAAAACGTCACTTTACGCCCTTGAGCCCGAGCCCGAGTCCGAGTCGCTAAGCCCCTTCGGGACTTAGCTCCATAAGGGAATTATCCCATGAGCATGACAAAAAGTATTAATGTTTCTTTGTTAGTTCAGCCTTCTTTCCACTAGAAAATGCTCCCACATGGCACCCATGTGTCTCTCCACACTTCATGTGATCTCTCAACACAAGCAAAACTTTATATAGAGATACCATCCATTTGGTTTTTCCAATATGGGACTATCTTTCTAGTTTCTAAAGCAAAAGACCAATAAGCCAAAACACCAACAATCCACCACATATCTCTATATATGGGTTAAGCGTTCCCCACAGTAACTGTCCATCATGCATTAGGATAAATGTCGCTACGACTTGAATCTTTCCACATAGGTTAAATGACAGCATGATATAAGAATGGACTAAGCCTTAAATTTTGTACCATAACTGCAATTCTTCCCACTCACATAATGATATCAAATGCGCTTCTGGTTGCACATTAAAGGCCTTGTGTCAGCCTGGTTTCGTATATCATGTTAGTCCATTCTTATATCATGTTAGTCCATTCTTATATCATGCTGTCGAGTCGTACTCATTATTAATAGCCTCCTTCTAGAAGACAGCATCTCTGGTCTTTATTGCCTCATAATAGGTAAGCGGATCTGCTTCCACATGATAGGTGACAAAACCTCTCCGAAGTCCTTCTATCTCCTCACTCGCTTAGATACAGGTTTTGCGAGTTCTAGTTCAATAGTTATTCTTGTAGCAACATCTTCTTGGACTACCTCTTCGTAAGGAACTTTTAGGCAGACCAGAGATGCTGTCTTCTAGAAGGAGGCTATTAATAATGAGTACGACTCGACAGCATGATATAAGAATGGACTAAGCCTTAAATTTTGTACCATAACTGCAATTCTTCCCACTCACATAATGACATCAAATGCGCTTCTGGTTGCACATTAAAGGCCTTGTGTCAGCCTGGTTTCGGTGTATGTATCTTGGGTGTCTATAAGATTTTTCTCAAGAGACGGCCTACATCTCTTTTCATACACTCTAGGTGAGTTCTTTTAAAGAGTCTTTGGCATGAAGTCTTTTGCTTCATTGCGGTGCTACACCGCTATGACATGGCCCGAAGCCGAGACCCTGTCTCATGTGGTGTCATACCACCTGTAGCATGAGGTCCAGCCTCTTTGTAGTGCCAAACTACCCAGCATGAAACCTTTCGCTTCCTTGTCGCCGTGACATAGCTTGCAAAGCCGAGGTCCTGCCTCATGTGGTGTTATCCACTGTAACATGAGATCCAGCCTCTTTGTAGTGCTGCCTACCACTCTTCATTATACAATATTAGGCCCTCTTGCCTATGTGCGATGCTACGCCGCTGTGACTTGGCCCGAAGCCGAGACTTTACCCTCAAAAGGTACCTCATGTGGTGTCACCCCACTGTAGCATAGTACTATGCTTCTTTGTAGTGATGTGCTACTCGTACTTCCTGTAAAGCACGCCAGACATCCCAGATGCCTGAGAACTCATTAAGGCTTCCAAGCCATCCTCTCACAGGACTTTGTTCTTTGTAAAGAACAATCAATAGACAACAGTGGTTCTGGGTTCATAATCTCCCAACATCCCAAAGAATTTGCCTACTGTTCCAGATATTCTTCCAGTCAAAGGTCCTTCTTTGAACTAAAAGTTAGATGCCTAGTAGATTTCTCTTTGAACTAATAGCATAAAACTTTATAGTAGAATTGCGAAGACATAATATCATAGTGTCTTCAAGCCCATCTTACATGATGTGTCTTCAACCAGCTGGCGCTTGAGACCTTTGATGAACGGATCTGCCAGATTCTCCTGACTCCGAACATCCACTACGGTAATGACTCATCTTTTAATAAGATCATTTACCGTCCTGTGCCTTAGACGCACAGTCCTCTTCTTTCCATTGAAGAGGTCATTCGACGCCACCGCTGCAGCCGTCTGGTTGTCGCAGTATATCGGTACCGCCGGTATCTGTGCACCAACCATTGGAAGATCATACATGAGCTCCCGAAGTCATTTTGCTTCATCCGCTGCAGCCACCAGTGCATAGAACTCAGACTCCATAGAAGAGTGAGACAACATAGTCAACTTCTTCGACTTCCACGATATAGTAGCTCCACCTATGGAGAAAACATATCCGCTTGTGTACCTCTCACTCTCTACTTCTGAGCACCAGCTTGCATCGCTGAAGCCTTCCACTACTTTTGGATCTCCGCAGTAGTGCAGTGCATACTTCGGAGTCCTTTTGAGGTATCTCATAACCCTCTTCACAGCTTTCTAGTGCTCCACACCTGGACTGTTCGTGAACCGACTCAGCATCCCTACGGCAAAAGCTATGTCTGGCTTGTGGCAGTAGTCGCATACATCAAACTCCCGATGATGCTTGAATACTCCAGTTGTCTGATGCTTTTCCTTGGATTTGACTTCAACTTCTTGGCATACCTATAAGGCGTATCGATCCCTGGAAGATCCTGATACCCATAGCGTGTGAGTATTTTCTCAATGTAATGAGACTGTGACAATGCCACTTCAGTTTCTGTCTGGATGATCTTTATCCCCAGGATAACATCAGCTTCCCCTATGTCCTTCATGTTGGACTTAGATGAGAGGAACTTCTTTGTCTCAGTAACACTTGCTAGAGCTGTACCCAAGATAAGACGTCATTCACGTAGAGACAAACGACAACTCCTCTTCCGTCAACGAACTTTGTGTACACACACTTGTCCGTCTCGCTGACCCTGTAGCCGTTTGATCTTATGACTTTATCAAACTTCTCATGCCACATCTTAGGAGCTTGCTTCAGACCATACAGAGATTTTACTAACTTACAGAGTTTGTCTTCGAGACCCTTGACGACGAATCCTTCTGGTTGTTGCATGTAAATCTTTTCGGTCAATTCACCATTCAGGAAAGCGATCTTAACATCCATCTGATGGATTACCAGCTTGTGAATTGCGCTCAGAGCAATCAACATCATGATGGTCGTCATCCATACTATTGGAGCATGTGTCGAAATAATCGATCCCCTACTTCTGAGAAAATTCCTTGACAACTAACCTTGTCTTAAACTTGTCAACAATTCCATCGGCCTTCATCTTCTTCTTGAAGATCCATTTACATCCGATTGGTTTTGCTCCTTCAGACAGATCGACCAACACCCACGTGTTGTTGGACGTTATCGAGTCGTACTCATTATTAATAGCCTCCTTCTAGAAGACAGCATCTCTGGTCTTTATTGCCTCATAATAGGTAAGCGGATCTGCTTCCACATGATAGGTGACAAAACCTCTCCGAAGTCCTTCTATCTCCTCACTCGCTTAGATACAGGTTTTGCGAGTTCTAGTTCAATAGTTATTCTTGTAGCAACATCTTCTTGGACTACCTCTTCGTAAGGAACTTGAGCCTCCTGCGCACTCACATTGTTCTCCGGAATGTCCACGAGAACAATTTTCTTGTGCCTTGCAAACTTATCTTTAAAGAATTCTGTGTCGCGAGATTCAATGATATGATTTGACTCAATATCAAGGAACCTCCGAGCATCACTCTTATCAGCATAACCCAGGAATATAGTCTTCGAAGTCCTTGTTCCCAACTTCTGAATCTTCAAATCCGGAAGCTTCACGTACGCCAGACACCCCCACACTCGAATGACATTCAAGTTGGGTCTGACCTTGAACCAGAGTTCATGAGGAGTGACTTCCGAAGTAGCATGCGACACTCTGTTCAATATGAACATAGTCGTAAGCACTGCTTCACCCTAGAAACAATTTGGAAGACCCGCATCCAACAGCATTGAGTTCATCATCTCTGTTAATGTTCTGTTCTTCCTTTCTGCAACACCATTTGATTGAGGGGAGTACGGAACAGTTGTCTTGTTAATAATTTCATATTCTCTGCAGAACGATACGAATTCATAAGACCTATACTCTCCACCTTGATCACTTCTGAGTCTCTTGAGTTGTTGTTCGGTTTGACGCTCGGCTCAGCCTTGAAGTCTTTAAACTTCTCAAACGCTTCGTCTATAGACTTGAGCAGATAAACGAACGCGTACTTTGAGAAGTCGTCGCTGAAAGTAATAAAGTACTTCATCCCGACTTTTGTGGAGAACTGTTTGAAGTCACAGATATCTTAGTGCACCAACTCCAGAAGATCTGTACTTCGGTTTACTCGCTTGAACGGTTTTCTAGTGATCTTCGTCTGCGCACAGACCTCACACTTCTCCAACTTCTTACCCCCACATTTGGAGATAAACCCTAGACTAGACATCTTGTTTATTCTTTTACAATGAACATATCCTAGTCTATTATGCCACAACTCAAGAGAATAACCAGAAGGAGAAACTGTATTCACTATCTCCATAGGAGTTACAAGTTGAAGTTTAAACATTCCTTCGGTGCAAAAAGCCTTCCCGAAGTATGTTCCTTCATAGGACATAACGACTTGACCATCGTTAATGTCAATCCTCAAGCCTGCGTTGCAGAGAAGACTTCCCGAGACCAGGTTCTCGACTTTGGTCGGTACATGCTTCACATTCTGAAGCGTCAGCGACTTCCCCGAAGTCGGTTGCAATACCACCGTCCCGATCCCGAGTACTTCAGCTTGTGTCTGGTTCGCCACCATAACCTTCTCAGAGACAGGTTGATACGCGGTGAACCACTTCTTCTTTGAGCAAACATGACACAAGGCCCCAGTGTCTATCCACCAGTCCGTGTCAATCGTAGCTGAGTCAACCTGCGCAATCATAGCAACAAAATTAGCCTCACCTTGATCCTTTTGTTTTGGTTTTTCTTTGCAGTCCCTCTTCCAGTGGCCTTTCTTGCCACAGTTGAAATAAGTCCCAGGTTCTTTGGACTTGAGCTTGAACTGAGCCGACTTCACCTTCAGATGGTGAACGTCTTTCTTCTTTTGGTAGGGAGCCTTCTGCTTCCCTTTAGAACTTCCTCCTTGCACCATGTTTGCCTTAACTATCTGCTTGGACAAAGTGTCCACTTTGAGTTGAGCCCTCAACTCGTCTTCAATATGTATCCAGTGCAAGAGGCGTTCCAGATCCACTTCCATCTTCTTGCGGTGCACGTCCGCGATGAAGTTGCTCCACCCAGGTGGGAGCTTGGCGACAATACTCCCGACGACAAAAGCATCGACCAAGGACATGTCGTCATCCGCCAGCTTCTGACGTAACTTGAGGAACTCTTTGACTTGAGGCAGCATGGTTTTGTCGTCCTCAAACCGCATCCTCCAGACCTTTTCGATCACGTGGATTTTGTTTCTATTCTCATCTGCCTTGTAGAGATTCTCTACATACTCCCAGACGTCCTTTGCATTGACCGTCTTGCTGTATGACTCCGTCAGAGAGTCCTCCATGGAGTTCTG
Organism: Iris pallida; assembly: GCA_029216955.1. Taxonomy (NCBI): domain Eukaryota; kingdom Viridiplantae; phylum Streptophyta; class Magnoliopsida; order Asparagales; family Iridaceae; genus Iris; species Iris pallida. The sequence continues at coordinate 8,912,040 of JANAVB010031617.1, forward strand.
GATCAACAACTTGCAGAGGTTGTTATCTCATCTCCACATCGACTGCAAAACCGTGGCTTCAGCAACCCTTCGAGCATTTTCACCCTCTGGAATCAAAGGCTCAGGATCTGTCAACACATAGTCGACGCTCATGAGTTGAAGATTAAGGCTAACATTTCTCTTCCAGACGTTAAAATGCTCCCCTCAAACTTCTCAAGTTTAAAATTTGTATCGAGAAGTTGTGCACGGTTGTTCTCCATCAGATCTGAATCTTGCTTTAAGATTGTTATTCCCGAAACAGATCTTTTGATAAAAAATAGAAATCTCGAACTCTTATTTCCAGAGAGACGAAAAATTCGTTCTCCTAAGAGAGAGATGAATACTCGATCTCAACCGAAGTTGAGGCAACGAGATGAATAATCGCTCTCAACCGGAGTTGATGCAACGACTTTGCTGGGATGATAAAGATCACCGTTGCTCAAAGCCAGATTCGTCCGATTGCGATCTGCTCCTAAGAACCAGCAAAGTTCGAAAGAACTTCTGGAACGCTCGCTGCTACCTCCTTTAAGAACTCGAAGAACTCCTTAGGACTTCAATGGCGGCGACAGCACTTCTCTTTTCCTCTCTTTATTTTGGTGTAAGTCCTTAATGAAGGCACGAAAAGAGTATTATAGAGAAGGATCGAAACCCTAATAATATTCCTGGTCGTAACTGATTGCGAAAAGATAGGAGCGAATAATGGAAAGATTTTGAATGAATTAAATTCAAATCCAACAAAAAACGGATCTGATCAATTAACTCAATCTTTCTATAACCGTTGAAATCATCCAATCAGCATATCATACGCCACCTGCGCCCTATAGTCACTCAGCCCGTCAACCTGTGCGCGTAGCTGCGAAGCCCGCAATAGCCTGCGGCACCTGCGCGCCCAGCCCCGCAGCACCTGCGACTCGTGCAGAGACGAGCGCATCAACTGTGCACAATACGTCTTGCGCCGATGCTGACGTGCTAAGTGCAAAGTGCTCCAACAAAATACCACTTTACGCCCTTGAGTCCGAGTCCGAGTCCGAGTCGCTTAGCTCCATAAGAGAATTATCCCATAAGCATGACAAAAAGCATTAATGCTTCTTTGTTGGTTTAGCCTTCTTTCCACTAGAAAATGTTCCCACATGGCACCTATGTGCCTCTCAACACTTCATGTGATCTCTCAACACAAGCAAAGCTTTATATAGAGATATCATCCATTTGGTTTTCCCAATGTGGGACTATCTTTCTAGTTTCTAAAGCAAAAGACCAACAAACAGAAACACCAACAATATCCACTCAAAAAAAAACATAAATAAAAAATATACAATATTAGCACAAAAATTCCTCTCGTCTGTCCAAATCATTATAATTAACCTCACTTTACCATTCCTAAAACCCTAATAGCCTAAAAAAAAAAAGCTCTATTTAAGTCCCTAATCAAATCAGAATCGCATATTGTTTCTAAAACCCTAACCTTTTGGTCGTTCCTGGCGATGCCGTAGCCGGAGTGGTACATCTGGCCGACGAGGACCTGCATCCCCGTGTCCCCGTTCCTGGCCTCCTTCAGCGTGTCCTGGAACCACCGCCGGACACAGTCCGCCACCACCTCACCGAGCGGAACCCTCCTCTCCGCCGCCTCCGAGGACGCCGACGCAACCGCCGGCGATCCCTCCATGATGCTTCCGCCGACGCCGCCGACGCCGCCGCCGGTGTGAGAATCTAGGGTTTTGTCGTTAATTTTGGCGGATTTGAGCCTCTCGGAGAAGCGTCGGGTGAAATATTGGAGTTCCGGAGGGGGGCGTTTGCCCATAAAAATTGAAGGATTTGGCGGCTGGAGTGCGATATGGGAGGAGTGGGAAATATGTATGTGCTATCTTGATAATAAAAATATAGAAGCAGGAGAAGGTGGATGATGAATTGGAGAGAGAGCGAGAGAGACTTGGCTCAGAAGGAAGAACCGAAATTGTTTCCAAAACGGGATTTTCACAGTTCTAAATCTTTTATAATCCTTAAAAAAATAGTTCTTAATCTTTTATGATCCTAAGAGCATCATTAGTAAGGCCCATCCCATTTTCTAGATTCTAGATTTAGGCCTCGTTTGGTTCGCGGAATGGAAGGGAAAGGAAATCAATTCCTTGTCATTTTCTTTCCTTTGGAAAACTTTAATTCCTATTGATTTTCCTTTCCGATGTTTGGCAATGCCAAGGAATTTGGAAAGGAAAGTGAATACTTCAATGTGGGAAAGTGATTCCTTCCTTGGATGGATGGAATCACTTTCCCTCCTATTTTCCCTTCCATTGGGAATCACTTTCCTTTCCTCCTTAATTCCTTGGGCACCCAAACATAGAAAAGTAATCACTTTCCTTTCCCAATCGGGAGATTCCGCGAACCAAACGAGGCCTTAGAATGTAGGAGCTCAATTTGTAGATAAGTCTCATCCTAGTCCCAATTTTTACAATTTCGGTCCCAACCCATCCATGGGTGCTAAGGGTTGGGCCTCCCAATTTCTAGATTCTAGATTGTAGAAACTCGTTTTATAGAATAGTAAGTTCCAATTTGGAGCCCAATTTTCTAGATTCTAAACTTTATATTATTTTTTTCCTACATTAATTTTTGACCACACAATTTTTGGGACCGGAGCTCACTTTATCATTTCCTACTATTCTCATACAAACCCAACCCATTCTACATTTACCTTTTTTTTGAAATTTTGGGCTCCAAATTGCATTGGAGAGTCTCAACTACTAATGATGCTCTAATATGTCACAGCCAAAGATTAGGGTGGGACCCGCACATTAGTATTTCGAAAATTTTGGTAGCGTCGATCCTGTTGGATAAATTATCCATCCTAACAGCATCTCCAACCCTGTTAAGTATTGTGAGCCTTAGGTGGCTCCTATATGGCATGAGCCACAAAACAATATCTTGTTTATGTGGCAAAATTATATCTTAAAAGACAATGAGATAAAAAAAACTCTCTCCAATGCAAACGTATTGAGAAAACAATAAAAAATATTTTTTCCAACTTCCAAGACAACTTTTAAGACAACTACTCATCTTCTTTCTTTTTCCTAATTTTTTTATTCATATTGATGACATGGAAGAGAAGACAATCAACTTCACAATGTCTTCTTTAATTTTTGCCACATAAGCTTCACAATTGACTTGACAATTGCATTGGAGAAGAACTTTTGAATAAAATTTTATTATTCCTATGTGGCATTAACTTTTTTTCCAAAGTCACAATAGAGTTGGAGATGCTCTAATCCCTTCAAAGAATCTTCGCATCGCCAACAATGTACCACCAACAAAGACGGGGTTGTCCTCTTTGAGACGAGAATACTTTTGGAGCTGATGAATAATAATTTGGAGTCTAAAACGATATTGGATTTTTTTTTTTTATGTTGTGACTTGGTAATGTCTTATTGTCGATGAGGAAACGTTCCAGATACTCCACGGATTAACTTAACAAGAAGTATTCTTAATCGTTAGGGCTTAATTAATATTTAGATCATGGATATCAGCTTAGAGTTTTACTTCAATATGTCCAATTGAAAACTTAGATCCTGATTTTTATTTTTTATTTGTCTATTATACCTTTACTTTCATGCCTAGGCTTGGAAGGATATATTAAAAAAATTAACCCAAAAATAAAATTTTTGTTACTCCCGGGACTTGATCAAAGATGGTAGACTCGATGTCGAGATCAGAGGTTCAACAAACGTTCACCTTCTGATTATTCTCGAGATCCAAGAGGAACACTATAATATAAATCTGATTACAAAAGCAACAATAATCAGAAAGTAAATCTCACGTTCTTCCTCGCAATCGCAGTTGCTGACGGACAGAACTGAGTTCAGAAAATAAATCGCACGTTCTTCCTTGCAATCGCAATTACAGACGGACAGAACTGAGTTACAACTCAGATGAAGGAGAAGAAAGAAGAAAGAAGAAGAGGAAAGGTTCTTGCTGGGGTGATTAAGATCACCGTTGCTCAAAGCAAGATTCGCCCCAACACGATCTGCTTCCAGGAACCAGCAAGTTCACGAAGAACTTCTGCAACGCTCGTAAGTCAATATTTGAGACTTGAACGGGCTTCCTGGACTTTACAGACTCCCTTAACTCTCTTCTTGGTGCATCTTTCAAAGGAGGCCAAGGGGCTCTATTTATAGAGTGGAGTTGAGACTTCACCTCTTCTCCTATCCGATGTGGGACTAAAATACCAATACTCAAAAATAGAGTTTGATATTTTAGATCATCCCACAATCAGCATAGAAGTGTGCCAGTTCACGCCTACCCCCCGAACACTCCCGTGCATGCACGAGATATCCTGGAGTCCGTGTCCGAGTCCGAGTCCGCACAACAAAATCAACTTGCATCCTTGTTGGAATTAATCATTTTTTCTTCTAGGAAAGTACTCCCACATGGCACAAACTTGTGCCCCACTACAACTCATGTGCACACCTCAACACAAGCAATGCATTATATTGAGATACTCACCATTTGGTGTAGCCGATGTGGGACTATCTTTTCTAGTCCAAAGGCAAAAATACCAACAATCTCCCATATATCTCAATATATGGGTTGAGCATTCCCTACAGTGACTGCCCATCATGCATTAGGAGAGATGTCGCTACGACTTGAATCTTCCCGCATAGGTTAAATAACAGCATGACACAAGAATGGACTAAGACTTGAATTCTGCACCATAACTGCAATTCTTCATACTCACATAATGACATCAACTGTGCTTCTGGCTGCACATTGAAGGCCTTGTGCCAGCCTAATTTCAGTGTATAATTTTTGGGCGTCTACAAGTTTACCCTCAAGAGACGGCCCACTATAGGTGAGTTCTTTATAAAGAGTTATGGCATGAAGCATTGAGCTTCTTTACGGTACTACGCCGCTATGACATGGCTTAAAGCCGAGGCTTTACCCCACCTGGGTACCTCATCGTAATGTCATACTACTGTAGCATGAGGTCACATGCCTCTTTGTAGTGCCAAACTACCCAGCATGAAGTCTTGCGCTTCCGTGCGGTGTTACGCCGCTATGACATGGCTCACAAAGCCGAGGCTTTATCCTACCTGGTACCTCTTCGTGGTGTCATGCCACTGTAACATGAGGACATCGTCCTCTTTGTAGTGTTGTCTACCTCTCTTTATTACGATTATCATACAGCATTAGGCTACCTGCCTATTTGCGGTGCTACTCCGCTGTGACTTGGCTTGCAAAGCCGAGGCATTACCCCTACCTGGGAACCTCATGGTGGAGTCACCCCACTGTAGCATAGAGTTACACTCCTTGTTGTGCTGCGCTACCGTGCTTCCTGTAAAGCACTCCAGGCATTCACTCTGCCTGAGAACTCATTAAGGCATTTAAGCCAACCTTCCCACAGGATCCGTTTTTTGCAGAAAATAACAGTAGACAACAGTGGTTGTAGGTCCATAACCTCTCCATGTCACATAGGACAAGTACCCACCGTTCCTGATATTCTTCTGGTTAATAGTCCTCCCTTGAACCAAAAGCTAGATGCCTAGTAGATTTCTCTTTGAACTAATAGCATAAAACTTTATGGTAGGAATGTAATAACACAATATCAGAATGTCTTCAAGCCCATTTTACAAGCTGTGTCATCGACCAGCTGGCGCTTGAGGCCCTTGGTGAACGGATCCGCTAGGTTCTCCTGACTCCGAACATCAATCACTACAATGACACATCTCTTGATGAGATCGTTCACTGCCCTGTGCTTCAACCGCACAGTTCTCTTCTTCCCATTGAAGAGATCATTCGATGCCACCGCTGCAGTCGCCTGGTTGTCGCAATATATCGAAATTGCCGGTATCTGCGCCCCAACTATTGGAAGATCATACATGAGCTCCCGAAGCCACTCTGCTTCATCTGCTGCGGTATCAAGTGCAAAAAACTTAGATTCCATAGATGATCGCGAGAGCATAGTCTGCTTCTTCGACTTCCACGATATAGCAGCTCCACCCATTGTGAATATGAATCCACCTGTGGACCTCTCGCTCTCTAATTCTGAGCACCAACTGGCATCACTAAAGCCTTCCACTACCGGCGGATCTCCGCTGTAGTGCAGTGCATATGTCTGAGTTTTTTTTGAGATATCTCATAACCCGTTTCACATCTTTCCAGTGCTCAATGCCTGGATTGCTCGTGAAACGACTCAGCATTCCCACGGCGAAAGCTATGTCAGGCCTTATGGCAGTAGTGGCATACATCAAACTCCCGATAATGCTAGAATACTCCAGCTGCCTGACGCTTTCCCTCGAGTTTGGCTTCAGCTTCTGATCACACCTGTATGGCGTATCGATCCCTGGAAGATCCTTATACCCATAGCGTGTGAGCATCTTCTCAATGTAGTGAGATTGTGACAGCGCTACTCCAGTGTCTGTCCGGATGATCTTTATGCCCAAGATGACATCTGCATCCCCCAAGTCCTTTATACTGAACTTGGTTGAGAGAAACTTCTTTGTCTCTGTGACACAGCCTATATCCGTACCTAGGATTAGCATGTCATCCACGTACAGACAAACGATGACTCCTCTTCCATCAGCGAACTTTGTGTAAACACATTTGTCCGTCTCGCTGACTCTGTAGTCGTTTGACCTAATAACTTTGTCAAACTTCTCATGCCACATCTTGGGAGCTTGCTTCAAACCATATAATAATTTTACCAACTTGCAGACTTTATCTTCAAGACCTTTGACGACAAATCCATCTGGCTGTTGCATATAAATCTCTTCGGTCAGCTTTCCATTCAGGAATGCTATTTTTACATCCATCTGATGTATCACCAACTTATGTATAGCTGCTAGAGCGATTAACATTCTGATGGTGGTCATCCGAGCTACAGGAGCATACGTGTCAAAGTTGTTTATCCCCTGTTTCTGAGAAAATCCCTTGGCTACCAGCCTGGCCTTGAACTTGTCAATAGTTTCATCTGCTTTCATCTTCTTCTTGAAGGTCCATATACATCCGATGGGTTTCGCTCCTTCAGGAAGATCAACCAACACCCAAGTGTTATTTGAGGTGATGGAATCAATTTTATTGTCAATCGCCTCCTTCCAGAAAACATCATCTCTGGTCTTCATCGCCTCATCATAGGTAAGCGGATCTGCTTCCACATGATAGGTGATGAAGTTATCTTCGAAGTTCTTCGGCCTCCTCGCTAGCTTCGACGACGGCTCAGCGAGTTCTGGTTCAACCGTTGTTTCAACAACAATATCTTCTTGGACTACTTCTTTATAGAAAACTTCAGTTTTTTGCGCACCCTTATTGTTCTCCGGTTTATCCGTAAGAACAATATTCTTGTGCCTTGTAAATTGTCTTTACGAGATTCGATGATATGATTTGACTCAATATCAAGAAATCTCCGAGCATCACTCTTCTCAGCATACCCCAAGAAGATCATCTTTGTAGTCCTAGTCCCCAGCTTCTGAATCTTCAGATCTGAGAGCTTCACATAAGCCAGAGACCCCCACACTCGAATGACATTCAAGTTAGGTCTGACTTTGAACCAGTGTTCATGAGAAGTTACGTCCGAAGTTGCATACGGCACTCTATTTAGAATAAAAGTGGTCGTCAATGCAGCTTCTCCCCATTAGCATTTAGGAAGACCCGTAGTTAGCAGCATTGAGTTCATCATTTCTGTCAACGTTCTGTTCTTCCTCTCCGATATCCCGCTAGATTGAGGAGAATACGAAGCAGTAGTCTCATTGATGATTCCATGTTTTTTGTAAAATGATGCGAATTTATGAGACCTATACTCTACATCTTGATCACTTCTGAGTAGTTGTAGATCGGTTAAGTGTTCAGCTTCAGCCCTGAAGTCTCTGAACTACTCGAATGATGCATCCTTCTACTTGAGAAGTCATACGAACGTGCACTTCGAGAAACACTTCGAACCGGCCTCTGTGGAGAATTGATAAAAGTCACAGATATCTGAGTGTACTAACTCCAGATGATCAATACTTTAGTTCAATCGTCTGAACAGCTTCCCAATAGTCTTGTATCTGCACAGACCTTAAACTCCTCCACCTCCTTACCCCCACATTCCGAAGATAAGGTCCCGGTAGGACAGCTTGAGTCTGCTTCTGTCATAGAACAACTCTCAGTCCACTCAATGAAGTAACTTCATCGCCATCAGCAGAAGTTTGAACATTCCTTCAGCACCGAACTTCTTTTTGAAGCATGTTCCTCGCCAAGAAATTTCCATCTGGCTAGTACGAATGTCCATCTTTCAAGTCTGTATCAGATAACAGACTTTTTGAGATCAGATCGCCAAAAAATCTCTGGTACGTACAACATGCATTCCAGTGTCCTTGTCGGTGGTTAATAACCACTGTCTCGATCTTTAAAGCTTCTGCTACATATATGTTCGCCATCGAGACCTTCGTCATAACATGGCTCGTCCTTGGTGAACAGCTCCTTTGAGAGCACACGTAGTCAGATGTACTAGTGTCAGACCACTAGTCAGCTACCATGCTAGATAACTCAACCTGTGCAACAATTGCAACCAAGTTAAGTAATCAAAATAACCAAGTTTAGCTATATCTGCTATTTTGGTTTGGGCTTGGATTTGCATTCACTCATGTAGTGGCCATTCTTGTCACAGTTGAAGCAAGTCACGTGGGACTTGGACTTCTGTTGCTTGAACGAAGGACCGTTCACTTTTAAGATTAGTGGAGTCATTCTTCTTGTGATGAGAAGCCACCTGCTTCCCCTTGAACTCTCTTGTCTGCACCAAGTTGGCCTTAGCCAGTTGTTTGGACAGAGAGTCCATCTTCGGTTGAGATCGCATTTCGTCCTCAACGTGGATCTCTTGTAGAAGATCTTCCAAGCTAATGTCCAGCTTCTTCCGATGCATTATAGCATAGAAGTTGCTCCAACCAGCAGAAAGTTTCGAGACTATCCCTCCAACGACAAACTTGTCGATGAGGGGCATCTTCTCGTCATCTAACTTCTGGCACAACTTCAGGAATTCCTTTACTTGAGATAGCATCGCCATCTCGTCTTCGAAGAGCCACTTGTGGTACTTCTCGACGATGAAGATTTTGGACCTGTTCTCATCATCTTCATATAGCTTACCCAAAGAATCCCAGATCTCTTTGGCCTTCACCTTCTTGGAATATGACTCTGCCAGAGAGGCTTCCATAGAATTGAGAATCAGCAGTTTACAGATGCTGTTTTCTCTCTTCCATTTGCTATGCTTGACGAGTGCAGCAGCAATAGCATCGGCAGTTCCTCCTTCTGGAATTGTCGGTTCATCCTCAATCAACACATGGTCTACGTCCACGAATTGAAGATTTAGGGTGACCTTCCTCTTCCAGATTTGGTAATGTCTTTCGTCGAATTTCTCCAACTTGTTAAAGCTGGTATCGATAAGAGAAGCACGAGAGTTCTCCATCTACAAGGATCTTGCTTTGAGATTGTTAGTCCCGGGGCTTGATCAAAGATGGTAGACTCGATGTCGAGATCAGAGGTTCAACAAACGTTCACCTTCTAATTATTCTCGAGATCCAAGAGGAACACTATAATATAAATTTGATTACAAAAGCAACAATAATCAGAAAGTAAATCTCACGTTCTTCTTCGCAATCGCAGTTGCTGACGGACATAACTGAGTTCAAAAAATAAATCTCACGTTCTTTCTTGCAATCGCAGTTGCAGACGGACAGAACTGAGTTACAACTCAGATGAAGGAGAAGAAAAAAGAAAGAAGAAGAGGAAAGGTTCTTGCTTGGGTGATTAAGATCACCATTGCTCAAAGCAAGATTCGCCCCAACACGATCTGCTTACAGGAACCAGCAAGTTCACGAAGAACTTCTGGAACGCTCGTAAGTCAATATTTGAGACTTGAACGGGCTTCCTGGACTTTACAGACTCCCTTAACTCTCTTCTTGGTACATCTTTCAAAGGAGGTCAATGGGCTCTATTTATAGAGTGGAGTTGAGACTTCACCTCTTGTAGTGCCCCGTCCCGTAAAGTCAATCGGAGGAATCGAAACGCTGACGGCGTTGGAACTTAGCCTTGCAACGGCTGCTCGAAGACTCGCTCGTCCGAGGCGACTCCTCGCACAGGTGGGGTAGTTTCGGTGAACTTGCCTCATCTTAGCCTTCACTTAATAACGCACATGTTTTCAACTTGCACAAGTAGGCTAATATAAAAGCTACGAACGCACATAGCTAAGAGAATAATCCTGACCCGTCGGAATGTCCTAGAACATGGAAAATGGTCCCACGGTCTTTATAGAAGTCGGCTCAGCGTGCTTTCAAATGACACTCGATCCTTCGATCTCGTGGCTTGGGAGAAGGAAGTTGGCTTAAGTTGTTACGTTGCCCCGACACTTGAAATAGCCTAAGTCATAGGCGTCGCCTGCGTAAATGCTTGGTAAAGCATGCACGGTCCCGTCGTTTTACCCCAACACTCGAATCAGCCTAAGTCATAGGCATCGCCCGCGTGAATGCTTAATAAAGCATGCACGGCCTTGTCCCGCAAGGCTTGGCATAGCCTTCGCACGTCCCGCAAGTTAAGTCGTCTTGCAAGGCTGTTGGCTTAAGTCTAAGCACGAACTTGGTGGTTCAAGTCGACCCCGTGCATAGCACGTCCACTCGACGCAGAGCTCGGCGTAGCCTTTGCTTGTCGAGTCGTTGCCCGAACAAGTGAGACAAGTGTTGCGTTGGGCTATCGAAGCCATTTCTAGCACTGTCCCGCTCTATCTGCGGTTGTCAAGTCGCGTAGTTCCTTGAGTACAAGGCTCGTCGTATAAGTATATGACTTGAGCGTTAGCGTCTCCTATAGAACCAGGTCTGTCTAAGGCACGAGCTACGGTCGGTTTATGGAAAAGCTTGCCACGAACAAAGGGAGTGCACGCGACTGGTTGTCGCCGAGATCGGTTCCGCTACTTGGGAGTCTCACTAAGTCTTGATATGTCCCGCACACGAGATCGGTCCCGCGGCTTGGGAGTCTCGCTAAGTCTTGATATGTCCCGCACACGAGATCGGTCCCGCGGCTTGGGAGTCTCGCTAAGTCTTGATATGTCCCGCACACGAGATCGGTCCCGCGACTTGGGAGTCTCATTAAGTCTCGATAGAAAGAAGGAATGCATGGTCATGTTAAGGAATGATTGGTTAGATCGAGTTGAAACTTGCATGGTCATTGGACAACTTGTCGACAAGGTGTAGGCTTCTCGAGTGATCACCGGGACGCCGGGATCATTCGGCCTGGGGGAAGCGAGTATGGCTCAAAGTAGGATGCTGGATGACCACATAGGAGAGTTCGGCCCCACCGGGCTAGCTACCCGTGTAGGTACAGGCCGATATCCCACGAGGCAGTCAAAGATAGCTTGACATTGCTAGTGACCACTCATGTAGATGTGTCGGCAGATAGCGGCACACCGCGTATATGCCTTTGGATTTGGGTCTAGAGCTTGAATGCAGGTCTAGTCGGTAACACAAGGTCTGGGCCTAAGACTGGGCTGTAGCATAGGCACCGTGCTTGGCACGATTGATGGCATCGGGATATTCATCGAATCAACGCTATGTTTCACAAGTCTTGTCTAAGTTAGCAAATGAGTCGATCAGGAAGGCCGTAAGGCGGTAGCATAATAAGTCTTGATATGTTGTGAGGCGCGGCCTCATCTTGAAGCACGGACAAGTCTAAGCAAGGTCTAGAGGCACGGCCTGCACGAGTCGTCCCATTACCGTCCTTGGCACTTGAATCGTTGGTACGAAAATTGGTCTAGAGGCGCTTGAGTTTAAACAAAGGTCTTGGCACGGCCGAGTCCGTCTAAGTTACTCATCGGCGAAGCACAGTCTTGAATACGTTAAGGTCCCGAATAGAGTATGGCACGACCCTGCCGTCCCGAGTTCAAGTTTGGTCAAGTTCATGCACGATGAGGCACTGCCTCTATCGGAATACACGTTGGTATTGTAGCATGACCATGTCGTTGCACGTCGAGTTGGTTAGACGTCAAGTCTTAAAAATGATCCTAAGACAAGACTAGAAAGACAATCGAAAGGGACTTAAGCTACATAAATTAAATGAACGTGTCGGTTATGTATGGGTGGGCGAGATGCTCACTCCACCAGTACCTGACACCCACACAGTGTTCATGTGCAGGCACAGGTAGAAGCTCGTGGCGTGGAGCTCGCTTGGATGCACCGAGGCATGGAGTTCCTTGGCGATTCGAAGCGTGTGGCCGCGTGGATTGAAGACTTATACAGGACATAATGTATGGACATCGCCTTCCGAAGCTTCCGCTGACATCTAGCATTGTATCGAGAGATGAGAGAGAGCAGAGTGACTTGTAAATGAGAGAAAAGTGAGCACGAGAGACTTGTAATTTGGCCTTGCGCCCACAAATGTAATCTTGTATTCAATATTAATAAAAGAGTTTCTTTTGAATGACTTGTGTTCATGTGTGCTTGTTCTAAATTTCCGCTGTGTATTCAATGTATCTGCTTGGGACTTCTGTGCGACGATCCCGTCGCCGCCGCTGTAATCGGCCGTTATGGAACCTGCCTTGCACGAGTGCAATCTAGGCTTGTGCGGCATCACGCCTTAGCGAGGACGATCGCTCCTACGGGAGCGGGGCATGACATAATGGTATCAGAGCACGGCTTTACGTCCTTGGACTTCACGTCGAATTTCTCAGTCTTGTTTATGGAAAAAGAAGTGTGTGCTTTCTCTCGATTGTCCCTCGGCATGTCCATACAATAAGTCTAAATATTTTCAAAAGCTCGTACAAGCGTTCAACCAAACGCATCGGTAGGCTATCGTCGAACGCATCTGTAGGCCTTTGTGCCGAACGATGTTAAACTTGACTCGAAAGAGAACACATGCTAAGTTAACACGTCGTGTGCATGCCTAACTAGTCATACGTTGACCCTAGCAATTGAGCGTGCAAACTCGAATGTAGTCCACACGGGATAGCCATGCGCACGACCTTTTGGCTAAGTTGCGTCGCGTATCGCGCACCTCAACTTTTGGTACAAACGAGTTGCAAGCGATATCAAGTACCGCTCGGTCGGGAGCGAAGCTGCACTTAGAGTGTCTATCGATAGGAATGCTATCGAGTTAACGCTTAGGCGTACATGGAGGATTGACTTGGATTTTGAGGAAATAGTGCGAACAACTTAGTGCGTCAATACGACGCGAACGATTACGCTAGGGATTCGTCGAACGAATCCGAAGGATGTCTTAGTGAATGACGCAAACGTGATTGCGGGCCAGATCAGATGGCTCGAATCCGAGTGGTGTATGGATTTTCTTGGAAATCATTCGAGCGAAATTGAGAATTAGAAATAATAACGAGTACGTCGACGAGGCGATGCGATCGTACAAAGCCTTAGAACGCGTCACGCTTAGTTGATCGTGACTTCGAATGTTTCGAACGAGCATCTCGTTCGAACAACTTGCGAATAGGCAACGCGAGTTAGAAAACGATATCAAAATAATTCGAAACGATGAATGAAAATGAATGGTCTTGATCGAGGAAACTTAGAAGATCGCGCGTACGATATCGAATTGATGCAAATGAAATATGACTTGAGTTTCGAACAACGATCTTGAAACGAGCTTGAGGAATAGCGATCGAACTTGATCTTGAATATTAAGGAATTGTGGTATATCCAGTTCGAACAATAGCATCAGTCGTACGACTCAAAATTGGTTGCAAAGGAATATCGTCAGGTTACGCATATCGTCGATGGTATTGAGGCGTATCAAAGATCGATATGCGATAACTCGGGGGTACTCTGACTCGGCGAATGACGATCGTGCAAGTGTCATTGTTCCGATGGATGCTATACTCGGGATATTGAAACATGTCGAGGAAAAGATAGACTTGGCTTGAGGATTTTCTGGTTGAACGAATGACAAACGGACTATCAAACCTTAATCTTGGCTTGTACGAAAATGAAATGCTTGGATTTGCTTCGTTGATAACCACAATGTTGACATTCTTGTCTTATGCGAGCGCAACTCCAGCCTCGCACATACGTCGCATCGATTAGGATGATCACTCCGCGTGAGCGCTGCTATGGTGATTCATACAGCGAGAGTGATTGAACTTGGATGGCATGACAATCTAATTGCTTCGACTTGTGGTTTGACACGAAAGTAGACTTGAGAATGAATCAGCGGGTTTGACGGTTGAATTTGAGGATTGAGTAGGTCTAATCCGCGTGTCGAGAATGAGTTAGTCTAAACTCAAACAAGAGTTACGCTCCGATGAGAATGATTATTCCGCGGGTGCGTTGCATGGTGATTCATGAACCACCGTGGATAATCGGACTCGCGTGAGATTGGGGCGTAACATATTGTCAAAGCTAGATGACCTCGTGATCGAATACATGAATTGGTTAGAATTGGCGATTCGGATTCGAATACGCGTAATGAATGCATTGATGCGAATAGGTGATCATGCTCGATGTTTAGAAATCTGAGTGACGCAAGCTTGGGTAGAAAATCCCGTCCTACCGACTCTGGTTTGACCCTAGGATTGGGGTCAGTGTTGGCATTATTGTTGGAGAACTATGATTCCAATCCTGACATTGACTTAGCCTCGCAAAGATTGGCCTAGCGGTTAGGCGAGACGCCCTGTTTCATAAGTTATCAATCAAAGGATTGATCTTGAGGATTGGCATGGATGGATAGCATGAATCACGAATATAGAAAACCCTGCTCACGAGACTCGGCTGATATGCATATATTTCTGGGACACCTGGGTATGTGCACGATGCGACTCGAGTGAGAATGACAAATTCTCTATCATGCGGCTTGGCTGAATGCATGTATTTTAGGGACGCCTGGAATGCGTGCACCATCCAGTCAAGTGATACGATGAGTCCAAGCAAGAGTTGAAAGATGGGAGTGTGTCGAGATCTTGAAATTATGTTAATGAAAGAATTGATAATAGTACGAGCATGGCTCAAAATTGGGGAAACGCATAGGCGGAGTGTGCTCGATTAAGTCTTGGCCATAGAAATGGTAGGATGGCTTGCCTTCAGGAAAGTCTCGAGGACGAGACTTGTTCTGAGTGGTGTATGTTGTAGTGCCCCATCCCGCAAAGTCAATCGGAGGAATCGAAATGCCGACGGCGTTGGAACTTAGCTTTGCAACGGTTGCTCGAAGGCTCGCTCGTCCGAGGCGAATCCTCGCACAGGTGGGGTAGTTTCGGTGAACTTGCCTCATCTTAGCCTTCACTTAATAACGCATATGTTTTTAACTTGTACAAGTAGGCTAATATAAAAGCTACGAACGCACATAGCTAAGAGAATAATCCCGACCCATCGGAATGTCCTAGAACATGGAAAATGGTCCCACGGTCTTCATAGAAGTCGGCTCAGCGTACTTTCAAATGACACTCGATCCTTCGATCCCGTGGCTTGGAAGAAGGAAGTTGGCTTAAGTTGTTACGTTGTCCCGACACTTGAAATAGCCTAAGTCATAGGCGTCGCCTGCGTAAATGCTTGGTAAAGCATGTACGGTCCCGTCGTTATGCCCCAACACTCGAATCAGCCTAAGTCATAGGCGTCGCCCGCGTGAATGCTTAATAAAGCATGCACGACCTTGTCCCGCAAGGCTTGGCATAGCCTTCG
Organism: Iris pallida; assembly: GCA_029216955.1. Taxonomy (NCBI): domain Eukaryota; kingdom Viridiplantae; phylum Streptophyta; class Magnoliopsida; order Asparagales; family Iridaceae; genus Iris; species Iris pallida. The sequence continues at coordinate 8,927,672 of JANAVB010031617.1, forward strand.
CACGTCCCGCAAGTTAAGTCGTCTTGCACGGCTGTTGGCTTAAGTCTAGGCACGAACTTGGTGGTTCAATTCGACCCCGTGCATAGCACGTCCACTCGACGCGGAGCTCGGCATAGGTTTTGCTTATCGAGTCGTTGCCCGAACAAGTGAGACAAGTGTTGCGTTGGGCTATCGAAGCTATTTCTAGCACTGTCCCACTCTATCTGCGGTTGTCAAGTCGCGTAGTCCCTTGAGAACAAGGCTCGTCGTATAAGTATATGACTTGAGCATTAGCGTCGCCTATAGAACCAGGTCTGTCTAAGGCACGAGCTACGGTCGGTTTATGGAAAAGCTTTCCACGAATAAAGGGAGTCCACGCGACTGGTTGTCGTCGAGATCGGTCCTGCTACTTGGGAGTCTCGCTAAGTCTTGATATGTCCCGCACACGAGATCGGTCCCACGGCTTGGGAGTCTCGTTAAGTCTTGATATGTCCCGCACACGAGATCGGTCCCGCGGCTTGGGAGTCTCGCTAAGTCTTGATATGTCCCGTACACGAGATCGGTCCCGCGGCTTGGGAGTCTCGTTAAGTCTCGATAGAAAGAAGGAATGCATGGTCATGTTAAGGAAGGATTGGTTAGATCGAGTTGAGACTTGCATGGTCATTGGACAACTCGTCGAAAAGGTGTAGTCTTCTCGAGTGATCACCGGGGCGCCAGGATCATTCGGCCCGGGGGAAGCGAGTGTGGCTCAAAGTAGGATGCTGGATGACCGCATGGGAGAGTTCGGCCCCACCGGGCTAGCTACCCGTGTAGGTACAGGCCGATATCCCACGAGCCAGTCCAAGATAGCTTGACATTGCTAGTGACCACTCGTGTAGATGTGTCGGCAGATAGCGGCACACCGCGTGTTTGCCTTTAGATTTGGGTCTAGAGCTTGAATACAGGTCTAGTCGGTAACACAAGGTCTGGGCCTAAGACTGGGCTGCAGCATAGGCACCGTGCTTGGCATGATGGATGGCATCGGGATATTCATGGAATCAATACTATGTTTCACAAGTCTTGTCTAAGTTAGCAAATGAGTCGATCCGGAAGGCCGCAAGGCGGTAGCATGATAAGTCTTGATATGTTGCAAGGCGCGGCCTCATCTTGAAGCACGGACAAGTCTAAGCAAGGTCTAGAGGCATAGCCTGCATGAGTCGTCCCATTGCCGTCCTTGGCACTTGAATCGTTGGTACGAGAATTGGTCTAGAGGCGCTTGAGTTTAAACAACAGTCTTGGTACGGCCGAGTCTGTCTAAGTTACTCCTCGGCGAAGCACAGTCTTGAATACGTTAAGGTCCCGAATAGAGTATGGCATGACCCTGCCGTCCCGAGTTCAAGTTTGGTCAAGTTCATGCACGATGAGGCACTACCTCGATCGGAATACACGTTGGTATTGTAGCATGACCATGTCGTTGCACGTCGAGTTGGTTAGACGTCAAGTCTTAAAAATGATCCTAGGGCAAGACTAGAAAGACAATCGAAAGGGACTTAAGCTGCTTAAATTAAATAAATGTGTCGGTTATGTATGGGTGGGCGAGAAGCTCACTCCACCAGTACCTGACACCCACACAGTGTTCATGTACAGGCACAGGTAGAAGCTCGTGGCACGGAGCTCGCTTGGATGCGTCGAGGTACGGAGTTCCTTGGCGATTCGAACCGTGCGGCCACGTGGATTGAAGACTTATACAGGACATAATGTATGGAAATCGCCTTCCGAAGCTTCTGCTGACATCTAGCATTGTATCGAGAGATGAGAGAGAGCAGAGTGACTTGTAAATGAGAGAAAAGTGAGCACGAGAGACTTGTAATTTGGCCTTGTGCCCACAAATGTAATCTTGTATTCAATATCAATAAAAGAGTTTCTTTTGAATGACTTGTGTTCATGTGTGCTTGTTCTAAATTTCCGCTGTATATTCAATGTATCTGCTTGGGACTTCTGTGCGACGACCCCGTCGCCGCCGCTGTAATCGGCCGTTATGGAACCTGCCTTGCACGAGCGCAATCTAGGCTTGTGCGGCATCACGCCTTAGCGAGGATGATCGCTCCTACGGGAGCGGGGCGTGACACCTCTTCTCCTATCCGATGTGGGACTAAAATACCAATACTCAAAAATAGAGTTTGATATTTTAGATCATCCCACAATCAGTATAGAAGTGTGCCAGTCCACGCCTACCCCCCGAACACTCCCGTGCATGCACGAGATATCCTGGAGTCCGTGTCCGAGTCCGAGTCCGCACAACAAAAATTAACTTGCATCCTTGTTGGAATTAATCCTTTTTCCTTCTAGGAAAGTACTCCCACATGGCACAAACTTGTGCCCCACTACAACTCATGTGCATACCTCAACACAAGCAATGCATTATATTGAGATACTTACCATTTGGTGTAGCCGATGTGGGACTATCTTTTCTAGTCCAAAGGCAAAAACACCAACAATTTTGAGGGTCCGAAATATTTGATTATACATGTGAGAACTTAAATTCTAATCTGAAATGAAATTCAACATCTAAATACTAATTAGTCCTAATCTTTATGCATCTTGTAGGCTCATTCTCCTGTCTTATCTATTCTGTTTTTCCTCTGCTTTCAATTTTTCATTCCCCCAACCACAGTTGGGATGGATCATCCATCTAATCCATAGCCTTGTTAGTAATTTGGCATATGGGAAAAATTTGGGACGACAAAAGTACGAGTATAAATCGGCTCAGTGCAAATAAAATACGTTCAAAAATTCGGTCAAATATTCGAAAAATGAAAAAATTGAGGTTAGAAACTTCACATTTTTTAATATGTTGTCGAATTTGATTAATTAAACAGATTCCCAGCATATTTTTTATGCTAAAATTTTTAATATGAATTTCTTGTGGTAATATTTAATTAATGGTTTGACCAATTTGCCTTTAGCATATTCGATTATATCAAATTTGTAACTTAATATCTTGAAAAAAAAATTAGGAAATAGCTATTATTAATAGTTAGAATGGGCAACTTAATAACTTTTGTTACAAAAAGTTGACCATTTTGCTCCTGGTGTTGAGTCCAGTTTGGAGAGGCAGGGACCGAACTCAGGCTGAGTCAGTCATGTCAAAGTTCGATCAAAACTCGGTGGTTTTGTAGATAGAATCTTTTGTCAAGGACCAAACTGAACTCGGTCTGAATTTGGTTCGGCCGCGACTGAATGGGTTTTGGGTCTAATATGTACCGTTGGAAGCTGGTGGACGGCCAGATTTGATAGTGGGTCTATTTTCGGATCTCCTATGACCCAAACAGGGTTTCTCAACATATTTGAATGTGTTGAGGGCGGAGGCATAGAAAGTATGGTGGCCTATACAGGTTCATTTTTGCAAAATTGTGCGAACTTGTGGTAATATTTAATTAATGTTGTCTTACTATTGGGAGCCTGCGAATAGGAGATGCTCATTCACATTAGGATTGACTACAACTAAGTATACAATAGGAAGGTCCTTATTCAATTTGATTGCTTGGGTAGTTAAGGTTGCTACATAGGCTTAGTTAAGGTTGCTACATAGGCTACGTGATTAAGATAGAAATATACATTGAATTTTGAGCTAAACCCTATTAGATGAATTTGAGAAATTTCTATATGAGGATATAATATTGTTTTGATAAGATGGCATGATCGAAGGTGGGTAGACTTATCGACTGGCAAATTAGTTCTTCGAGGTTAATCAATTGTTGAAGATGAAAATTATTAAATTTTTGGTACATTAAGGCTTAATTTCTATGTAGGTTGATAAATATGAATTTCTTGCTAAAATAAGGTTGAAATTTTTAAAAGAAATTTGTTTTTGACTTGATTGATTATAAATAAAATTGAGAAAAAAATTGAAGATTTATTGAATGTAGTATTTTGAGGAGATTATGAAAGAGCGAATTTAAATTAAAAATATTTTGAAGAATTTACATTTTTAGGAGTATAATTTTGAAGAAAGACACTAATTTGGATGAAGAGTGGAGTATTTGATAAGACAATGTTGACGATTTTGTTAAATTATAATTTTTGAAGATTTTGATAAGATTGGACACGAATTTAAAATTTTGAGTATTGAGTTACTGAATGAAAATTTAATGATTGAAATTGAGAAATTTTTTTTAAAAAATATTCTTGAGATTACAACTTTATAAGAATGATGAATTGTTTTGAATGTTGACCGAGAGAATAAGGTTAAGACATTGATGGGTTAATATAAAGTGGATGTCATGTATATGAAACTCCTCTAAACTATAGTTGTTTATCGTATTTTTCATAGTTATCTAAAATTTGTATGTCTTCATTAATATTTTGTTTATCTTTCTTTTATTTTTGGTGCTTACCTTAAAATCTTAGAGAACCTTCTAGGATTCAAGGACAGAACCTTGGTTTCAACAAACTAGTCTATGCCAAGTTATATATATTTTGCTTCATCCATTTCCATTCTAATTGATTAATGTTTTCTTATTATGAAATTTTTACTACATTTCTACCTGATCAACCAGCTTGCCTACCCTAATCATTCCTTAAATTTTGAGGACGAAAATTTTCTAAGATTGGTAGATTTGTAACCCATGTGTTTCCAAATTTTCAAAAATTTATTTTATTTTAATTTTAAATATTGCGTTGGAAACTAAATTTTCTTTCAATTTTTATAAAAGAAGATCATAAATATTTTTGAACAGTAAAAATATGTGCCAATTTGTTTTATAAATAAGATTTTGGATTTATGCAAATATGTTTTAAATTATTTTGATGGCATCGGATATTATTTTAAATATTTATGGTGAATAAATATTGGATTAAGATTTGATTAATCTAGTTTTGAAATTTTATTTAATTTAAATTAATGGAAAGATTTATCCATTTGGGCTCCTAGGAGGATTTTTGATCCTTACCTATTTAGGATTTTACTTGTCAAGTCAACCTATTTAAGGAGAGGATTTTTCTAGTTTTTTTTTCGAAAACCAAATAATTCCCAAACCATCACAACAACCAACACAACCATAACCACAGTCATGTTATTATGCATGTGTCCGGCATCATTACCACCATCCTCGTGTCAGCCGTGTGTCTGACCTTTAGTCCGACCCCGGGTGTCATATCCACTATTTGTGTCTTTTTATTACATTCCTATCACGATCCGCTCCCACTTTTGGGATACAAGTACGTAGCCAAGTCTAGCCTACGCCGCAGCATCGACGGTAGTACATTGTTTATACCTCAATATCAATCTCAAATTCAAATATACAATATTTGATAACAAAATTATTTTATTTGCCCATTCACAATAACTATTCAATTGACATCCAATAATACACTGAAATAATATTAGAAAACAAACCCGTTAAATGTTTAAATTCATAAACTATCTAATCTATCTAGAAACTAAGATTAGCCTCTATAATGACTTTACCTTGTAGGATCGACGGCACCTCTAGAAAGGGGTGAATAGAGTGCAGCAAAAAATATTTACCAATTTAAAAACTAAGCAGATGAAACAAATATATAAATACACTTAAATGCAATGAAGTAAAGCAATAAGTAAGTGGAGGCAAGAAAACAATACGCAAACACCAAGGTTTATACTGATTTTCCTCTGAGAGGACTAGTCCAATTCACGAGAACTCTTGCTCGCTCTAATATACTATTTTGAATAGATATTACACTGCGTGCTTTACTTCGAAGAACACGCCAACTTCAATACCGTCGTATTTTTATCCGAAGTCCACGATCAAACTTCAAACACCTTTCTGAACAAAGCTTTTATACGCCAAGCTTATACAACTCGAATACTCCTAATCGAAAACCACTAGCACTAGAAGAATGGAAGTTATCTTGGAGATTTGAAGATTTGTGCTCTTTAAAGTAGATAGAAAGTTTAAATAGATAGAGAAGATAAATAATGAATGAGTGAATAGAAATGAAAAATTCTTCTGTTTTTGTAGGATTTTCTAGGACAAAGTTTGGGCAGAATTCGGTAGGCTAACGTTCATAATTTTGAACGTTGCAGATCCAAAAGAATAGAAAAATGCAGCTGACCAGGAGTGATCCAGGGGGACCGAGTTTGGTTTGAGTTCGGGCAGACGTCGGTCTGAGTTCGGTTGCTAGGGTTTCAGGGTTATTTGATTTGGTTAGACTTTTGGATGTTGGTTTGGCTTGGGATCAAAGAATGGATTGGTAACAAAATGCCAGTGATCCCGACGTATAACTTTCTAGACTCAATAAAAGAAAAATATAGAATAAAGTGCAAAAATACAGTTGAGACAAAATATACGATCTTTTGTTTCTTTCTATATCGAGCTCGAGTTTTAGGTCAATTATCGAAATCGGTTTGACCATGGCTGAATGGGCCAACAATCTCCCGCATTTTGATAATTTAAAAAAACTATGATTGATACTTAAGAAGTTGTTCAGCTCGGTTTGGAAGAAGACTTGATGCGGTACAGAAGGTACGGTAGTAGCTTTGGCCTTGAATATTGGTACAATGTATTTGCTCCCCCGTAATGTATGGTAAAGTCTTATTACTCCCCCGTAACAACACATATAGGCTGAATATATGAAAAAGTTTAGAAAAACAAGAACTCCAAAAACAATTTAGAGCTTAACTTCAAACTGTTAGTCATATGGCATAATAACTCAATAAATTAATACATAAAGAACATTTTTCAGTTTAAGTATCTATCATATTACTCCCTCGTTTTGTCACATAAGCAAAATGACATAACGATTTAATAACCGTACTTAGCACAATCGAGAGTAGAACAGAATATTAACAATACACATTACAAATAAATCAAAGTGCTGAAATAGAAAATATTGATATAAACTGAAGTAGTAGAGAGTTCATACAACTAGCCAAATAAACTGAAACTGATAATGCTTAAAAGAAACATTTATCACGAATACATAGTCATAAAAAATTAAAAATATATAACCAGTGATGGTCTATCATGAGAAAACATATCCTCAATCCTCCTCCTCCTCCTCATCATCATCATCAGCACCTGTCGCGCAGGAAGGATCGGTCTCAGCCGAATAGTTAGGATCATAACGGGCAGCAACATGATCAAAGTATCGTTGAGCCTCTAGATCATCAATGCGATACCCAAGTCTAGCAGAATCACGAACCATAGGGATATTACCACTAGGATTGTGAGCAAGGTTGTACGAAACATCCCACACAGAGTTGGATATGGCCTGAAGCTGAAGGGTGGTACGAAAGTACATGGACCAAAACTGATCCATCATGAGAACCTGAAGTGACTCAAGAGTAACACCACCGGAAAGATGAGTATGATGGGTGTCAGCAGCTGATAGGTCAACTGGAGGTGGAGGAGGATCCTGAACTGCAGGAGCAGGAGCAGTACGACGATGCTTATGAAGATAAGCAAGAGCACCATCCTGTGGACAATCCTCAAACATAACCTCAAAGAACTAAAGTATGTAAGGCAGATGCATCGCATAGAGAAGTCGTCGTAGTTTTTTGCGACACCTTTCCATAGCAGCGATGATAGTCTTAGGTAGACTGAAGAAACCGTGGAAATGGAGATGATAGATAGCATAAAGCACTAAATATGAAATCTCATCAGTGGTGGTATTCTTTGGAATAATGGTAGAGAATACCATTCTATGAAGATCATAGAAGTAGTTGTTCAAGTGTTTAGGGCGAAGAGTGCATTGAGGTCGAGGGTTTGGTGCACATAATGAATCACGAAATGAATCAAAAGTTGTCCCAACAGGAAATTGCACTGAGGTGATATCAACTAATGCTTCCCCAACATTGAGAATATTTAGCATAATTGCCAAATTATCGGCATCAAACTCAATGTCAATTCTACCAACTTTTGATCTCACCGTGCCATTAGTGACTGATAAATTGCAATAGAACATGCATTTTGCATTTGAATATATGGAAAACTAGATTGAACTAAATCTAGTAACATAAAGTGTTCAAAAACGGTTACGTGATCAAAAAATAATGTGAAGTTGATAGGACAACCCGGACAAAGCTTTCTTTGATGAAAGTCACTAAACCATTTATTGGATGCATCTTTTGACACAAAAATAAAATCATCAAAGAAGTCACCATCCGGTTTGGAGGGACTGAACAGTGAAAGTAGGCCGCCTTGTGAGGAGTAGAGGACGAATCTTCATCAACTTTCCTCTTCTTTTTCAAAGAATAAGAAATTTTAGGAGCCATAAAAAATTGAAAAGGATGGAAAGAGTGAAAATATACTAAAATTGGTGGTAGACAGTGGAAGAGAACTTCGAGAGAGCTCCGAATCCAAGTTGCGAGAGCTTGAAAAGCTTGGATGAAGGAGAACTAGGAAGTTAGGGTTAGGATTTTCGGTGGAGTTTTTGGGCTTGGTGAAGAAGATGATGATATAAGGGTTTAAATAAAGAGGAAACCTAACTGTCCAACTTCTGTTCGGATTCACCCAGACCGAGTTCGATCCGAGTTCGACCAAAACTCTGACCGAGTTCAGTCCCTGGGTAATCAGGATAGACTTTGGAAAATGTGTGATAGAGTTTTAACATAAATACGAATTTAATTAGAAATAATTATGTTGATGAAAAATAATTAATATTATTTATTTGAAATTCATGAATCGTATAGAATATTTCGGGTTAGATGTAGGGGCCAGATCCCAGCTAGCGGTAGTCCGAAGGCTAGTACATCGTGTCGCTTTAGGCTATTTACACCTGTGTGACAGAAGGGCCCTTTCGGCTTATAACCAAAATAATTTCAACGAATTTATGAGTCTTAATAAAATAATATTTAATTATATTACTTCAACATCCAAAATTCTTAATTCGCTTCGTATAAAGTTAAAATGATCTTCAGCCAAGGACTTAGTGAAGATGTCAGCTAGTTGATGTTCAGTGTTAACAAATTCCAAATTAATATCTGCTTGTAAAACATGATCTCTAAGAAAGTGATGTCTAATTTCTATGTGTTTAGTACGAGAATGATATACATGATTCTTCGTGAGATTAATAGAACTAGTGTTATCGCAGTAAATAGGGATGTGGTTAAACGTTAACTAATAGTCTTCCAAAGTTTGCTTCATCCACAAAATTTGTGCACAACAACGTCCTGCGGCTATATATTCAGTCTTAGTTGTTGATAATGCAATATAATTTTTCTTCTTGGAAAACCAGGATACTAATAACTTTTCTAGAAAATGACATGTGCCGCTGGTATTTTTATGATCGACTTTGCATTCGGCAAAATCTGCGTTCGAGTAACCTATCAGGTCAAACGAATCGGTTTTGGGATACCAAAGACCAGTCGTCAAAGTTTCTTTAAGGTATCGCAGGATACGCTTAACGGCGCTCACATGTGATTCTTTAGGATAAGCCTGATATCTAGCAAATAAGTATACAGAAAACATAATGCCAGGTCGACTAGCAGTTAAGTATAGTAAACTACCAATCATACCTCTATACTTACGTACATCAGTTGGTGTACCACTTTCATCTATCAAGTTAGTAGACATTGCCATAGGTGTGCCGATAAGTTTGAGAGGTACACAAGAGGATATGTTTTCTTAGGATTTTAAGCATATTTTTTCTCCAACCAAACACATTAAGTAAGAGGGAACAAGAACATGGAGAAATTAATTATAGGATTCATCACATACTTTCTTGCAGTCAAAGTAGTCAAAGGCGCACTCGAGACACAAAGGCATATCGCCATAGGTGCAAGGCACACTTAAGACGCGCGTCCGAGCGAAGCAAGGCACAAAAATAATATATATATATATATATATATATATATATATATATATAACCCTTTGAATTGAAGTTTTAAGATAAAAAAAATAGATACCCAGTGAAAATTCAATATTATAAACAGATACACATAAAAAACATATTTTCTTGGGCTGTCATTGATAATCCCATTCCGAACAGTAATCAAGAGAGGGTCAAAAACAGTATTCAAAAAACATTATTCAAAGTTCCAAAAATTCAGTAAAACAGTATTAAAAAAACAGTACAAAAAATTTAGTTCAAAGTGCAAATTGTATAGGAAAAAAATAGTATTAAAAGATCAGTCCAAAAAATAGTATTAAAAAGGAAATTAAATTTTCAAGGCGCGCCTTCTACTCCACGTGCCTCAGGGAACGTCATGCCTTAAGAAACGTGCATCGCCTGGAGTTTCATGGCGCATTGCCCCTGCGCTTAGGAGCAAGGTGCACCCTTGACTACACTGCTTACAGTATTGTTAAAGGCTCATCTAGACGACTAAAAGCGAAAGGCGATGTTTTACCGCCTAATCAAAAGCTAGGCAAGGTATCTTCTCTAGGCCAACGCCTAAACGAGAAAGGCGCCAAAGATGAGATTACGCAAATGAATAATTAGGCAAGATCTTAGGCGCACGCTAGGTGTATTGGGTATTTTATGCAGCTGTTTTAGACTTTGTTTGGATTTTTTTAATATGTTTTATAGACTTGATTAGTTTTATTGATTTTTAAAGTTACATGCTTAAGTTTTAAAGGCCCAATAGGATTATTTTTTAAAAAAAATTTAACACTATAAGTTGCTAACTATATAGACATGAATAAATAAAAAGATCGAGTAGGATGAAGATTTCATTTTCGATGATAATATTTAAAATGGTCTCTTAGACTTGGATGATGAAGATGAATGATTAAGTAGGAAGAAGAATGATTCATTAAGTCATTTAGGAATATGGAGCATTGACTTGTTCATTACCCTATGTTTTTTTTTTTCTATTTGAACAATTTGTCTTCTATTATAATGACTTATATGTGATATTATTGTTTTTAAACTTAATGTTGTAATTTATAGACTATTTTGTGATCTTGTTAAGTTACTTTGTTATTTTCTATCGGTAATTTGGTTTTTTTAACTCTTTGCTTTAGTTTATTGTCTAAAAGTTAAAAACTCACGTTTGATGAGTTTTCAAAGATATAAGACAGATTTGGATAACCTAACATGAGCTACAAAAGTGACAAAAGGTGTTATGAAAAGAGAATTTGAGAAGTTTTCCAGATGACTCTTTTCTTCTTCGAGCACGCCTAGGCGTACCTAGCGGCTCCTAGGCGACAAGGGAACAGCTCACCTAGGAGTGTCGAGCAAGGTCCTAGTCGAGTTAATAGAGTCAAGCCGATCCGAGTACTTGTCGAGCTCCACACATCGAGCTTTTCTGCAAGCTCATAAGTCGAGGTTCCCGTTTTCAAGTTCGGTCGTTAAGCCCATCCATCTCATTTCTATGTTTAATCCTAAGCTGTTAATGAAGCTAAATCTAGCATAACTGAGCTTTTATCGAACCAAGCTCTGTTTGTGTAGCCCTATACTCAATCACAATGTTTCCCACTTAAAAAGATCTCGAGGGTCATCCATATGATCCATAGTTCATACAAAATTCCATGCTTAACCACCCTAAGGTAGAAGAGAACTGAAGGTCTTCTGCAATGAGTGCACAGTCTTTAACTTAGGTATTGACTGCTGACATGGCTATAGAATGGGTAAAACAAGGTAGCAAGATCAGATGATCCACACAAAAGAACAACTTAATAAACTAAAGGTTATATAGCAGAAAAATCCTATTGTCTATTTGGATCATATATATATATATATATATATATATATATATATATATATATATATATATATATATATATATATAGCTGATCTCTAAAACCCTAATGACCTCAGGGAACCATCTTTAAGGCCCCAATCAAATCAGAATTTCATTTTTCTAAATCCCTCTAGAAAAAGTAATGAAACAAAACTCTTGCAACAATGCAGCCCTGTTTATCAAGATGTCATAGATTTAGGTATAATAGACTAGGGAGTAAGAGACTTCAAATCCCTTAACTTTAGTAACTTGACACATTGAGCAATCTCTTTGATCATGTAATAGGATCAAGATATCAGTTAATGGAGAACATCAGTCCTGAAGATTGTAGTCATAGTATAGCACTAGGATTAGTTAATGAAATTAGTTTAGGCTCTTCACTCTAGGATTCAAACCCCATGTAAACTCAATGGTTTAATTAAGTTATCCACCAAATCGACGCAGCTATCTAACAATCAGAAGAAGTAGCATGATCCGACGATCTACTCATGACAGTGAAAATAAGTTGATTTAAGATCAGATAATATATAGGTTGCCGTGTTCAATCATTTTTGCTTCCACATAAAAATAGATATTGATTTCAGAATGATCCATCTAATCTTATGGGAAAAGAAAACTTTAGGATTACTTTGTGGGCTAATTGCACTTACCACATTTAGAAAACTGTCCTATCTATGAGCAAAGAGTAAATAGCTAAATCAAATGATCAACTCAAACACTACCATGTAGATGAGTTTTGTAAGATCAGACAATCTACAACATGAAATACATTCTTTTTATCCCCACCATTGAAAGGATACTGGTAACTTCTGCATGACTTCTCCGAATATAGCTCATACCAAGAGAACTTTTGGATGTTTTACCAAATTTTTGGCTTGCTACATATGTTAAGAGGCAATAGAATGATTGGATGATCCACTTAACAGTAACAATTTTTTAGAGTAATTAAGGAATTATGATCTAAATCTTAATAACTCCTCAAACACTCCATTTTGGAAAAAGGAATTATAATTTCTCAATTCCAGTTGACAACGACGACAAAGCCTTATCCCAGTTTTATGGGATCGGTTATTTGAATCATTTTCTTCCATTTAGGTCTCTTTAAGGGCCATGTTAACTGTAACAACAACAAAGCCTTTATTTCAAATATTTGGGGTCGGCTATTTGAATCATTTTCTTCCACCCAGCTCTCTTAAGGGTTATGTCATCTCTTAAGGGCCATCTTAGCTGTAACAGCAACAATAAAGCCTTTATCCCAAATATTTGGAGTTGGCTATTTGAATCATTTTCTTCCATCCATCTCTCATAAGGGTCATGTCCTCTCTGACACTAACAAAAAAATCATATCCTTCTTTAAAACCTCAATCCACGTTAGTTTAGGCACACCTCTACTCATAGCGGCTCCTTAAACTACTATATTATCGCTCCTCCTTAATAGAGTGTCAATTGGTTTACAATGCACATGTTCAAACAACCTAAGAAGTAATATGTAACATTGTAACATTGATAAAACCATACTCTTTATGACACTCTTCATACAAGTTCTCCTTTAGACATACCCCTAGTTCTAGTAGCTCCTTAGAGTAATATCGTCACATACCAAACTAGCACATCTATTGATCTATATTGCACATGTCCAGGCAACTTGGGGTGGTTTTCCTAACTTGGTCTAAATTGCAGCAACCACCAACTTTCTACGAACACACTTCTTTCTTATCATATCTTTGTATTGCATGTCAACCATCTTAGCTTTATGAAGTTTTTGTTTTATAATTGCCAATAGTTAAAACTTCGATCCATGAAGCATTTTTGGTCTTATAATTGTCTTAAAAGGATTTTCTTTCAAGCATATCTTGCAATCACATAGCACTCTAGAAACATTATTCTATTTCAATCATCTTGTTTTAATTCTATGAACAACATTATGCAGAACAACATTATGCATAGGATGAACGATTGGTCCTAAATGTAAAAAAACAACATTATGCATAGGATAAATGGTTGGTTCTAAATGTCGAAAACTACCACTCCTAGGTATCTCTTATCGATCAATGCGTATTTGTCCCATATTTCTTTTAACATTTTGTTGATGCTCGTTTTCGTCTTACCAAGTTTAAAAGTTCCTTTCACAATTCTATTTTAGTGATTAAATTCACTTAGGTTGTGTTTGATTGAGCTTTTTTTCCATGGAAAATATTTCCATCCAAATTTCCACCAATTGTAGTGTTTGATAGCGTATATTTTTCATGGAATTATTTTTCAAAAATCTATCATTTTCTATATTTTCCTTCAAAATGGTAGAAAATAAAACTGGCTCAGCACATAGGAAAACATCAATTTTCATGAAAAATAATATAGAAAATAATGACAATCAAACACCCAAATTAATTCCGTAGAATTTTTTCCATGGAATTTTTTTCCTATTAAAATAATTTCGTGGAACTAATTTATTTTCTACATATTTTCCAACTTGTAATCAAACGCAGCCTTAGTTCTTTATCGTTTGTGCTTCTAGTTAATTCCAAGGTTTCTAGCTACTTCATTTACCCAAATATTATAATTCCTTGACTCTTGTCAATCCACTTTGATTTCTTATCTATTGTGTTTTTTTAATTCCTTGACTTCTATGCTTTTAGCTAATTATTTGGTTCCACTGACTAGAAATAAAAATTATCTTCTAGTTCCTTATTCCTAGATTTCCAGATGTCAAAATGGAGTTTGGTCAAGGAATTAAGGAACTACAAAACTTAGGCCTACTTTCTTCATCCAGGAATAAAATAATTAGGCCCAGTTCTTATTCCTTAATTCCCCAAGTCCTCATCAAAACAGTAGACATACTCAACTAGGGCTGCAATCACACTTAACTGACTCGAGAGAGACTCTCTCAAGCACGGCTCATTCTAAGGCTAGAACTTACCAAACCAAGATGAGCCAAGCACTTGTCAAGCTTCACGAGTCCAGCTTACAATGTTCAAGATTGGCTCACTAAGCCGATCGAACCCATTTCATGTTCAAGTTCAGCTCGTTAATGAAACCAAGTTGAATTTTTACCAAGTTGAATCGAGTTGAGTTCGCAAGGTGCTCTGGTTATTTGCAGGCTTGCATCCCTATACTCAATCATAATGTTTCCACACATAAAAGATCTTGACAGACTTGCATACACAGTACCATGCTTTCAACACATCATTGAACATAAGTACTACTATGTAAACACATATATATACAATAGAATAGACGCAAAATAATTGCAATATCAGATATCTGTTATTCCCGAAGCAGATCTTTTGATGGAAAATAGAAATCTCGACCTCTTATTTCCAGAGAGATGAAAACTTCGTTCTCCTTAGAAAGAGATGAATACTCGATCTCAACCGAAGTTGATGCAACGAGATGAATGATCGCTCTCAACCGGAGTTGATGCAACGATATGAATAATCGCTCTCAATCAGAGTTGATGCAACGACTTTACTGGGATGATAAAGATCATCGTTGCTCAAAGCAAGATTCGTCCGATTGCGATATGCTCCCAGGAACCAACAAGTTCGAAAGAACTTCTCGAACGCTCGCTGTCACCTCCTTTACGAACTCAAAGAACTCCTTAGGACTTCAATAGCGGCGGCAACACTTCTCTCTTCGTCTCTTTATTTTGGCAGAAGTCCTTAATGAAGGCACGAAGAGAGTATTTATAGAGAAGGGTCGAAATCCTAATCCTATTCTTAACCGTAACTGATTGCGAAAAGATAGAAACGAATAATAGAAAAAATTTGAATGAATTAAATTCAAATCCCACAAAAAATGCATCTGATCAATTAACTCAATCTTTCTATCACCGCTCAAATCTTCCAATCAGCCACATCAAACACCGCCTGCGTCCCATAGCCACTCAGTCCGTCAACCTGCGCGCGTAGCTGCGAAGCCCGCAGCAGCCTGCGGCACCTGTGCGCCCAGCGCCGCAGCCCCACAGCACCTGCGAGCAGCAGCCCCGCATCACCTGCGTGCCTGTTGCGTCTGCGTTGCACCTGTGCTGCGACTCGCGCAGAGACGAGCACATCAACTGCGCACAATGTGCCTTGCACCGATGCTGACGTGCTAAGTGCAAAGTGCGCCAACAAAACGTCACTTTACGCCCTTGAGCCCGAGCCCGAGTCCGAGTCGCTAAGCCCCTTCGGGACTTAGCTCCATAAGGGAATTATCCCATGAGCATGACAAAAAGTATTAATGTTTCTTTGTTAGTTCAGCCTTCTTTCCACTAGAAAATGCTCCCACATGGCACCCATGTGTCTCTCCACACTTCATGTGATCTCTCAACACAAGCAAAACTTTATATAGAGATACCATCCATTTGGTTTTTCCAATATGGGACTATCTTTCTAGTTTCTAAAGCAAAAGACCAATAAGCCAAAACACCAACAATCCACCACATATCTCTATATATGGGTTAAGCGTTCCCCACAGTAACTGTCCATCATGCATTAGGATAAATGTCGCTACGACTTGAATCTTTCCACATAGGTTAAATGACAGCATGATATAAGAATGGACTAAGCCTTAAATTCTGTACCATAACTGCAATTCTTCCCACTCACATAATGACATCAACTGCGCTTCTGGTTGCACATTAAAGGCCTTGTGTCAGCCTGGTTTCGGTGTATGTATCTTGGGTGTCTATAAGATTTTTTTCGAGAGACGGCCTACATCTCTTTTCATACACTCTAGGTGAGTTCTTTTAAAGAGTCTTTGGAATGAAGCCTTTTGCTTCATTACGGTGCTACACCGCTATGACATGGCCCGAAGCCGAGACCCTGTCTCATGTGGTGTCATAACACCTGTAGCATGAGGTCCAACCTCTTTGTAGTGCCAAACTACCCAGTATGAAACCTTTCGCTTCCTTGTCGCCGTGACATAGCTTGCAAAGCCGAGGTCCTGCCTCATGTGGTGTTATCCACTGTAACATGAGGTCCAGTCTCTTTGTAGTGCTGCCTACCACTCTTCATTATACAATATTAGGCCCTCTTGCCTATGTGCGATGCTACGCCGCTGTGACTTGGCCCGAAGCCGAGTCTTTACCCTCAAAAGGTACCTCATGTGGTGTCACCCCACTGTAGCATAGTACTATGCTTCTTTGTAGTGATGTGCTACTCGTACTTCCTGTAAAGCACGCCAGACATCCCAGATGCCTGAGAACTCATTAAGGCTTCCAAGCCATCCTCTCACAGGACTTTGTTCTTTGTAAAGAACAATCAATAGACAACAGTGGTTCTGGGTTCATAATCTCCCAACATCCCAAAGAATTTGCCTACTGTTCCAGATATTCTTCCAGTCAAAGGTCCTTCTTTGAACTAAAAGTTAGATGCCTAGTAGATTTCTCTTTGAACTAATAGCATAAAACTTTATAGTAGAATTGCGAAGACATAATATCATAGTATATTCAAGCCCATCTTACATGATGTGTCTTCAACCAGCTGGCGCTTGAGACCTTTGATGAACAGATCTGCCAGATTCTCCTGACTCCGAACATCCACTACGGCAATGACTCCTCTTTTAATAAGATCATTTACCGCCCTGTGCCTTAGACACACAGTCCTCTTCTTTCCATTGAAGAGGTCATTCGACGCCACCGCTGCAGCCGTCTGGTTGTCGCAGTATATCGGTACCGCCGACAAGGACACTGGAATGCATGTTGCACGTACCAGAGATTTTTTGGCGATCTGATCTCAGAAAGTCTGTTATCTGATACAGACTTGAAAGATGGACATTCGTACTAGCCAGATGGAAATTTCTTGGCGAGGAACATGCTTCGAAAAGATGTTCGGTACTGAAGGAATGTTCGAACTTCTGCTGATGGCGATGAAGTTACTTCATTGAGTGGACTGAGAGTTGTTCTATAACAGAAGCAGACTCAAGCTGTCCTACCGGGACCTTATCTTCGGAATGTGGGGGTAAAGAGGTGGAGGAGTTTAAGGTCTGTGCAGATACAAGACTGTTGGGAAGCTGCTCAGACGATTGAACTAAAGTATTGATCATCTGGAGTTAGTAGTACACTCAGATATCTGTGACTTTTATCAATTCTCCACAGAGGCCGGTTCGAAGTGTTTCTCGAAGTGCACGTTCGTATGACTTCTCAAGTAGAAGGATGCAGCATTCGAGTAGTTCAGAGACTTCAGGGCTGAAGCTGAACGTTAAACTGATCTACAACTACTCAGAAGTGATCAAGATGTAGAGTATAGGTCTAATGAATTCGCATTATTTTGCAAAGAACATGGAATCATCAATGAGACTACTGCTCCGTATTCTCCTCAATCTAGTGGGATATCGGAGAGGAAGAACAGAACGTTGACAGAAATGATGAACTCAATGGTTGGTGCACAGATACCGGCGGTACCGATATAAGGATTTTCGGTGGAGTTTTTGGGCTTGGTGAAGAAGATGATGATATAAGGGTTTAAATAAAGAGGAAACCTAACTGTCCAACTTCTGTTCGGATTTACCCAGACCGAGTTCGATCCGAGTTCGACCAAAACTCTGACCTAGTTCAGTCCCTGGGTAATCAGGATAGACTTTGGAAAATGTGTGATAGAGTTTTAACATAAATGCGAATTTAATTGAAAATAATTGTGTTGATGAAAAATAATTAATATTATTTATTTGAAATTCATGAATCGTATAGAATATTTCAGGTTAGATGTAGGGGCCAGTTCCCAGCTAACGGTAGTCCGAAGGCTAGTACATCGTGTCGCTTTAGGCTATTTACACCTGTGTGACAGAAGGGCCCTTTCGGCTTATAACCAAAATAATTTCAACGAATTTATGAGTCTTAATAAAATAATATTTAATTATATTACTTCAACATCCAAAATTCTTAATTCTCTTCGTATAAAGTTAAAATGATCTTCAGCCAAGGACTTAGTGAAGATGTCAGCTAGTTGATGTTCAGTGTCAACAAATTCCAAATTAATATCTGCTTGTAAAACATGATCTCTAAGAAAGTGATGTCTAATTTCTATGTGTTTAGTACGAGAATGATATACATGATTCTTCGTGAGATTAATAGAACTAGTGTTATCACAGTAAATAGGGATGTGGTTAAACGTTAACTAATAGTCTTCCAAAGTTTGCTTCATCCACAAAATTTGTGCACAACAACGTCCTGCGGCTATATATTCAGTCTTAGTTGTTGATAATGCAATATAATTTTTCTTCTTGGAAAACCAGGATACTAATAACTTTTCTAGAAAATGACATGTGCCGCTAGTATTTTTATGATCGACTTTGCATTCGACAAAATCTGCGTTCGAGTAACCTATCAGGTCAAACAAATCGGTTTTGGGATACCAAAGACCAGTCATCAAAGTTTCTTTAAGGTATCGCAGGATACGCTTAATGGCGCTCACATGTGATTCTTTAGGATAAGCCTGATATCTAGCAAATAAGTATACAAAAAACATAATACCAGGTCGACTAGCAGTTAAGTATAGTAAACTACCAATCATACCTCTATACTTACGTACATCAGTTGGTGTACCACTTTCATCTATCAAGTTAGTAGACATTGCCATAGGTGTGCCGATAGGTTTGACATTATCTATGTCAAATTTCTTTAGCAAGTCTTATGTATACTTTGCTTGATTGATGAATATCCCTTATGATCTCTGCTTGATTTGTAGCCCGAGGAAGAATGTTAGTTCTCCTATCATGCTCATTTCGAATTTACTCTACATACACTTAGCAAACTCGTTACATAGCATCTCATTAGTTGATCCAAAAATTATGTCATCTACATATATCTGCATTAATAAAATATTTTTATCCAAAGATTTTATAGAAAGAGTAGAATCAACCTTCCCTTTTGAAAAGTCATGTTCAAGCAAGAAGGAACTAAGCGCTCATATCATGCACGAGGTGCTTATTTGAGACCGTAGAGAGCCTTGTGAAGCTTGAATACGTGATCATGATTTTTGAAATCTTCGAAGCCAGGAGGTTGTTTTACAAAAACTTCTTCTTTTATAAAATCATTTAAAAAAGTACTTTTGACATCCATTTGAAAAAGTTTGAAATAATAAAAACTTGCAAAAGCACAAAACATAGAAATGGACTCTAGTCTAACAACTGGAGCATATATTTCATCATAGTCAATGCTTCTTCTTGATTGTTGCCTTGAGCTACTAGACGTGCTTTATTGTGTGTGACTGAACCATTCTCATCTAATTTATTTCGGAAGACCCACTTGGTACCAATGATCGGATGATCAATAGGTTTGGGAACGAGTTCCCAAACTTGATTCCATTTAAATTGGTTTAGTTTCTCTTACATTACAAAAATCTAAAATTCATTATTAAAAGCTTCTAAAACCTTTTTAGGTTCTATTTTGAAAATAAATGCAACATTAGCAACTATCTCTTTTTTGCTTGAGCGAGTACTTACACCTCTTGATATATCACCTATTACAGTTCTTCTGGATGATCTGGCATAAACCGCAATCATTTTTATAGACTTTCCAGGTAGGACGAGGATGGTGTATCTTCTGATGTTCTGTTGGAGGGAGTTCTCTTCTTCATTGTCACTATCGTCATTGCCTTGAATATCCAGCTCATCGAATATGATATTTATTGACTCTTCAACAACCATTGATCTCTTGTTGAATACCTTGTATCCTTTGCTCTTTGTCGCATACCCCAAAAATATGATTTCATCAACTTTTTATCAAAATTTCCCAAGTTGTCTTTTGTATTTAAAATAAAACATCTACAACCAAAGACCTTAAAATAGATGATGTTAGGAGTTCTATTAAACCATAATTCATAAGGAGTCTTTTTAGAGATAGGTCTAATAAGAACTCTATTCAAAATATAGCATGCTGTATAGACAGCTTCTGTCCAAAAATATTTTGAAAGATTATGTTGGTTTAGCTTTACTCTGGCCATATCACCAAGAGTTCTATTCTTCCTCTCCATAACACCATTCTGTTGAGGAGTTCTAGGACAAGAGAATTCATGTGATAGCCCATTTGAATCACAAAAAGATTTAAACTCATGGTTATCGAATTCTTCTCCATAATCACTTCAAATCCAAGTAGTCATGAATCCTTTCTCATTTTGTACCTTTTTACAAAATATACAAATTCAGAAAAGGCCTCATTTTTATTTGCAAGAAAGTAAACCCAAATACACCGTAAATAGTTATCAACTATCACGTAAGCGTATAGTTTACCGCCAAGACTAGCGACTCCACTTGGTCCAAACAAGTCCATATGTAATAATTGTAGAGGTCTAGAAGTACTTACAACATTTATTAATTTGAAA
This sequence comes from Iris pallida, assembly GCA_029216955.1. Taxonomy (NCBI): domain Eukaryota; kingdom Viridiplantae; phylum Streptophyta; class Magnoliopsida; order Asparagales; family Iridaceae; genus Iris; species Iris pallida. Next base: position 8,948,594 of record JANAVB010031617.1, read on the forward strand.
GATGATCTAGATGCCTTGTTCTTTTCACATTCGGCACATATTTTATCTTTCTTGAAAGTAATATCAGGTAAGCCTTTTACCAGTTTTTTGTGGACAATCTTGCAATAGTGTCCATGTTAGCATGTCTAAGACGTATATGCCATTCCAACTTTCATCTTGAGTTGTGAATAGACACTTCCATGTACTGTTAGACTTCTTTGACAAATATAGTACATATATGTTGTCCTCTTATTCCCTCAAAGGAAGTTATTCCAAAAGTTTTATCATAAACAAAACATTTCTTCTTAACAAAATTAATTCCATAACCATGATCAGTCAGTTGACTAATACTTAGCATGTTATGCTTTAATTCTGTTACTAAGCATATATCTTTAATAATGGGTGAGGAAGAAGTACCTATGTCGCCAATTCCAATAATATGTCCTTTCAGATTGTTCCTAAAGGAGACATAGCCTTCTTTCTTTATCGATAGAGTTGCAAATAATGTGTTATCACCTGTCATGTGCCAGGAGCAACCACTATCAAGAATCTACTTGCTTCTGGTGAGAGGATGAAGGTCCACCTATAACACAAGTTGAAGATATAATCTTTGGTACCCACTTTCTTGAGGGTCCTGATATGATTGTTTTTGGAACACATACATACATATTCAGATCTACTAGCTTTTTAATCTAACACTGGTATGATACATGTCCTCTTATACCACAATAATGACATGTAGCAAACGTGTTAGTACTAGATGTTGTTCGAAGGTCATGTATATGTGTTTCTGAAGACGTATGCGTTTTCTTGTTGTGTGGAAAGGTATACATATATGCATGACTTCTGGTAGTTCTAGCAATGTTGGTCGTGTTATGTTTGTGCTTAGCCTTATGACTTGTGTTCACTTGAGCTATAGGTTTGACAAATTGTTTGCCTAGCTTAATCTCTAACTTTTTAGAGACGTCATAGGCTTCATTGTATTTGGTCGTGAGTACATCTATTCTCTGAGCAACTATAATGTACTTCTTTTCTCTAGTTCATAGAGATCGTTAAGTTTTACATTTTCTTGATTGGTTTTCTCAAGCTTTTCAAGAGTATTATGTAAGCTCAACTTTAAAAAAGTAATCTCATTTGTGTCACTAGAAGAATCTCTAATATCTTCTAACATTCGAGATTGCTTTGAAAACTCAGATTATACAAATTTTACCTCTTTCTTAGCATTTATATGCAAATCCATCATTTTTGTCTGATCTTCTAATAGATCAGTGAAAGCATCAGACATTTTATTAAAAGTAAATTCTTCATAGAGAGGGTTCAATATTACCTTAGCATTTGTAGCCATAAAGCAGAGGTTTACTGTGTTGCGAGGCTTCTCTTCTTCTTAAGAATTACTAGCTTCGCTTTCACACCAGATACTAGTGTTAGCATAGTTTCTAGTCGAAGTCCTTCTCTTGCTCGATTGACCATGCCTGCTTCTCTTTCTTATAACAGGACAATTCTTCTTAATGTGACCTGTTCTTTTACAACTGAAGCAGATCGGTTCTTTGTCATCTCTGAAATCTTTCTTCTTCTTGTTTGACTTATCATATCTGAAAAATCTTCAGAAGTTCCTTGTTATGAGGGCCATTTGCTCGTTGTCTGAGCTATCTGTCTCACTTTTGTCGTTGGAGGCTGTCTTGTGGTTAGATTTAAATGCTATCGCCTTCTCTTTTGGAGTTGACTCTTCGAAATCTTTAAGGTCTAGCTCATGTGTCATAAGCATATCTTGGTCAGTAAATATTAGGAATAGTGTGCTTAGACTAGCTTGATCCTGTTTGACCATGGTTGACTACTTTGACTGAACGTCGAAGTGGAGTCAACATTTGACCTAGGTTAGACTAGTTTTGACCTTGGTTGACCAGAGTTGACCAGTTGACCAAAAGTCAACTGTTAGTCAACATTAGCTTAGTTTGACCTAGAGTTGACTAGAGTTGACTAGAGTTGACCAGTTGAACAAAAGTCAACTGTAATTCAACCATTGACCCAGTTTGACCTAGTGTGACCTAGTTCGACTTAGTAGACTGAGTCTGACCTAGATTACGTAGTTTATACTATAGAATCAAGCCTAACACTGTTGAACCCTAATTAGCTTATATATATCTTATCTTTAGGTCTGTGGCATCACTCTGAGCATCGACCCCATTTGATAGCTCAGGACCGCAGGCGAGTACATTCACTGATAGTGTTCATTGTCTTGATATCTGCTATATCCGATTCAGTCGTAGTGTCTTACTTGATTCTCAGTCACGATAGTTCACGGACTAGTATTGTCGGATTCCTGTCATGAGATATCATTCCTGGATTTCTTGGGATACTGGTACTTGCTTGGTCTTGATTCTTGTACTTGTATTGACGCTGATTTCTGAAAAGGACTTGCTCCCCTCTTGGAGAATCTCGCATCATGACGTGCTATGTCCGGATCCGTATACTATTCGGAGAATGGGGAATTTTATAGATAGTATGATCAATGCCCACCTTGAGTTACTACTTGTATCATAGTTATACCCTCACCTCACGATGGGTATAGCCTGACCTGTGCTACTACTTGCTCCATAGCTTACCATCCCGGCCGGGCCGAGTCCACGTACTTGTAGCCGGTCGACTGGAAGCCTGATCTTGACCCATACCGATCACATTATGCTATAATATTCGAGACACATTTTATATTTATTTTATCTTATCATATATCCTGCTCTGTTCTACATTCAGTACTTTCTCACCATGCTATGATATTCAGTTACTCACATGTTCTATATGCCTTTATGTTATACCTTGATTGGAGACTAAGTTCTGCTCGGGAGAAGGGTCACAACCCCGATCCTTGTTTGGTCTAAGGGTTGTAACTCAACTTCCGAACGGTTCCCAAGTCTTCATATATTTTTGTCTTGTAGTTCATTATTCTGTCTCTTATAGAATTTGTCAATTCACATGGAACTGCTGTTACTGTTTGTACTTGCTTATTTTCCTGACAGGATATCGTTGATAATATTTTAGGAGTTGTTATACTATTAGTGGACTTCATGATGTTGCTAGCTGAGGTAGATCTCACTATTCTTCTATGTGAGTTGCCTGGTAGTTATCCTTAGTTCGTCGTGTTTTTTCTTCTTTATTTTCCTGTCTTATGATTCCTTCTAGTAGTTTCTAGTTGTTCTTCTGCTTTAGTTATCTTATTGTCTTATCATCCTTAGCTGTTGTGATGTGACAAGAGTATATTTATAGTGGTAGACCTTCTAGATGTAGTGTATATTTATTGGGTACTAGACAGCGTTCTACCGCCATACTGCGGCGTAGGCTGGACGTGGCCCACGTATTCGTATCCGTATATCCGGGTGCGGGTCGTGACACTTTCCCATAAGGGTTTCAAGATACATTGTTGTAGAAACAATGGCACCTCTAGAGGGGGTGAATAGAGTGCAACAGAGAATATTTAGCAATTAAAAATTTAACTCTTAGTAGGTGAAGCAATATATATATATATATATAATAATTGCAAGTAAGTCAGTAAAATCAGGACGAGAAAACAATATGCAAAGACAACAGGTTTATACTGGTTTCCCTCTGTGAGGACTAGTCCAGTCTCGAGTACTCAACCTGATGTTTGAATCCACTATTTGAAATAGAGATTACACTATGTGTTTTGCTCCGAAGAACACGCCAACTTCACCACCGTCGTATTTTTATCCGAAGCCCACGAACAAACTTCAACACCTTTCTGTAGAAAGCTTTTATACGCCAAGCTTGTACAACTCGAAACTCCTACTCGGAAACCACCGACACTTAGAAGAATAGAGTTGACTTGGAGATTTGAAGTTTAAATCTTTGGGAATGGAATAGAAAGTTTAGGAATAGATAGAGAAGATGAAGATTGAATCTGTGTTTAGAAATGATTTTTTTTCTATATTTGTAGGTTTTTTTAGGACAGAGTTCGGGCAGAACTCGGTACCCTAACGTTCAAAAATTCAAACGTTGGAGATCCACAAGAATATGTAAAGCTTCTGACCAGGTGTGAATTTTGCTGACCGAGTTCGGACAGAACTCTAGCCGAGTTCGGTTAGCCTAATTCCAGGGCTATTTTGGTTTTTGAACCTGGTTTGGATTAGGATCAAATCAAGAATGGGTTTGGTTTAGGATAGACTTCTAATTGCCAGTGATCCCGATTCACAAATAATCTAGACTCAATAAATAGAAAAATACAGAATAAATAATAAAATCCTAGAGACGACGCAATCTGCATTCTTCATTTCTTTTCATATCGAGATCGAAGTTTTAAGACACTTATCGAAATCAGTTTGACTAAGGCTAAATGTGCCAACAATCTCCCCCATTTTGATAATATGACAAAACTATCGATTGATACTTAAGAAAAAGTTCAGCGTGAAGTGGAAGTAGACTTGATGAGTACTGAAGGTACGGTAGTAGCTTTTTGTCCGTTAAAAAATAGTACAGTACAATGCTCAATGCTCCCCCGTAGTGTACGGTCAAGTCTTATTACTCTCCCGTAATAAAACATTCTGCTGAATCTGTATCTGTAGAGTCTAAACCAAAATTCTTTCAAACCAAATTAGTAATACAGTAAATAATCATCAAATCGTAAGTTGTATCCAAGATGAATCAAATCTAAATGAATCTCATCTAAATCAATCTTACTGAATTTTATCAATCTTAATTAATCTTACTTCCCCGTTTTGTTATAATAGCTAAATGGTATAGCAATATTAAACCATAAAGCATAATAGAAGACATGCATGGAATAATGGAAATACTAACATAAACTGAAAAAAGTTTTGCATACATCATACAGAAAAAGAAAACTAAAAAAGTCATAACTGATAATGCTTGAAAGAAGCATTCATCACCATTACATGCCAACGACAATAAAGTCAAAACATAACAAAGTTACTGAACTATCACGAGGAATAACAAATCCTCAACTATCATCCTCACAATCATTATCATCATCAGCTGCAGCACCAACAGTACCAGAAGGACTGGTCTTAGCAGATCGGCTAGGGTCATATCGAGCAGCCGCAGGGTCAAAGTAACGCTGCGCCTCACGGTCATCAATGCGATAGCCAAGCCGGGTCGGATCACGAACCATAGGAATGAGGCCTCTAGGGTTGTGAGCAAGGCTATATGACAAATCATGAACCGTGTTCAAGATGGCTTGGAGCTGAAGGGTAGTACGAAAATCCATAGCACGAAACTGATCCAGCATGAGAGTCTAAAGGGACTCAAGAGTAACACCAACAAAAGGATGAGTAGTCTGAGAATCAGTAGAAGTGGGAGTGATTACAGGAGGCAGAACCTGTACAGTCTGAGCTAGGCGATGATGCTCATGAAGATAGGAAGAAGTAGCATCATCAGCACAGTCCTCAAGACCGACCTCAAAATACTGAAAGATGATAGGGAGGTACATTGCGTATAGAAGGCATCGCGAGGAAGTCTTGCGACAACGATCCATAGCAGAGATGATAGTCTTGGGAAGACTAAAAGAAACATGAAAGTGAAGATGATAAATAGCTGAGAGTTCCAGGTAGGAAATCTCATCCGTGGCAGTGTTCTTAGGAAGGATAGTGGAGAACACCATGCGATGGAGATCATAGAAGTAGTTGTTCATATGTCTAGGACGAAGTGTGCCATGGGGTCGAGTTCGATCTGAGTTCGGCCAGGACTCTGACCGAGTTCGGCCAGAACTCTGACCGAGTACAGTCTCTAGGGTTTCAAGGCAGTTGTTAGAACAGTGTGATAGTTTTTAACATAAATACAAAAATGAATTAGAATTAATTGTGTTAAAGAAAGTAATTTAATATTTATTAATTAATTTCCCATAAATTGCCATAAATACTTCGGTTTAGCTGTAGGGGCCGGATCCCAGCTAGCGGTAGTCCAAAGACTAGTACACCGTGTCGCTTCAGGTTATTTACACTTGTGTGACAGAAGGGCCCTTTCGGCTTATAACCAAATAAATTTAGCGAATTCATGTTCATTAAATAATAATATTATATTATATTACCTCAACATCCAACATTCCTAATTCTCTTCGTATAAAGTTAAAACGATATTTAGCCAAAGGCTTTGTGAAGATGTCAGCTAGTTGATGTTCAGTATCAACAAATTCTAAAACAATATCACCTTGCAAAACATGGTCTCTCAAAAAGTGATTGCTAATTTCTATGTGTTTAGTGCGTGAATGACATATAAGATTCTTAGTGAGATTAATAGAGCTAGTGTTATCACAGTAAATGGGAATATAATGAAAGGATAATTGAAAGTCTTCCAAAGTTTGTTTCATCCACAAAATTTGTGTACAACAACGTCCTACAGCTATATACTCAGCTTCAGTAGTTGATAATGCAACTGAATTTTGTTTCTTAGAAAACTAGGAGACTAATGACTTTCCTAGAAAATGACATGTACCGCTGGTACTTTTACGATCGACTTTGCATCTAGCAAAATCTACGTCCGAGTAACCTATCAGGTCAAACGAATTAGTTTTGGGATACCAAAGACCGGTTGTCAACGTTCCTTTAAGGTATCGTAAGATACGCTTAACAGCACTTACATGTGATTCTTTAGGACAAGCCTGATATCTAGCACATAAGCATACCACAAACATAATGTCTGGACGACTAGCAGTTAAGTATAGTAAACTGCCAATCTTACCTCTGTACTTACGTATGTCGGCTGGTGTACCGCTTTTATCTATATCAAGCTTTGTAGACGTTGCCATTGGAGTGCCAATAGGTTTGACATTTTTCATATCAAATTTCTTTAGCAAGTCTTTTGTATATTTGGCTTGATTAATAATAATCCCTTGTGAACTCTGCTTAATTTGCAGTCCAAGGAAGAATGTTAATTCTCCCATCATGCTTATTTCGAATTCACTCTGCATACACTTAGCAAACTCGTTATATAGCATCTCATTAGTAGCTCCAAAGATTATATCATCTACATATATCTACAATAGTAAAATATTTTTGTCCAAAGATTTATAAACAAAGTTGAATCAACCATCCCTTTTGAAAAATCGTGTTCAAGTAGGAAAGAACTAAGACACTCATATCATACACGGGGTGCTTGTTTGAGACCATAGAGAGCTTTTCGAAGCTGAATACGTGATCAGAAAATTTAAAATCTTCAAAGCCTGGAGGTTGTTTTATGAAAAATTCCTTTTATAAAACCATTTAAAAAAGCACTTTTAACATCCATTTAAAAAGTTTGAAACCATAAAAACTTACAAAAGCACAAAGCATACGGATGGACTCTAGTCTAGCAACTGGAGCATATGTCTCATCATAGTCAATGCCTTCTTTTTGATTATAGCCTTGAGCTACTAAACGTGCTTTGTTGCGTGTGACTGGGCCATTTTTATCTAACTTATTTCGGAACACCCACTTAGTACCAATGATCGGATGATCTATAGGTATGGGAACACGTTCCCAAACTTGATTCCATTCAAATTGGTTAAGTTCCTCTTGCATAGCAGAAATCCAAAATTCATCAAAAAAAAGCTTCTAAAACATTCTTAGGTTTAATTTTGGAAATAAATACAACATTTGCTATTACCAATTGTCTTGAGCTGGAACGAGTGCTTACGCCTTTTGACACATCACCAATTACCAGGTCTTGGGGATGGTCTGGTGTAAATCGATATGTTTCGACAGACTTTTCATATAAGACATGGAAGTATCTTCTGTTGTGAGAGTTTCTTCTTTATTGTCACTGTCGTATTGTCTTTTGACATTTAGTTCATCGAACTTGACATTGATTGATTTTCAACAATATGTGATTCTTATTGAATACTCTGTATCCTTTGCTTTTTGTCGTATATCCCAAGAAAATTCCTTCATCAGCTTTTTCATGAAAATTTTCCAAGTTGTCTTTTGTATTTAGAATATAACATCGGCATCCAAAGACCTTGAAATAGCTGATATTAGGAGTTCTATTAAACCATAATTCATAAGGAATCTTTCTAGAGATAGGTCTAATAAAAACTCTATTCAATACATGGCATGCTGTATAGACAGCTTCTGCCCAAAAGTATTTAGGAAGATTGTACTGATTAAGCATAACTCTGGCCAAATCACCGAGAGTTCTGTTCTTCTTTCCTACAACTCCATTTTTCTGAGGAGTTCTGGGGCAAAAGAAATCATGAGATAATCCATTTGAATTACAGTAAGACTTGAATTCATGGTTATCGAATTATCCTCCATGATCACTTCGAACACGAGTAATCATGAATCTTTTCTCGTTTTGTACCCTCTTACAGAAAGATACAAACTCGGAAAAGGCCTCATTCTTATTCGCAAGAAAATAAACCCAAGTATATCGTGAATAGTCATCGACTATCACGTAAGCATAAAGTTTTCTGCCAAGATTGGCGACTCTACTTGGTCCAAACAAGTCCATATGAATTAATAACAGCAGTCGAGAGGTGTAACGCCCCAGTCCCAAAATACATAGGACTAGGAACGTAATCATGCCAGCTGCATACATACGAAGTATACTCTAATATATGGAACCATTGTATGTATACATAAGCTGTAAAGTGTAAAAATCTACGACACTAATCTCATCCACAATAAAGAAGAAAAATTTATAATACCTTATGAATTATTGTCTACACAAGTCGTTGGGCAGAGACAAATCTATTACTAACAAAGAGAGAAATATAAAAATTAAGGAACTTGTCGAGCGATGCGAAGACGATTCAAGTGCAATCATCCTCGATGGAAGAGAGCAAGTCATGGCCTTGACTAGAGCAAATGCGCAACATCACAAAAGCACACCTGAAGAAATCACCAGGTCCTCAGAGGGACGTAACAAGACACATAATATCATGCCATAAACTGAATATAGTTAGCTCAACCGAAAATCAGATAGAGGTCCTTAACTATTCTATGTGAAAATGTACTTTGAAGACAATGTTCCACACATGGGCTTTCCAAAACTAGAGGCACGGCACATTAGCGTTTCAGCCGAGGCACTAGTAGCATATAGAGAAAAGTAAATAAGTACACGACACACTAGCTCTTGGGTGAGTCACTAACGACAGCTAGAGGAAAGTAAATGCACGGCCACTAGCACTCGACTGAGTCACTAAGGGCATCTAGAGAAAAGTAAACGAGTGAAAGCCCCTACGCCTAATAGCTGACTTCTCCCTCCCCATGCACTACACGTGCTGTATCCACATCACGATATTCCTAATAACCGCTAAGTCTTCTAGACATCCATAACTATTAGTAGTCATATCCTAATGTACGGCCTGTACGCATCGATGATCAATCAGCACGCCAGTCCGTATCTATATGCGACTCATGACTTCGTGGCCCACAAGTGTCGAGGCCAATGAATACGGCACACACAAAGGGTGGTCCCTTAACTCTAAGTCAAATGCATAAAGAAAACTAAAGTATAATATTTGAATCTACATACGGTTTTGAAAGAACAATTTTATATTTGCTAGAAATAAATAACAAGTAAAAACATGCATGATATCGAGCAAGTAAGTAAACAGTAAAACAAGGTGTCTTGCCTGAGGGTGGTGCGAGTTGTAGCAAAATCCAACAGTCAGAATCGTCAGCATGAAAGTTAAAATCCACAAAGAGCTCCGAATGCTGAAACAAACATCAGGAACATGTTTGGTATAAAAGATATGTCTAGGAAACGTCTGTCCAAAAGTCCAATTCTTGAACAGGGGAAAATTGTAATTTTGGGTCAAAATGATGTCCGCCGTTGAACCGTTTTGTACCGAAATGCGTGCCAGTATCTATGGTCTTTAAAGCCGTCAAACTATATGTCTATGGATCCGGTTTGAGGAGACGAACCCAACCCTATATCCAAAGTTGGATTCCGGAAAACTGTGCATAATTTTGCCTGTTGGATTGGGTCACGGGCCCGCCAAATAGGCGTTTCGATCGACCTTCTCAGAATTAAACCAAACTTGGCACACAGGACCAGAAAAATGATTCGGTCCTGATGGCACAAGTTTCGTATCGATCCGACGAACGTGCACAAAGTAATTTAGAAATTTTCAAAGAGGCCTATACGATGAATTTTGACGGATACGCATCAAATTCGTCGCACACACGCAACTAATTCAAATTATGTCAAAGTCGACACGTTCGCGAAGTCGATACACACCGTTCAATGCTTTCGGTTCGTGACCACGTTGTCCGATTTGACGGGACGCACGACGTATCGATAAATTTTTCTAGAAATTTTATTGTTTTGAACACTGTTTTCCCCCATTTTTGAAGTAGTTTACAGAAATATATATATATGGAAGTTTACAAAACTAAAAGCACTATTGCGATGCTGGTTAGGTTTTCTGTTGGTTTGTTCAAATAGATTCTAGGGTTCTCACCGGATCGACTAAATTTGGCCTTCCAAGTTCGGGGTCTGGCTCGGGTTTTCTGTTCACGTTTGGACAAATTTTTCAGGTTTTTTGGTTCGATTTCAACAATTTAATGCACTAGGAATTAACCTACTTAAAGGGGATGGGAGGGGGTTATGTAGGCTTCATGTCGAACTTCGTAAATTCAAAAACAATTAAACTAGACAGAAGTTATAGAGGTCGAAAGTTGGTACTTGGAGGGTTTCTAAAATAGAGATGTTCTGTTTAGCGATCGGGTTGGAGACCACGGCGATGCTCGACGCGCGTACGGCGGCGGCAGGCGGCGGGATGCGCACGCGTCTGAGTCAGCGTAGCTCAGGGTCGTCGATTTGGGGTTGGGGTAATTTCCTCAATTTTTTCGAGATGAGAATCTCGTGTGCCTTGGGCTTATATATCGCGGGTTCGGCTTGGGGGTTTCTCCTAATCGAAATTTGTATAGGAAATTTCTGATCAGTTTGATACTTGGAAAGAGATTGGGTTTAGGAATGGGTTATATGCTCATATCTTTGGGAAGATTTGAATCAATTTTAAATGAAAAGAAGAAATCCTTCTTTCTGATACAGCGGGATAGGGGGGTCGGCTCTCGCAGTTTAGTTGGTGAACAGTGCATTAGCACTGTTCACATAGGATAGGTTTTGTTTCTTTATATATATATATATATATATATATATATATATATATATATATTTATATATATATAAAAAAGTTATATTTATATATATATATATATATATATATATATATATATATATATATATATATATATATATATATATATATATATATATATATATATATATATATATATAGACACACACACACACACATACTAATTTGTACACACACATGTAGGGTTCTTGTTAATTCCTAGGATTTTATAAAAACTCAAATGAAACTTTCAAGGCTTAATACACTCATACCATTCATTATTTATATGTATTCACATATAATTCAATTTATATATACAAGTAAATATAGTTAAATCTATAATTACCATAAATAATATAGAAAAATCCTAAAATTTCTAAAACTTAATATACTCAAATAGTATAACGCCAACTTATCTTTTTAAACCATAGATCACATATATAAACTAATATATATATATGCACTTATATAAATCACTCTTTAATAAAATCTGTAAAACTCCTAAATTTCTACTATATTTTAATACTGATTTTTTTATTTTATACGTCGCAAAGTCGTATTGTACGTCGCACGGGAATTTACGTTTTTGTATTTACTCGTCGAGTGCGAATATGGACGAGTTTCATATTTTTAGAAAAATGGTTTTGATTTTATCAATCGGTGATGGTTTCAAAATAGTATATATATATATATAATAATTATTTTTATTAATTTGTTGTGAGAAGTATCTATCAAAGTTGCCAAAACTTATTATTTAATTTATTTTAATAGTGGTAATTTAGGAAACTATTTTATAGAAATATTCATTGCATAAGAGGTACATTAATTTAAATTTATATATAATTCCATTTTTGAAATTTATTAATATTAATATTTTTATTATTCAAAAAGATATTTAAATAATATTTAATTATTTTTAAAATTATTTTTAATTACCTTAACTTATATTGATCAATAAAAATGTAGCCTCCAAACTTATATTCAAAAACTTATATTGATCAATAAAAATATAGCCTCCAAACTTATATTTTTATTATTCAAAAAGATATTTAAAGAATATTTATTTATTTTCAAAATTATTTTTAATTACCTTAACTTATATTCAAAAACTTATATTGATCAATAAAATATATAGTAAATATTTACCTTAACTTATATTGATCAATAAAAATGTAGCCTCCAAACTATAAAATAATTTTCAGTATATATACTATTTTTTTATATTATTCTAAATAATAAAGAAATAGTCTTTCTACCTATAATTTTATTTTTGACAAATTTAGGGTTTTTCCTAAAAACGATTTCTATTTTTCAAGTATGCATTATCTAAAATTATTTTTCACTGTAAAATATAGCTTCAAGCATTATGACTATTTTCCTAAAATAGTATATATATTATTTTCACAAACACTTCGACTATCGATTTTAGACCATACCAATCCCATTATACCTATTCTCTCGTCAATCCTATACAACCTTATGTCAACCCTAACTAGTCTGACCATTCTGGACCCGATGGAATACTCCGTGTCGTCAACAGAGGCTCCCTTTTGTAGTTGTAACACCAAAGTCAAAATTTGTGCCACATTGATTGCAGCACCACCTCAGGCGTCAACAGGCAAGTATACCTTGCTAATTAACTGTCAAATTATTTATTTTCTGCATTATTTATTTTGTTTCATATTGTTAATTTCCTTTGTTATAAACTGCGCGTCCAAGCCATACTTGGGTGCAAGCGACTTTATTAGTTGTTACTTAATTTTATGCATGTTGACTTAGTGTTAGCGGACTACCTTTTTGTTGGGGGATATCCTTATATCTTCCTTTGGCTGTGACACTCACACTATACGGTTTGAGACATGTTACTAGGGGCACGACTTATTGACTAGCTATCTCTAAAGTTGTGTGATGGTAGATATTCGTAACTGCTATGATTAAGGTTTTAGAGACTCAAGCAGTTACAAAACTAGGCGAGCCATGGACATGACTTGAACAATGTGGAAAATATTGGGGAAGGACAGTCACTAGTGCGTATGGGAATCCAAACAGGTAAACAACAGTCTCCAGATGGAACTGTGGCGATATATTTGCAGATGCCCTCTGACGTTTTGGACGTTATGGACGGATACAGATGACTGGATGCCAGTTACGTACACATAGCCTAAAATTCCACCCATGTGCATGAAATTTGTCCTCTAAATTGTACATTAGGTGGTTAGAATCTCCTTTGCATATTTGTGTCTAGGATAGTCTTTTATATATTATTATTCTGACAGTTTATATTAGCTTGTTCTTCCTGTATCTTGCTACGTCCGTCTGAGGACCTGGTTTTTCCCCAGGTGTATGTTCATGTCTTCCACAGGTATCCTAGCCAAGGCCGTGGTCTTCTCCATTCCTTCGAAGATAATTGCGCTTGGTTCGTCTTGCCATTTTATGGATCAATTCTTGTACATTTCTTTCATTGTGATAGTTGGTAGTAGACTTTGTCTCCGCCCAACGATTATATCATAAATATTCGAGTTGATATTTATATTATTATTCTTTTCGTTGTGGATGAGATTTAGTTTGTCTTGGATTACTGCATTTTACACATTATGTATTCATACGAGACCTACATACTTCGTATGAATACAGCTGGCATGTCTACGTACTTAGTCCAACGTATTTTGGGACTGGAGCGTTATATGTTTTGTGGTGGCCCATGCAGGTCTAGATAAATTGTTTGGTTACTTTACTGTACCAAGCAAGCCTGCGAATAGGATTAGAAGACTAGGATCTCATCCACATACTTGACCTCCTCGATTTTACTTTGACTCCCTTGATTTGCATCCTGCTTGCTTCCCTCTACCGTTGATTCTTATCCTTCTTTCGTGCTTGATAGTGATTAGGGAGGTAACCTATACTAGGTGGACATGACCCATTATTCCATCACCCTACTAGTTTAGCTCTTGTAAGTTGGGTAGAATGCCTCATGACCTAGCATAAGACTTCGTCCTTATGACTCACTATAGTAGATACTAAGTGGATTGCCTAGACTATAAATTTTTAAAGACCATTGGTCGACCAAAGCCTTAGACAAGGAGACAATAGGTCGACTGTATAGGCACCAAACAAGACTTAGATTCTTAAGTAGTTCAAATTAATTCTAGTCTCTTTCAATAATAATCTCACGTGACTATATTTTACCATCTTGACTAAATGTTGCTACTATAGCCTAGTTTTGCAAGTTTAACCGTTATCAAACTTGCTCAAGACACATGCTATTGAGCGCGCGCTCACTAACATATTGTCTAGTTAGAACCGGTGCATGATGGTCTGATCAACCGAGTGCACTTTGGTTCGCCTTTATTTATCGTTATACGTGGGTGGAGATATAGTTAAGCATGCTCTCTAGAATCTCATCCACGTCTGCATTGGCAATTCTTTTTGAATTACTCCCTCGCCGTTGAACCACATACTGATATTCGAAAACTTCTTTGGACTCATTTTGGTTCCCATCTTTCACTTATTTAGACGAAGACTCGTACCTAGTAGATAAACCCAAGGTATCACCTTTAGTTATCCCCAACTATTGCCAAGATAGTTAGCCACTGACCAACCAATGTGATTATATCCTCGTCTAAAGTTACTCGTCCTTTCCCTTGACCCTAGATTCATTGTCGCGACCATCATTCACTCCCTAAATTAAATTCGTGATTTATTTCCGTAATTATCGAAATTACGATTTTCTAATGCATATTTTGAACGTCGTGATTTGATTCTTCATTGATATACCCTTGTACCCTCTCAACCCCCCTACTTATTCTTAATTTTGAGGACGAAATTCTTGTAAGTTGGGTAGGATGTAAAACCTCTAAATTTCTACCATATTTTAATACTGATTTTTTTTATTTTATACGTCGCAAAGTCGTATTGTACGTCGCACGGGAATTTACGTTTTTATATTTACTCATCGAGTGCGAATATGGACGAGTTTTATATTTTTAGAAAATGGTTTTGATTTTATCAATCGGTGATGGTTTCAAAATAGTATATATATAATAATTATTTTTATTAATTTGTTGTTAGAAGTATCTATCAAAGTTGCCAAAACTTATTATTTAATTTATTTTAATAGTGGTAATTTAGAAAACTATTTTATACAAATATTCATTGCATAAGAGGTACATTAATTTAAATTTATATATAATTCCATTTTTGAAATTTATTAATATTAATATTTTTATTATTCAAAAAGATATTTAAAGAATATTTAATTATTTTCGAAATTATATTTAATTAATTATAAAAAGATATTTTAGTTTAATTATTAAAATTTAAATTATGGTCAGATTTATTAGTTTGATTTAAATAGTTAATTTAAGGATGGAGATTTATCCATTGGATTTATTTGGATTTAAACTAGAATGAGATTGGATTTGATTGAATTAAATTATTTAAATTAATATGGTAATTATCTATTGGAATTTTTAAATAAATCCTAATCTTTATCCAATTGGGAATTCCCACATCCTATAAATAGACAGGTACTCCTCCAAATTTTTATCATTCACCAATTCTCCACAAATAATTCTCAAACCCCGTGCACCGTGTCCGTGTTCCTTCCCCGTCTTATTCCATATTTTTTACATATATAATTTCAACCTCTCCATGTCGGACACACCTCGACACAATCGAAAACCTAATCCTAGTCTACAGATGCCTCCGGCCATAGCTCGGCCACCAACCGATCCTCGCCACCTCCTCCAACGCACCCAGCAACTCCACCCCCGTCACTGCCCACAACTCCCTCGACTAAACACGAACCACCATCATCCCCTCGTCTCGCCCATCACCACCACATCACCATGGCTACCACCACCCGACTAGCCAATACCACTGTCGCCGAACAAATTCTGGCCAACCAACATCACCAGCCTACATCCTCCACCACCATCCCGTCCACTTCCTCCGACATCACCGGCCTTCGCCAACACAGACCCCACACCCCCGTCGAAAAACCTAAATAAATAAAATAAAAGAAACACCACCGCCATCTCACCTGAAACCGCATCCGTCGATCCCATCGGAGCAACGCTGGACTGTCCCCGCAAGCCAGTGACTCCTCCGCCGAGCCGCCCCACCGGCAAAAATCCCAGACCCCTGCTCCACTATCCTCCTCCGCCCCATCACCAGCTCCGGCCACAGCCACCCCCACTGTCCACCGCCGACGCTGCTGCCATCTCCCCTCACCGAGTCTCCTCCGCCTCCTCCTCTTCGGGTTCCCCAAACCCTAGCTCCGACCGCCGGATCTCCTCCTTCCAGAACCTCGCCTGGTGCCACCATGGCGAAACCCTAACTCCGGCCGTGCCCAATCCCCCATTACCCCCGAGCCCGACACGCCGTCCCGAGCTCACGCCGCCGACCTCAGCCGTTCTCTCCCTCTCGATCATCTCATCCGCTGCTCCTCCATGCGTCACCGCGGCAGCCACCTCCGCTGTCGCGACCGCCGTCGCGTGCCGACACCGCGTGAGACTTCGCCGAGTGTCACCCATGCCCTGGCCTCCCTGTCCGATCGAGCTCGGTGAAGCCGCCTCCGCTAGCCACCGGAGCGACGAACCGCGCCGGCCATCTCCCTCTCGATTCTTCGTTCCCTTCCCCCTTTTCTTTTTCCTTACTCTCTCTCTCTCTCTAACTCTTCTTCATTCAGAAGTTTATTTTCATTTTTTTTTACTGACATCCTGAGTAGTTCCTCGAAAGAGGAAGACAACAGCACACTTGGTTATGGTATTATATTTATTATTATTATTATTATTGTTGTTGTTGTTGTATTTTTTTTAAAAAAGAAGAAGAAGAGAACAACTGCTCTCATTGTACTTGTATTTTTCTTCTTCTCTCTTTCTTAAATGTCCACTGGTCAACTGATAACAATTGCTCTCGAAATTTTTTTCTCTGACCTTGTTATTATATTTTTAATTTTTTTTTGATCATTAACAGTATTAAATAGTAATTAGAATTTTATGTAGAAATATTTATTAAAGCATTATTATTATATTTTTTTTAGAGATGGTGAATTGTTGTTATCACTATTATTATTATTATTTCTATTATTATTATTATCATTATTATTTATTATTAGATTTATTATTATTATTATGATTATGATTATTATTATTAGTATTATTATTATAAACAAGATTTTTACAGATTGACTAAAATTAGAAATCTATATATTTATGATTTATATTTAACTTAGCATAGATATTATTACCAATAGTATCAATATTATTAATATTTTATTTTCAGTTTTATACTACTATTTTTTAAAAATATAAATATTACAACTAAATAGTAGTTTCAAATTTATACAAAAAAAATTTCCTAATATTTTATTCATCAAAATTATTTTAACTAATGAAATGTATTTTTAAGTAATATAGAATACTGTCCAAAAATAGTATATGTATTCACTTACGCAAAATTTTCTCTTTGTCATCATCACTAATCATGACTAATCCGATATCCTTATTTCTCCTTACGACTTTGGACTGCTACCAATCAACCATGACTATTGGACACTCGAAATTTGTCGGATTATTGCACCACACCAGGCGACACATCAGGCAAGACACCTTGTCTTTACTATTTAATTTCTTGCTCAATATCATGCATGCTTTTTTATGTTGTTCTTTCAAAATTATATATATATGCAAATTATTATATTTTATGCAATTGGCTTAGAGTTAAGGGACCACCGTATGTTTAGTGTATCTCATAAACTGTCACGAAGTGCCACGGATTGTGTGTGAGTTATGAGTCGTATATAGATGCAGACTTGCGTGCTGACTGATCATTGGTGCGTACAGGCCCTGCGTTAGGATATAACTGCTTATAAATTTGTGTAGAAGACTTGGCAGTTATTAAGGATTAAACAGTGTTGTGGAGTCGACACATGTATAGTATCATTGGGGGGAGGGGACAGTTAGTAGCGTAGGGGCTACATTTTATTTTACACACATTTTGGGCTGAGGGTGACTCTTATGAGCACTACCTTCTGTCCAGGGCTGATAGCGTCTCGTATGAGCGCTACTTGATGACCACTCTTTATTACTTGCTTGTATGAATCCGTTACAGCCCCTGCGTAGAACGTTGTCCTCTAAAATGCATATCACATAGAATGGTTAGGAACCTTTACTCATGCATACTTTTCTATTGAGCTTTATTATCCAGTTTATTGGCATGATATTATGTGTCTTGTTATGTCCCTCTGAGGACCTGGTTATCTCTCCAGGTGTGTCTTGTGATTTCTGCAGGTGCTCTAGCTAAGGCCATGACTTGCGCTCTATTCTTCGAGATGTTGCTTTTTGGGTCGTCATTTGCTTCGCTCGACCAATCACTTTCTTTGTATATTTCTTCTCAATTTAAATTAGTTGGTAGTGGACTTTGTCTCCGCCCAACGATTGTATACATGACAAATTCAAAGTTGCTTTTATATTATTATTTATTTCGTAGATGAGATTTAGTGTCTTGGCTTTCTATATTTATAGCTTATATGTACATACGAGCCGTATATTTACTCGTATGTATACAGCTGGCATGATTACGTTCTAGTCCTACGTATTTTGGGACTGGGGCGTTACAAAATCACCTAAAAATACCAAAATTTTAAAATAAATTAATTTAATACTTATATAAAATATAAGGGGATTACATCCTACCCAACTTAAAAAAATTTCGTCCTCGAATTAATATAAAACTTAATAAAAAATTATAATGAGGCTGAATACGAAGAGAGAGTAAACATATCAAATCATAATTTGGCTTCCGTAAAGATAGGGGAGATAGTTATAGGGGGAGCCAAACTGGCACCATATTCTACAAGATAGACTATTCTTAGTCTTGCAAGGATCATGGATATTCAGTTCGCTTGAGAGAATGGGTCGATATTGCATGATAAAAGCAAACGGGACGAAAATAAGTATCCATGGTTTATTCTAAGGGAAAAATGTGTCACACATGTAGTGTAATTGAAATGGAGCACAGGATGGGGTGTTTGTGTGGGACATGCATGTCTTGTGTGTGGAGTGGCTTGTCTAGCTTATGAGTGAAAAATTTGTTGGAAGAAAACGTTTAGTGTTGTGCACCAAACACCAAAGTCACGGTAGGGGTATCCAATTCTAAGGTAAGTCATGCAAGAATTTCTAACGACTAAGTCCTAAATTTCTATTTGTGATAGGCCTGCTAGACTATGGTCATAAGATTTCTAATAGTGTCAAAGGTAATACTCAAGCATTATTGTCGATAACTCGTAGTCATAGCAAGATGAAGTATTACGCTATGGATATTGGCTAAGCTAGTGAATGTGCAGTTCTAATGCTAAGTCATGACTAAATAAATGAAATAAAACGGTAAAACTAGAATAGTTCCTGCTAGATACCTAATCTTGAGTTGGGTGTCTTTCACAGCCATGGTAATGCTTGTCCTTACTTTTGTCTATTCATCTCATGTCTAAATTGTGCTGCTTGGTCGGGTAAGGGTTTGGAAAATAAATATTGATAGTTTAAGAAATCAAGATAAAATAATTAAAGATTGAGAGTACGTGATTCCTTAGAGAGAAGATTGTATGATAGTCATCTAAGCTAGGGGCACGATTAAGGAAACAATTATATTCAATCTTAATTTTGAATGATTAGAAGATTACGATACCAGATTTAGGGTCGAGGAAAGGACGAGTAACTCAAGGTAAGGTTGTAGCCACTTGTCTTGGCCGATGGTTAGCTACACTTATGTATATACAACTATCTGTGCCATAGGTGATAGGGCAGCTAAAGGGGATATCAAGTACGAGCGTTTGTCCATCTAAAATAGGTGAATGACGAAGACAATAAGGAGCTCAAGGAAGGTAAGGTCGAATGTAATTACGGGTTCAAAAACGACTGAATAGTTCAAAAAGAAAGTTTGTCAAGACCGTTGCGGATGAGATCCTAAAGGACAAGTATATTTGTTAACTATTTCCTAATCCGCGTAAGGTAATCAAAAGATGAGCGAACCAAGTGCATCAAGGTTGATCTGACCATAATACACCGATTCTGATTCAGACAATATGTTATTGGGCGACCCCTGTATACATATGTCCTGAACAAGCTCGATAAAGAATAATCTTACAAAACTAGGCTATAAATAGCGACATCATTCCTGGTAATACAAAGTAAAAGTACGGAAGATAATGAATAAAGCTGTAATAAATAGTTCAAGTTCTTTATTAATCTAAATTCATCCAGTGTTTGTGATTATACAATCATTCCTACTGTCTTCTTGGCTAAGGCTTTGGTCAATCAAATGAGGTATGGTCCTCTAAGGATTTATAGTCTAAGTAATCCAAGTGGTACCCTATACAATGGGTTATAAGGACGAAGGAAATACTAGGTCGTAAGGCACTCTACCCAACTTATAAGAATTAAACTAAGGGTGTAATTGAACCCATGCGGCCTAATAGTCATTTAAGCACGAAGGAAAGATAATAATTATGATAGAAGCGATCAAGCAAGATGCAATCAATGAGTCAAGTGAGAGTTCAAGAATAGAATCGAGGGAGGCGGTCGAGTATATGGATGAGATCCTAAACTCTAATCCTATACGCAGGCTTGCATGGTATGGTAAAGTAACCAAACAATTTATCTTGACCTCCATGGGCCACCACAAAAATATGTAACACCCCAGTCCCAAAATACGTAGGACTAGGAACGTAATTATGCCAGTTGCATACATATAAAGTATACTCCAATATATGAAACCATTGTATGTATACATAAGCTGTAAAGTGTAAAAATCTACGACACTAATCTCATCCACAAATAAAGAAGAAAGAATTTATAATAACTTATGAATTATTGTCTACACAAGTCGTTGGGCAGAGACAAATCCATTACTAACAAAGAGAGAAATACAAAAATTAAGGAACTTGTCGAGCGATGCGAAGATGATGCAAGTATAATCATCCTCGATGGAAGAGAGCAAGTCATGGCCTTGACTAGAGCACATGCACAACATCACAAAAGCACACCTGGAGAAATCACCAGGTCCTCAGAGGGACGTAACACGACACATAATATCATGCCATAAACTGAATATAGTTAGCTCAACCTAAAATCAGATAAAGGTCCTTAACCATTCTGTGAAAATGCATTTGAAGACAATGTTCCACACAGGGGCTTTCCGAAACTAGAGGCACGACATATTAGCGTTTCACCTGAGACACTAGTGGCATCTAGAGAAAAATAAATAAGTGCACGACACATTAGCTTTCGGGTGAGTCACTAACGGTAGCTAGAGGAAAGTAAATGCACGACCCACTAGCACTCGACTGAGTCACTAAGGGCATCTAGAGAAAAGTAAACGGTGAAAGCCCCTACGCCTAATGCTGTCTTCTCCCTCCCCATGCACTACACGTGCTGTATCCAGATCATGATATTACTAATAACCGCTAAGTCTTCTAGACATCCATAACTATCAGCAGTCATATCCTAACGCATGGCCTGTACGCACCGATGATCAGTCAGCACGCCAGTCCATATCTATATGTGACTCGTGACTTTGTGGCTCATAAGTGTCGAGGCCAATGAATGCGGCACACACAAAGGGTGGTCCCTTAACTCTAAGTCAAAATGCATAACGAAAACTAAAGTACAGTAATTTGAATCAACATACGATTTTGAAAGAACAATTTTACATTTGCTAGAAATAAATAATAAGTAAAAACATGCATGATATTGAGCAAGTAAGTAAACAGTAAGTCAAGGTGTCTTGCCTGAGGGTGGTGCGAGTTGTAGCAAAATCCAACAGTCAGAATCGTCAGCACGAAAGTCAAAATTCACAAAGAGCTCCAAATACTGAAACAAACATCACCAACATGTTTGGTATAAAATATATGTCTAGGAAATGCCTGTCCAAAAGTCTAATTCTGGAACAGAGGCAAAATCATAATTTTGGGTCAAAACGATGTCCATCGTTGGACCCATTTTGCACCGAAAAACGTGCCAGTATCTATGGTCTCTAAAGTCGTCAAACTATTTGTCTACAGATCCAATTTGAGGAGACGAACCCAACCGTATGTCCAAAGTTGGATTCCGACGGGCTGTACACAATTTCGCCTGTTGGATCGGGTTGCGGGCCCGCCAAATAGGGTTTTTGATCGACCTTCTCAGAATCGAACCAAACTTTGCACACAGGACCAGGAAAATGATTCAGTCCTAATGGCGCAAGTTTCGTGTCGATCCGACGAACGTGCACAATGTAAATAGAAAATTTGCAAAGGGGCCGATACGGAAAATTTTGACGGATACACATCAAATTCGTCGCGCACACGCAACCAATTCAAATTTTGTCAAAGCCCACATGTTCGCAAAGTCGATACGCACCGTTCGATGCTTTCGGTTCGTGACCACGTCGCCCGATTTGACGGTACGTACGGCATATCGATAATTTTTTTCTAGAAATTTTATTGTTTTGAATACTATTTTTCTCCATATTTGAAGTAGTTTACAGAAATATATACATGGAAGTTTACAAAACTAAAAGTACCATTGCGATGCTGGTTAAGTTTTCTATAGGTTTGTTCAAATAGATTCTTGCATTCTCACCGGATCGATTAAATTTGGCCTTCCAAGTTCGGGGTCTGCCTCGGGTTTTCTGTTCACGTTTGAATAGATTTTTCAAGATTTTTGGTTCGATTTTTACAACAATTTAATGCACTAGGAATTAACCTACTTAAAGGGGTAGGGGGTTATGTAGGCTTCATGTCGAACTTCGTAGATTCGAAAATAATCAAACTAGACAGAATTTATAGGGTCGAAAGTTGGTACCTGGAGGGTTTCAAAAACAGAGATGTTCTGTTTAGCGATCGGGTTGGCGACCACGATGATGCTTCGATGCGTGTATGGCGGTGGCAGGCGGCGGGATGCGCACACGTCCGAGTCAGCGTAGCTCCGGGTCGTCGATTTGTGTAACGCCCTAGTCCCAAAATACATAGGACCAAGCACGTGAACATGCCAGCTGCACATATACGAAGAATACACCAATATATAAAATCCTCAAATATGCACATAAGCTATAAATAAAATAACCACAGACCAGCAATATATAATCTAATCTCATCACAGCTCAACACAGAAGATAATAGAGTCCAAATAAATAAGTAAAAGTATCAAAAGATAGTCGGGTGAACATACTCACTCCTAACAGCTATGAAAAATAGTCTCACAAGATCGGAGTCCAACCTCCGCAAATAGAAAGAAATGAGATGCAAAATAATGTCCACTAATGTCTCAAATAAAGAATAGACTAGACATCAGTAAAGACTGCCTCGTCTTCGATGTAGGATAGCCCCAACGCCGCTCCGTACTGTGGAAAATCGTCTAAACCTGGAGAGATAACCAGGTCCTCAGGGGACATAGCAAGATACAAGAAAACACCATGCCATATAAACTATGATAATATAATAAGAGAAAAAGGTATGCATGCAATCAGGTCCCTGACCATTCTACTGTGAATATGCAGTTGAGATACAATCCATCGACGCATGAGCCCTGGCTGTAAATGGGATCGGCATAGTTCCCATATAGGGCACCAGAGGCCTATGTCCATAATACTCTGGAAGCGTCAGAGGGCACCATGTGCAAGAGGCTACGTCCATAACGCTCTGGAAAACGTCAGAGGGCGCCTGGAGCCTGCGTCTCCGGAGGAGCGCACAGGTAATCAGGGAAGTACAAAGAAGCCCATACGTTAGGTATTATTCTCCCCACCCAATGCCTAGTATCATCATCTCCATGACTGATATGAACCTCTAGTAACCGCAAAGTCTTCTAACATGCAATACTATTGGCAGTTACTCCTATCCGTCGCACGCTCCATACGTATCGGTGGCCAGCCGACTACGCGGATATGTGTCCTACATGTGACTCACATCACGTGATACAACAAGTGTCAAGACCGTGTGAGATATACCAATACCTCAACGTCAATGGGTGGTCACTAGACTAAGTCAATGCAAGAGAAATAAATAAGGCAAGGTAAACGACCGATAGAGTCGCTTGCACCCAAGTGTGACTTGGACGTACAGTTTAAATATCAAGAAATAAAAAATACTAAAAATAACAACTGAAAATAAGAAATATAATAATCACAGAGTAGGGTGGCAAGGTATCTTGCCTGATGGTGCAAAGTGGCAAGTCCAAGTAATCACAATGTCAGCTAAGAAACGTCACAATCTCCAAACAACTCCGAACGCTGAAATAAACATCAAAAACACACTCGGTGTAAAAGATATACCTAGGAAATGCCTGTCCAAAACTCTAATTCTGGAACAGGAGTAAAATCGTAAATTTTGGGTCAAAACGATGTCCGCCGTTGGACCCGCTTTGCATCGAAATACGTGCCAAAGTCTATGATCTCTAAAGTCGTCAAACTATATGTCTACGAATTCAGTTTGAGGAGAGGAACTCAACGGTATGCCCAGTTTTGGATTCCGATGAGCCGTGCACAAAATCGCCCGTTTGAGTGGATCGCGGGCCTGCCAAAAAGGGATTTCGATTCGACTTTCTCAGAATCGAACCAAACTTGGCACACAGGACTAGAATTTCGATTCGGACCTATTGGCGCAAGTTTCGTCTCGAATCGACGACTGTACACGAAATTAGGACAAAGTTTGCAAAATGCCGATACGGGGGTATTTCGACGGATACAGACTGATTTCGTCGCGCACACACGACGAAACTGAGTTCCGTCAGTTCCCACACGTCGACAACGTCCATACGCGCCTTTCGATATGTATAACGTGCGACCACATCGCCCGGTTTGTCGGGGAGCACGTCATATCGGACAAAATTCAGAAAATTATTATAATTTAACACAAGTTTTTCCTTAACTTCAATATCAATCTACTTTTTACACGCTAATCGAAACGATGATTCAGAAGATGCATTGCGATCTTGGTTATGTTGTTTTTTACTGTTTTCAATTAGTTCCTACAGTACTTTACTACACAGCAAGAAAATTGGCCGACAAGTTGTCGTTTTAAAATAGTTTTTAGTATTACAGAAAACAGATTTTTGTTCAACTTCGTCCCAATTTTTCGAGCAAGTTGATGGGTTGTTTTCAAAATCCACCTAGAGGATCTCGAAGAGGGTCAAGTCTACTTTCCAGAAAATCTTAAGGATCAAAAATCGGTGCTACGAGTAAAAAGCTACGTCGTGGGGAAGTAGGGTACCTTGAGTGGGAAAACTGCTCCGTGGGTGACGCGGGGCTGACTTCTGATGCTCCGTTCATCGCACACAAAGCTCCATCGCTGGTGAAACGAATTCGTAGGCGAAGAGGGTATGATCAGCCTCAACTTTCGTTTTGGAAGTTTAGGGTTTTGAGGCTTGTGTAAAAAGTTACATATATACCAAGTTGCTCTCAATCCCTAATGCTAATGGGTTTCGGATTACCCGATTCCCACTATCCCAAGTTCATGCGCGAGGGGGAAGGGGGGGTGGTGTTTCTTTGCTCTGCTGTAGCTAGTGGGCCCGCTCACTTAAGTGAGCGGCTGGGCTCACCTTTCTCTTTTTATTTTTTTCTTTATTCTAATTCCTTTCTAATTCTAATTCTATTCTAATTGTTTTTTTTCTAATTCTTTTTCCTTTCTTTTTCTGAAAAACTTAAGTATATATATATATATATATATATATATATATATATATATATATATATATATATATATATATATATATATATATATATATATATTTATATATCTTTTAGCTAGCAAAAATTATCACAAAAATAAAATTGAATTCCTAAAATCCTAGATTTAATTATATTCCTTATTTATTAGAAATACAAACATGCACACATATAATTATATATATATATATATATATATATATATATATATATATATATATATATATATATATATATATATATATATATATATATATATATATTATACTAATACATTAGTAGCAAATAATTCATATCTAATGAAAGACATAACAAAAATTAATTAATTTATAGAAAAATCAATTATAAATTATGGAGGTTACAATTTGGGTTGGGGTGATTTCCTCGATTTCTTCGAGATGAGAATCTCGTATGCCTTGGGCTTATATATCGCAGGTTCGGCTTGGGGGTTTCTCTTAATCGAAACTTGTATAGGAAATTTCTGATTAGTTTGATACTTGGAAAGGGATTGGGAATACTTGAATCGGTTTTAAATGAAAAGAAGAAATCCTTCTTTTCTGATACAGCGGGATAGGGGGGGTCGGCTCTCGCAGTTTAGTTGGTGAACAGTGCATTAGCACAGTTCACATAAGATAGGTTTTGTTTCTTTTTTTTGCTTCACTTATATATGTATATATATATATACACTAATTTGTACACACACATATAGGGTTCTTATTAATTCCTAGTATTTTATAAAAACTCAAATAAAACTTTCAAGGCTTAATATATTCGTACCATTCACTATTTATATGTATTCACATATAATTCAGTATATATATATATATATATATATATATATATATATATATATATATATATATATATATATATATATATATTATATATATATATATATATATATATATATTTTATATATATAAATATATATATATATATATATATATATATATATATATATATATATATATATATATATATATATAAATATATATATATATATACAAGTAAATATAGTTAAATCTATAATTACCATAAATAATATAGAAAAATCCTAAAATTTCTAAAACTCAATATACTCAAATACTATATTGCCAACTTATCTTTTTAAACCATAGATCATATATATATAAACTAATATATATGCACTTATATAAATCACTCTTTAATAAAATTACCTAAAAATACCAAAATTTTAAAATAACTTAATTAAATACTTATATAAAATATAGGGGGATTACAAGAGGCGTTTATTGATTTGAAAGATGATCTAGATGCCTTATACTTCTCACAATCAGCACATATCATATCTTTCTTGAAACTTATTTCAGGTAAGCCTCTTACCAGTTTCTTGGTGGACAATCTTGCAATCGTGTCCATGTTTGCATGACCAAGACGCATATGCCAAATCTAGCTTTCGGTTTGTGTTGTAAACAAACACTTTCCTTTATTGTTAGTCTTTTCTGACAAATATAAAACATATATGTTGTCCTCTCTTATTCCCTCAAAGAAAATTATTCCATAGGTTTTATTATAGACAAAACATTTATTTTTAACAAAATTTATTCCATAACCGTGATAAGCTAATTGACTGATACTCAACAAGTTATGTTTCAATTTTGTTACTAAGCAAACATTTTTAATAATATGAGAGGGAGAGATACCTATGTCACCAATGCCAATGATATTACCTTTAAAATTATTTCCAAAGGAGACATAGCCTTCTTCTTCATCGATAGAGTTGTAAACAATTTGTCGTTACCTGTCATATGCCTGGGGCAACTACTATCGTGTATCCACTTGCTTTTAGTGGGAGGAGGAAGGTCCACCTACAACACAAGTTGAAGATGTAACCTTTGGTATCCACTTTCTTGAGGATCCTGACGTGTTAGCTTTTGGAACCCTTTTATACACATTCATATCTACTAGCTTTTTAATCTTACACTGTGGTGACACATGTCCTTTTAATCCACAATATGACATGTAGCAAAAGTGTTAGTGTTAGGTTTTGTTTGAAAAACATGCTTTTGTGTTTTTGAAAATGTGTGTGTACTTGTGTTGTGTGGAAACATGTATATATAAGCATGATTTCTAACATTACTAGTCATGTTGTTAGTGTGGTGTTTGTGTTTAGCCTTCTGACTAGTGTTTATTTGAGCAATTGTTCTAGCGACTTGTTTACCCAGTTTTATCTCTAACTTTTTAGAGTTGTCATTGGCTTCATTTAATTTGGCCGCGAGTGCATCTACTCTTTGAATATCAATGTTATACTTCTTCTTCTTTAGTTCATAGAGATCCTTAAGTTTTGTATTTTCTTGATTTGCTTTTTCAAGCTTTTCAAGAGAATCATGCAGACTCAGCATTAAAGAAGTAATCGCATTGGTGTCTGTAGAAGAATCTTTAATATCTTCTAAAATCCTAGATTGCTTTAAAAATTTAGGCTGTACAAATGTTAGCTCTTTCTTAGCATTTTTGTACATGTCTATTATTTTCTTCTGATCTGTCACAATCCGCTCTCGAATAATCGAACACGAGTCGGACACGCCCAGCCTTCGTCATTAGACACAATGAAGTAACCTGTACCAAACTCTAGGAAAACTACAAGTCCAGATAAGAATGAATATAAACCACAACATCTATAATATCGAATCTCAGAATCAAGTACAACTATGAGTTATTAAATTTTCTAGTAAAATGAAATGTAAAACTGAAGTCTCTAATACAAAGTCCAAATGAAACTAAAGGGAAGGTTAGTGCCTCTTTGGCCTCTAAGTCCAGAGCAAGACCAGCTAGCTTAAAGGTACCTCCAGGCTCCTGTCCGTAGTAAGTGTCACAAATAGCCTCCATCTCACCTACAACATATCCTAGTCAGGAGCGGAGCTAACTATATCCAAGGAAATGAACAAGAACAATATGAAAATGAAATATAAACATGCAATGAATCTCAAAACAGGAAACTAGAACAAGCATGCTGAAATGAAACACAAAACTGTATGAAATGAGCCTGAAATGTAACCTGGTACATGAACATGAAATATACAAAGAACCTGACATGTGTGATATATTTGAAATACTTTCAGAGTGTGTGATCGACTTGGGTAGAACATAGAACATGGCACAGGCATAAAGGTACGACTTAGGGCCCGCGTGCACAGTACGAGGCCTAAGCTATTAACATGAATTGTAACTCGGGTGTGATCACACATCTGTAGTATTTTCCCTCCCAGACACAAGCAAACTCATGGAACAAATCATAAGACAAGATCGTGTAATATCGTGTCCAATAGAAAGGTACAAGCATGAGGTAAATGCACAAGACATAAAGTAAATGGACAAATTCGAGGAGTATACTTGCCATACTTAGGGTGATCAAGAGTAGGTAATAGAGCTGGATGTCCTCCTGTAGTAATGGGTATAATTAATTAAGTTGGTTAGGCCCTAATTAATGCTAGCCAATAATCTTTTATCAATCAATTAGTTGTTTATATAAATGAACTAACTTGATGCTAACTATCCGTTTAGCAATTTTGGTATAACTACTAGGATAACACTATTTAATTAGATAACATCCCTATCTTACAATAAATCTCTTAAATACTCATTGGTGTGCTGATATATTAGGGATGCTGCTTAAAAGATAAGATAAAGTAAACTTTTTACAGAAAAGACTGAATTGCTTAACTAGTCCATTACCATAACAACTCATAAAATTATTCTATAACCCAACTACTTTTACGATAGATACATGCAATCCTCTCTTCATTGGCCAAAAATAGAGTTTGCAATAATGTCTTGTTCATATCAAGACTACCATGCATCTGAATGAGCTCCCTGCACAAACCTTGCACATCGACCCAACTGATTTGAATAGACAATAAAGAGGCTAATCTGAATATTCACAGACCATATCTGCACAACACAACATTAGTCGGCCATATGTAAGCCCAGGTCTCCCACAATACAATAAATATACAGGAAACTCTGGAGTTGGAACCAATACTCAACCTTATCAACATTGTCTCAACTCAAGATCTTCCCGTAAATCGACCACCATATCTTAGTATTTAAACCCAGCTCAGCATAACGGTTACTAGGCACAGAAGAAGACAATTGGAATGAAATCAAACCCAGAACATATATATATATATATATATATATATATATATATATATATATATATATATATATATATATATATATATATATATATCCCAAATACAAACCCAATTTATAAGGAATGATAATCAATTGAGAGCATCTATAATCGTAAAGGAAAATATACAAACAACAGTAGCTTCAAATCAAGAATTCTACAACAACATCAAAGTTCGACAAAACTTAATTGAGAATCCTGCCCCAGACACTCCAACCCCCGGACACGAATACACCTACTCCCGATTGTAGGCAGAGCCTGGACACGACCCAGACGTGACACCACAGAGTAGATCCCTGGATACGAAAAAGTGTTAGACACGGACTCCCTTTAAAACTGCTAGTCAACACAGCCACACATCCCTCCGCTGGACAAGAACGTGCCTCGGACACACGCACGAACAATGCTATAATCCGACACGAGCCACAGCAACTAAAAAATCCTAAAGAAAACTTCAACACAAAACAGAGGAAAGAAATTACATAGAAAAGTTTACTCAGGATTTGAAAGTACTCTTCGAGACCCCGATACACTTGATTCAGAGCTTACTGCATCAACAAACGACAAATCCATACAAGAAAATAGGGAAGGATTCAGGAATTCATCTTCCAGAAAAATTCTTACAAAGTTCTAGAATTAAGAATACCCAGGTTCGAAATTCCCGATCGTTTTCGATCGAACTCGATTTCTCATGAATTGTTCACTGACAAAAATAAACGAGAAACAAAATCAAGATCGGCTAGACATTACTCATTCAAGAATGCTAAATCGATCCTCACCAATTATCGTTCTAAGACCTACAAACTCGAGCCACAAAAGAACTCGATCAATCTGTCCGATCTGAGTTCCCAACCAAAAATTAGTCGATCAAAATTTGAAATCAAAGGAGAAAAGAATTTGTTCAAGAACTCACCAAGCCGTCGATGATTCCCGTAGCTCCACTGGAAAGAAGTGGATCACCGGAGAAGACGAGCTCAGTCGTCGTCCCTGGTCGCACCGAGAAAACATACTGGGAAATGCCGCCACTGATGAATCACCATCGCCAAGAGGAAACCGCCGATGAAGAGGTGGCTAGCCGTAGGAAGAGGGGCCACCGTCGCTGTCGCCGCGTGTGCGTCGAGATCTCGATCTAGATGATGATGACAAACTCCTAGTCACCATCGCCGTAATCGCCCATGCCCATCGCTGGAGGGAAGAAGATTAGGGTTAGGTTTCAGTCTAAGGAAATTGGGAAAAAAAGTGAAGAGCTTCTCAAGAACCTGGAGAGTCCTATTTGCTAATTTGGTAAAAAAAATGTGAAGAAGACAATTGGAATGAAATCAAACCCAGAATATATATATATATATATATATATATATATATATATATATATATATATATATATATCCCAGATACAAACCTAATTTACAAGGAATGATAATCAAACTAAATAAGAGCATCTTGTAGAAGCATGGAAAATATGGGGTTCATGCGGATCACAAATGACCGCATGAGTACTTTGGGCCAAATTGGTATGCATAAAGAAGACCCGCATGATAGACTCGACATGCCCTATGCGGCCCATCTTCACTATCTCGGATTATATATTAAAAAGCAACCAGACTGATTTGAGCCGCAGAAGGAAGCGTTACTTATGCGGCTAAGCTGATCAGCCCTTCTGATAAAGCTGACAAACTCTGTCAAAACAGACAAAACTGACAGCTCTGACACTCTAACAAAAAGAAGATAAGACATGATCAGATAAAATATCATGTCACCAGCCTGGACATAGTCATGCGGCCAGGAGGACTGCGACCTGAGCCGCATGAACCTTATGCGGCTCAATCTATGCGCTGCATGCGGCCAAGGGTGACTGCAACCTGAGCCGCATGAGCTTTATGCGGCCCAGAATATAGAATCTATGCGGCTCAAAAGTCCCCAAGCTACATGCGGATTAGGGGAGACTGCGGCTTAAGCCGCATGAGTCATATGCGGCCCAGCATGGCCAAATATTAAAAGACCTATACGGCTCAAAATGACTCAAGCAGATGGATCCTATCTAGCGATAGGACACGTGGTAGGCTAACCAAATCTGAACCACCCAGATTTGCTGCAACAAAATCTCAACAATCACCAGCTGGCGGCCAAAGAGCGGGTCTTTGTGTGCTGTTGTAGCAACGTGGTCATGTGGCCATCTATGCGGCTCAAGATATCTTTCACTATAAATAGCAGGGTACCACACCCATGCAAAAGGCTGGCAATCTACGAAGGGCAATTTCTTTAAGAGCAAGGATCGTGTCAGATAGTCCAAGGAGTAAGGCAGAGTTGCTACACTTTTTCGAGCCTCCATCGTCAACCCCAGAATCAAAAACTAAACAATTGTACTTAGATTTTTTCTTAGGATTTCTTTCTAGGCTTTCTCTTGTATAAGCGAGTTTGCAATCAAGTTTAATTCATCTGTAATTTTTTGTTCTTGACATTTAATGGCAAACACGATGGCGACTCTGCTGGAGACTTTCTTCTCCTCTGATGAGAAGTTGGTGACGCAATCCGACGCGTCCAAGCTCGGCTCTACGCAATAAATGCTCGTGGTTCATTTTGACCAACGAGCATTCGAAGAATTGCTCTCTGAAGGGAGCGCTAGCCTGTCACAGAAGCGAGCCAACCCAAAGAGAACCCGCAGGACGTCGAAGCACAAAACTGCTGCCCCCGACAAGTTCTCAAAGAAGCTCCTTCTGCGGCCCAAGACGACGATCAAAGCTCTCCTGCGGCCTTGCATTCGAATGTAGAGAATCCCGTTGTCCCCAAATCCAGCAAAGGAAAATACTACGAAGCTGTGCTTTTGGGGGCACAAGGGAAATCCATGCAAATGAGGAAGAGGTCGCATAAGAGTGATGAGCAGTCTGCATATGCGGCATCCAACTCTGGCCGCAGACAGATGGCCCATATGACAGATGGCCCATACGGTAGCCAACTCTGGCTGCAGGCAGATGGCCCATGCGGCAGCCAACTCTAGCCGCAGGCAGATAGCCCATGTGGCAGCCAACTCCGGCCGCAGACAGATGGCCCATGCGGCAGCCAATCCTGGCTACAGACAGGATGTCTCATGTGGCCCTGTCAGAAGCTCTGTGTTCGACCGTCTCTCATGCGGGCCTGACTCCATACGGCCTATTGAGAATGTGGAATATTCCAATCCGGACTCTTCTTACTATGCGCCTTCAGGTATTAAATCAAAGAAGTCTAGGGCAGTACGGGCCCAACAAGCCCAGTCAACTGTCCAAGCTGCTGACCGTCAGCGGGCACCGTTAACTCTTATACGGGCTCCTGATGGAAAGTTATACAGAACCACCCGCGTCCAGTCCCCCAGGGCTAACAGACAGGGTGGGTGTCAAAAGTCTCCCTCCAACGATCGAGAGAAAGTGCTTTTACTAGCCTCGGATCAGGAAGCAAAGATGATACGTACGCACCCGTGTGCTCGAGATACCCGAGTCCACAAATTAGATGTAAAGGTAGATCAGTCTGCTATCGACTTGCGAGAGGTAATTACTCATAAACGTAGGGAGAAAAAAGCAACATTGGCACATGATCAGGCCTTTTTGGGGCGTCGTTGCACCCAAGTCATCATCAACTGCTGCTGGGACAAGTCGACAGCACCTGAAGATCGGCAGTCCATTTTTCAACGACTGCACCAACTAGCACTTATCAACAACAACTTGAAAAATAGGTACAAATCCCGGGAGACGAGGAATTTCCTTTCGCCTTCCGTAATTCAACTCGGAAGGTTCTTTCCAGCAAGGAAGGAAAGAAGACAGGCTCTTCCAGCCCAGTAATCTCAGCAAGCACTGTAAGGAAACTCTCGTCTGGAGGATTGCCACCGACAGCCAAAGGGGGTGTATACCTAGGCACTCGATCCAGAAAGAAGCTTCCAACACTTGGAGATGCATCCTCGACCTCCCTGGGGGTAGATGAAGCCAGGGGTAGCAGTCCCCTCAATGTATGCGATAACCCAGTGTCGCAAGAGCATACACAGGGGTAGCGATCCACTGGAATTTTGCAACAGACATGGACGTCCCTGAGGGTGATCACCTTCGCCAAGACAATACGACTTCCTGTACAGGGGGTAGTACCCCTTCCGAGTCCGAGGAAGAGGACATTCCGACATTCTTCAACGATTTCTCTGTACGAGGATACGACACGAAGAACACCTCTTCTATGGTCCCTTCTACGTCTACCCACGTGTGGACAGTCTTTATAGCTGGCGATGATCATGAAGGGCCTACTGATCGACAACGTCTAGAAGTACTTGAAGCCATGCTCCTGTCTTTGTCAAGTCAGTAGACGAAATCAAAGCTACTTTGCTGACTCAACCAGCAAGGATGCCTGGATAAACAAGCTTGGGACCCGCAGTCAATGCGGACTCCAACACGACCGCTCCTCCTTTAGGTGACAATCCTCTAGGAGCATCCACTCCTTCAGCTGCAGACGAAATCAGAAAGGCAAGAAGGAAAGTCGAGGAGCTTCGAGCAATGTTCAATGCCCGAGACTCCTCCTGAGACCTCAAAATATGACACCCGTATCCCGTTGCGTGGAGAGATGTTCCTTTTCTGCCTTGGTACAAACTGTTTCATATCGATTCGTATGACGGAAAGACCTCTGCTAGTTGGTACATGACGTATTTTGAGGTCACAACAGACCACTTGTCGTATAGTGACGCCATCCTCACACGATTATTTATCGAAGCATCGGAGGGAATCGCGTTCGACTGGTATCGCAACCTTCGAACAACTGCATCCATTCTTTTGACGGCTTCAAGCATATGTTCCTAGAGAGATTCTATGAAATGGGACATGATGTGACAATGTCGTCCCTCATAGACGTCGTTCAGGGGGAGAGGGAGCTAACAAGGAACTATATCGAACGGTTCCGCCAAACCGCAATGAGATTGCCCCAAGGCAATCCCGAAAGTTCCTTGATTAAAATCTGCCAGAAGAAGTTGCTTCCCGCAATCATCCTCTGGATGGGTGAAGATTAGTTCAGGGATTGGACGACCTTCATCATAAGCGCCACCAATATGGAGGCAAAGTTAAAGAAGGCTCGCCAGCTGGGATTACACATCCCGGATGGAGAGGACAAAGGCAAACGTCCTGGTACCACCCCAAATAACAACAACAGTGGCGGCACCTGTAGTGCGCTGCTCATCGCGGACAACTATGTAATGCCCATGGCTTGCTGACTCAGTCTTGAACTGAGTATTTGGGGAAACCTTTGCCGGTATCGATTGATCACGATACAATGAACCTTTCCAATTGATAGATTGGCTTCTATTGAAATGAATCTAAGAGCTTTTGTTAGATGTTTTTCTTTTGCTGCTTTGTTTTGATGAATGCGTTTTTGTGTTGGTTTTCGATGATTGGTTTCTATTGTTCGCTTTCATCGCATTTCGTATTTATTTCGAATATTGAGAGAAAGAGACCGATGTATGCTAATCAACTGTTGGTGCCAATGTAGGACGCGTAAACTGTTCGTGAACGGCGTGTGAAGTCCCTCATTCTCTCAACTAAGATTCATCTTGGTGAGTTGCTCTAACCGAACTTGTATTTGTTTGTACGTCCTAATAAAAATGATCTCTAATCCACTCTGTTGCCTCGTTCCTATGATCAATGATACCACAATAACAAAAGATAAGATAAATGAATCGAATTAAATGCTTGTTCAAGTGCTGCTGAACATCTGTTTCAAATGAATGATCATATGCTCTGTTGCTAGTATGCTATAAAATGTAAACATGTACAGACAAACTTGTACATGTTGAGGCGAATAAAAGTAAGGCATGAAATGAACATGTCATATATCCGTTAAGACATGAAATGAATGCATCCTGACCCGTAAACAAAATCTGATACATTTGATAGAACTGCTAGAGCATGCATTGGTCTCGGACAACTTGTATACAAGGCAAAATCTGTCTCTCGGGTGGTATCTGGGGGCGCCTGGAACCACTCAGCCTAGGAGAGATTAAGAGCACCCGGAGGTAAAAGAGACCTCATGTTAAAAGGGTAGCCGACATCTGAGTCCTTAGCGACGAGCTGAACCAAAAAGTCACAGCGGCTAATCATGGGAAATAACCCCGTGGACCATCATGTAGATAGGCTACATGCATGAACCTAAGTATGAACTTCAATATCTGCAAGATTGATACATGAGTTATTCGTTATGCAAATTGTGCTAACATGTCTTGTGCAGGGATGACTGCCGATGATGGATAAGTTAGTTATGTAATATTCTTCTGTCTTATTTCTTATGAATTGTTAAAAAGAACCTAAACATAGAAAGAGCACTAGTAAATATGTAGCTTCACATGTTGAATTAGTGCAGATATTTATGAGTTTCGGCGAAGAGCCGCTCGCTAGTACATGATGTGTGCTAACCCACGTTGTGGACATCCTTTTCAGAAAGCAAAGGAGACAGAGAGATTTCAAGTGAGGCACTAAAGCTCATCTAGCCCAGTAGAGCTGTGGACTGCCTCGAAGCTACTTTTTATTCCAGTCAAGTTTCAAGTTTCTTTTCCTTTGAAGGTGTCTTTTCATTTCCAGTATGTAATAAAGGGATATGATGTATGGGCATTGTGACTATTTTCAAAAGAGAGTTTTAAAGTGAATTATGTAGCCAAGATAAGGCAAATCTTAGTTTACAAAGCTTTGTACTTGTATTTCTATCAAGTTTATCAATAAAAGAAGTATTTCCATTTCAAATCTCTGTGTCCAATATTTGGTTTTCTGTAATGAATGGGTACGTATGTGTATTTTTGCTTGACTAGTTATTTTGTGCAGGTATATGGCCTTGTGCAAGCACAACTTAGGCTTGCACGGCATCACGTCTTAGCGAGAACGAACGATCATACATGGATCCAGGCAAGACGGATGACCCTAGCGGGATCGGGGCGTGACAACACCTCTAATAACCGGGACAATAAAGGCAAACAGGCCCTGGTCGCTGGTACGACCAAGAAGCCTAAACAAAAGTAGGCAGAAGCTCAGTGGCCCAAAGTGAATTACTCATTTGAAGATAGTCATGTCAAGCCTATCTTCGACATGCTCTTGCAAGGGGACAAGATCCAACTTCCTCCACCAAGGCACGAGCCTCGAGCGGCGGAGATGGAAGACCCAAAATATTGCCACTTCCACCGCTATGTTCATCATTCCACTCATGACTGCTTTCAATTAAAGCAGTACATCCAGAGTCTTATCGACTCTAAAGCTCTGTCGATAGATTTTGAAGAGGTTACCGTGGCAAAAAACATGGTATCATTTCAGTTCGGTGATTTTCCTCCAACAACTATTCAAGACGGGGAATACCTATCCCTCGGGCAACGATGGAGGTTACTAATCTTTCCCCCATCTGGAACCAGACGACTGGCTTGGTACCTCTCACCACGTCACGAGGAGAGGTCATGTGGGTGCACCCAGACGTAGTGCCCAAAGTTACCCAGGCGGTGTCATCTCCAACCAACAAGAATAAGGACAGGAAGTCCAGATCTTGCCATACAATTTTAGCCGAAGCTGAGGAGGCGATGTCCGTTGTCACCCGATCCGGGGCACAAGTCCAGCCCACTATGGGTAGTTCTCTTGAAGACCCTCAACCGGCAACGATGCCCGTCACTGATGTTCCGGGGCCATCTCAGCCTCCATCGGCGGACAGGTCCAAGCCGAAAGAAACCCGCTTCGACAGGCCGCTCCGTAAGGATGCACCTCATAGATTGGAGAGACCTTACAACTTTGACATATTAGCACAACTGACTAATACGTCGGCAAAGTTGTCGTTATACGAGTTCCTAAGGATCTTCGTGTCGTATTGAGCAAAGCACTCCAGAATGCTGACGCCTACTTAGCCTATGTCAAATCTACAGGGGAAGAATCGTCAGCAGATCTCTAGGGCAGCAATTGTGCAGATGTAATTCCCACATCGTATTCACCCTACAGGACATGTTGATCAAGACCAACTTGCATGATCGTCCGTTGTACTATACTGGATACATAGGCGTCATCAGGTGGATTGTATGCACATCGATCCTAAGCATCATCCCGAAAAGCTAGCTTAAAGTCCTCGGCATCCCTATGCACCGGCTAGCGGCGACCAACAATGCTATTAGCGGTTTCAACCCTAGAAGGAGCTACCCCTTAGGAAAGATCCGATTGAAATATCAGATCGACGACCTGAGGACGGAGGTTACCTGCTATGTCATAGACGCGGATACGTCCTATAATATCCTCTTGGGGCACCAGTAGATACATGACTATATGATGTGCCATCCACACTCCACCAGTGCTTCAAGTATGTCAGTAAGCACGGCTTCGTGAAGACGGAATTTGCCGACATCGATCCCTTCAAAGGGGTTAAGTCTAATTACTCTTCGAAGGCTTGTCTATATGAAGAATCCAAGAAGCACATAACTAACAAACTAGAGGCCATAACAGGGTCAGAGAAACCTTTGAGAATTCATCTCCAGGCCAGTATACTGGGCAAAGCCGCACCCCTTGTCGCAACTTTGCATAAATAGGTACCCGGTTCCCCCGCCCCAGCTGCACAGTTGGAACCGATGGTCATCCGACTCCCGAGATCCAGCCAGGAGCCAAAACCCGTTAAAGGGCCGATGGTGATCCAATTTCCGAAATCCAATCAAAGGCGACCGGAAGATGCAAGGCCCTCTGGGGAGCCGATGGTGATCCGATTGTCAAGATCTAGTCAAATCAATCGGAAGACACGAAGTCCTCTGCCGAGCCGATGGTTATCCGTCTTTCCAAGACGAGCCGTCAACGAAGTATTGATCCGAGACCCTCAGGCAAGCCAATACCACAAGCAGAACCCTTAGTGGTCAAGTTGCCCAAGACAGCGTCCCAACCTCCAGTCACGCAAGGGGTAGCTGAAGAAGAGACAGAACTCGTAAAGTTACTTATTGTAAAGGTGGATAGTCCTTCTCTTGATGATGTAATCCCTGTGGACAAAATTCCTTATTTCATCAATAAGATGTTACCGTTGAACTATCCTGAGTGTAAAAAACTTAAATCTGATGTATATTATGGGGCACGGTCGGGACATTAACCTGCACACACAGGTGACAACCGTCCATACCGCAAACCGACTTACTTCCATTAGAGGTGCCTACTTCCTAGTCCCAGGCAGAAGAGAAGGGGATCACACGATCATCTTTGGCCGAAAAGATGGTCCTCAACCTTTCATGCCTCAAGAGTTTGATCTCTAACTCGATGTTGGAAGATTACCACTATACCTGTATAGTCCTCAAGCCAAGTACTTCATGCAAAAGCAGGGATACGACATGGAGGCTACCCGAGGTCTAAATCACAGCAATGGTCAGCCATCGCCTCTGCAATTGTCAACCCTGTGAGCACCCTGAATTTTGGGTTGATTTTTTTAAAATTTTTTCTGATTGATTTAGTTTTTAATAAATAATTTATTATGTTATTTATCTTTAAGTGTACTTTCCCGTGCCATTGATATTTGGAGTGTCAGGGATGTTCAACTCTGGAAATTTTCTTCATGAGTTTTGTAGTGGACATGATTGCCTTCATGACGGTATATAGTGTCCCATCCAAATTTGTTCCCTTGTAATCTTTTTGCTTCGCACAACTTCGGATCGATTTAGACCATTTGATTATTAATTATTTTTTCTACTCTTTTCCTTGATCATTTTTAGCACGTTACCGTGACTTTTAATTTGAGAGCACAAGACCAGTTATTTTTTTGAAACTAACTCATCATGCATGATCTACTCGAGACACTCTTTACTCATGACCTTCGTGTCCCACTCAGACACGCCATTTTGTGCTCCAATTGCTTCGCACAACTTTTCTGACACGTGACCCGATTTTATTTCATTCCACGGTATCGCATTCATTTTTCCAACTTGATTTGTGGGTACCCTGTCGACCAAAACCTGTCAGCCCTAAATATGGACATGGCCCACATTGAGCCTATTACCCGCATGACACTTGTGTCCCATTTATTGGAATCTCCATGTGCTACTTATTTGCCCATAATTATCAACACCTATTTTAATTCGATTATTGCGCCATGTCCGGTTTTCATCCAACCCGGCTTGACTGGACCCAGCCCCAGCTTCATGTTACTCTCCATCATGACACCCTCAGCCTCATTATCCTTGAAAATATCAAGTACCCTATTTTACCTATTTCTAATATTTAATAAAAATTCCATTGATTTTAATCCCTAGGAATGACATATTCCTACTTCAATCCTAACCCTTGATTTCACTCCCCATCCAACCACACAATATTTTTAACACTCACTCCCATAAGCCTTGGCCGGCCCTAGCTTTTGGAGTAATCCCCTCTCTCTAACTTTTATTCTTTTCCCTCTCTCACTCATTTATTGCACACACAATTATTACATCTCTTTCTCTCTCTCACTATTGTTTTTCCTACAAACACCATCAACAGCAGCATCAAAACACCACCACCACCTTTGAACTCCCACGCAAACCCGACCTCCTCCCCTCATCTCTGGCCGCGCCGCCACCCCTGGCCGAGCTCAGCCCCGACCAACCCCTTCTCTTCTCCTCCTTCTTCACATGAATCACTATCATCACCACCATCAACACCATAGCCACCTCCACATAAAAATCGAACCATAGCAACCTTCTTAGCCGCCGCACCACCACCTCCATCCCTCCGTGGCCTCACTGAACCTCCGCCACGCAGCCTCGCGTACAGCCCCGCGCACAGCGGGGGCAGCAGCCGGCCGGGAGCCGCAGGCCGCGCGCGCACGGGCGGTGCAGCGCCGCCGTCGGCCGCACTGCGGCGTGGCCGACCCGCTCCATGGGTACGCCCCACTCCGACGAGCTCTCCCCTGGCGGCCACCGTCCTCCGGGATGCGCCGTCGAGACGATTCGTGCGTTTCGCACGAAGTTCCGTCGTGACGCGCGCGGAATCAAGTCCATTTTGGTGCTCCATCGCAGCGACTTCGTACGCATTTTTTTGGGAATCTGACCGTTGGATCGGCAATTTTTTTACTCCGTCACAATCTCGGTATATCCACCTTCACTCCTGTCAATTTTTGTCAGTTAATTTTATCGTTTGATACATCAAAACCGGCCACCAAGTTGACCGTTTAAATTGTATTAATTTTGGATAGTTTCGTGGGATCAACTTCGTCAGCTTGTACCTCCTCCATCGCAGCTCTATTTGGCGTGCTACCTGTTCCTGTGCGAAGCTGGTATAACCCTCTTGCTAACCCTCCAGTTTCGTTTCATTGTGAGCTTGTTTGATTGGTTGAATTCGACGCCAAAGTTGGTCGTCCGAATTCGTAATTTCCAACTTGTAAAATTCTATTTTTGAACACGGGACTCCAGATTTCATTTCTGACACCATCAGTAGACTCGTGGCGTCGTTCTGGCATGTTTTCATATAAAATTTGTTAGATTTGGAGGACGTGGGTCCTGGCACGTTTTTCGGTGTAAAGTGGGTCCCACAGTCCAAGTCAACGGGTCATTTTGAGATCGGCTCATCGGAATCCAATTTTGGATATACCGTTGAGTTCGTATCGTCATTCTGGACTCGTTGACATATAATTTGCTAGGTTTTGGTGGAGATTGGACCCGACACGCATTTCGGTACAAGTCAGATACCAATATCCGGGTCAACGGGTCATTTTGAGATCGGCTCATCGGAATCCAATTCCGGATATATCGTTGAGTTCGTATCGTCATTCTGGACTTGTTGACATATAATTTGCTAGGTTTTGGTGGACATTGGACCCGGCACGCATTTTGGTGCAAGTTGGATACCAATATCCGGGTCAACGGGTCATTTTGAGATCGGCTCATTGGAATCCAATTTCGGATATACCGTTGAGTTCGTATCGTCATTCTGGACTCGTTGACATGTAGTTTGCTGAGTTTTGAGAACGTTGGCTCCGGTACGCATTTCCGTGCAAACAGGAATTCCAAGTTCTGTCAACGGACCAAATTGAGATCGGGACAACGGAATCCAATTCCGGATATACCGTTGGATTCGTTTCGTCATTCTGGTTTAGTGGACATATAATTTGTTATTAATTATAGACTTATTTTCTTGCACGTTTTTTGGTACAAAATGGCTCCGACACGGACACCGTTTTGACCCAAAATTACCTTTTTACCCCTGTGTCCAAATTGGACCGAAGGGTAGGCTATCCTAGCTAATTTGACCATCCTGGACATGTTGGCGATGTTTATTTCATCGTCCGACAACGTTTGTTGATAATTTCTCTGAGTTTAACCTTTTTATAAATAATTAATAATTAATTCTTATAATGTTCTTATTTCAGGATTAGTACAATGAAACTGAGACCAGTCAATTCCAGTGATCTCACATCGCTGAAATTGACAAGATGGACACGTGGATCACTATAATAAGATTATCAACTTTACCGTTGATCATCTCATCTCGATTTGCATGTCGTAAGTTTTGACGTACAAATAACGAAGTACACTTTATATCTTTAACAATTAGGCTAGAATTAACCATGTTTGACCACAGTTGACCAGTTGACCAAAAGTCAACTGTAAGTCAACATTTGACCTAGTTTGATTAGATTGTTGACCGGAGTTGACCTAGAATTGTTTTGACTTAGAAGAACCTAGGATAATATAGATTGCTTATAGAGTTTCTTTTATTACAACTTGAACACCTTGTAACCTGTGTTGCTTTAAATAGGACTCTGTGGCTTCAGTTGGACCCCTATACTTATCAGCTGTTCAGGTTATCAGGCGAGTACATTCTCTGATCTTTTTATACTTGTCTAGACTATACTCTTGCTCTAGATTACTTTACTTGATGCTGACACGTATCTTCACGGATTAGTACTATATGGATCCTTTCCTGAGATGTTATCCCTCTACGGGTGCATCGGGTATTTCATATTTATGTACTTTATCATGTGCATCAGGTACTCCTTGTACTCGTACTAGTTCATGTATTTACATGTTCTCATGTGCTTTCATGTGCTATCACGTGCTTTCATGTGCTATCATGTGCCTCATGTACTACTCATTACATGAGTTCACGTATCTTAGCTGTATTCATGTGCCAATAACGTAACTTGAATGGATCCTTGTGTATTGATTGGGGCGGGGTGAGTAGAATTGGTTATGTGATCATTATCCCCAGTAGGTATTCATGTGCCTCTTAGTGTATTTATGTACTTCTTAGTTGTATTCTTGTGCTCCTAAGCCGTTTACATAACCATATTGTACTCTAAATCACGTAGCCACTTACAGT
The DNA here is from genome assembly GCA_029216955.1 of Iris pallida. Taxonomy (NCBI): domain Eukaryota; kingdom Viridiplantae; phylum Streptophyta; class Magnoliopsida; order Asparagales; family Iridaceae; genus Iris; species Iris pallida. Next base: position 8,991,783 of record JANAVB010031617.1, read on the forward strand.
CTCTACTATCATGTATTTACTTTCAGTTACAAAAATATCTCCTGTTTACTCGTACTTCCTTTTCAGCACTTCCTGTATTTTACTCTTTTGCATGCTTTATACTCCTAACCTGTTATGAACTGTTTTGAGAGATATGTGCTCGCTCCCGTCCTGACTGGACCTGTTGATAAATTTTACAGATAGCTTGGAGGTTATTGCTAGCCTAGAGGAGACACAGTAGAGGTCGGAGTAGATAGCTAGAGTTTTTCCTTTTATTTTTTCAGTTGTCTTGAGTTATATTATGGATAACTGTATTTGAGCTTTGAAATGTTTTTCTGGGTTTGTGTATCTTAGACACTTAGACTTCTATCTGCTGTATCTCTTTTGGATTTCATGTTTTGTCTATTTTCCATTATGCTCTACCTTAGATGTGATTTAGTTTACATTCTGCTATGTCACCCCCATTCGAGGAGTATAAACTGTTTAGCCTTATACTGTTAGATGCATGAGACCTAGGACAGTGTTCCACCGCCGACACTGCGGCGTAGGCTGGACGTACCCACGTCTCGCGCCCTAACTCTAGGGTGCGGGTCGTGACACGTTTTTAGTGGTAGCCCATGCAGGTCGAGTTTGTATAGTGGTATTCGAACTAGAGTACCACTACAGCCTGCAGTAGGATTAGGATATATTTTTGAAGATACTCAATCACAGCTAGGATCCCTTGAGAGATTCCTGGGACGACCCTTGAGAATCTTATTTAACTTCGATTTGAAAACTATCTTTTCCTTAATTTGACTTATCTTTATTTTCTGTTGTTGAATTTGATTTTGATGGATTATTGTTGAATTTGAGTTTGTATTTATTGATTTTGATTGAAGATTGTTGAATTTTGAATCTTGATGTTAGCTGTAGCATCCGAGTTTGTATTTATATGATTTGAAGGATTTTTGTTCATTTTTGAATCTTGACGTTCGTTGATAAATTTGATTTTTGGGTATTCATTGTTGATTTAACTTAATTTTTGTCAAGATGAAATTATATGGGCTAGGTCATCTAAGTTTGGAATCTAGTCTTCTATAGTCATATTAGCCAGCATGGTGAGGACACATAGTCTGGCTTTGGATATATTTCTTGGGTGTGGGAATTTAAGGTTTTCGCAGCCAAGCTAGCGGCATCGCAAAAATGTTAAATACCACGATTCTAGAGGTATGTGCCTAAGTCGAGGACTTTGTGATTATCGTAGCCTTGCTTACTAGTATGGCGAGGATTTAGAGCACCATGATTTTGGATAGACGCATATGATTATTAGATTGTACCTTAAATGTTTTTGAACATGTTTTCACTACTTTTGTTCAGTCTTTCAAAAAAAAAAGAGAATTTTTGTTTTGTTTCTCATTATTTAACTTAGTAGTAGCTTTAGCAGTTTTTATAAACCCTTGTGTAACTTCTTACAAATTTCTTCTTAATACAATGAATCGATGATTTTGCTAGACCTTATTTTGGATTTGATATTATAGCTCTGATTTCAAAATGGGTTCCTCTTTTAAACAGATAAGCAGAACAGATTCCTTTATCATTCTCTTCCTGCCAATATTTTATTTCCATCATTCTTGTCTTATATAACTGTCATGATTACATCAATTCCCTGTCTCGTATATAATTCTCAGCTATACCTTGAAAACTCTTGAATCTTTATATCATTTTGCCTGAGAAATGTTGAGGAAGTGACGTAAATCATCTAGTACGGAAATGACGTAAATGGTTATCATAGAATGATTTGTAGGAATCAGAACGTTGGATGTCAATTATGAAGGAAAAAAAATTGAGAGGAAGATGTGGTTAAGGTTTAGAATGGAATCGAGTGATAAATGTTATCAATTTAGAAACAATCGCAGAAATTTTGGGTTACGAGAAATTCATGGATGTATTTCAAAAAAAAAAACTAATGAGGATATCAGAGGTCAACCTAGTTTTGAGAACTAGAAAATCTTGGTTATTGATTCTTGGGAACTATAACAAGGCTATGTAGAAATTTAGAGATGGAAAGGAGAATTTAATTGTATTCTATGATTATGCGAAGTTGAGCCAGATATTGTAAGAGGGTGACTAGAGACAGAGAGAACACAAAGATTTTAAGCTATAGGAATCATTTTTAGATGGTTGGAGAAAATTGTAGAATTCAAAAGGATAATATTTGAAGGTGAACGTTGAAGAAAATATGAAGGTTGATTTATAAACAAGAATAAATTTTGTATGACATAGTGGTATGGAGTTTAGTAAATATGAGACTTGACTTAAACAAGTACAAGGATTTCATAAACTGAATTTAGAGGTTTCGGATTTAATTTAGAACAAGGTGAAGGAATTTGGAAATTTGATTAAATGAATAAGTGTTGATACCTAATTATGAGAGGTATGCTTCGTGGGAATGTTTTGGAAGTTGAAATTTTGTCTATGGTGATCATCGTAAAAGTTTAGATGACTGAAGGTTATAAAATTTCGATGATAGTCATATGAAGGTTAATTTTCATATTGGGACTTGTGAGAAAAAAATATGATTAGCAAATGGTAAACTGATAGTATCAGAGAGAGATGATTAACTGACCTTCGTATGAAATCTTTCTTGTTTTCCACAAAAAGGGTTTTTCAATATCATTGAATCCTAGTTTCCTTAATCACGACCAAATCGACTTCGATTATCTTTTCTTATCATATTAATATCTTGGGTTGTACTCAGTTGAATTAAATTTGATTATGACCTGAATCTCCATCCTTGTATGCTCGTTCTCAGACTTTGTTGAACTGTCCTCCATATTGTCCAAATCTTGATTTCCCCAATTTGATCAATTTAGATCGTATCGAGGCTAAATGTTCTTAATATATATTGTGATTGGATTTCCATGCAATTGACTTTCATTCTTTAACTTCTGATTTTGATTTTTTTGAATAGTACCCCTTTATAGATAATTGGTAGTTATCTTTATTTTATTTTTTGATGAGTACCAGTTTTCATGTAGGATGGTAGACTGCCTTACAGTTTTGATGATTTGTTATTTCTGTAACTTTTCTATTTTAGCACCCTAGATTGCTTGTGTGTTTTGATACCCTATGACCGTTTCGGTTACCATGACTAGTATACCTAGATGAGACTTTCACTGCCACCATATGCCATGACCCTGTATGTCGTCCTTTTTGATGGTATGATTTGTTTAAGTTCTGGGGCTTGATTGTGGGGGTTTGACCTAGAAGGATTACGAACATTTTAATTTCGAGGACGAAATTTTTATAAGGTGGGTAGGATGTGAGCACCCTGAATTTCGGGTTGATTTTTTTTAAAATTTTTCTGATTGATTTAGCTTTTAATAAATAATTTATTCTGTTATTTATCTTCAAGTGTACTTTCCCGTGCCATTGATATTTGGTGTCAGGGATGTTCAACTCTGGAAATCTTCTTCATGAGTTTTGTAGTGGACATGACTGCCTTCATGACGGTATATAGTGTCCCATCCAAACTTGTTCCCTTGTACTCTTTTTGCTTCGCACAACTTCGGGTCGATTTAGACCATTTGATTATTAATTATTTTTCCCACTCTTTTCCTTGATCATTTTTAGCACGTTACCGTGACTTTTAATTTGAGAGCACAAGACCAGTTATTTTCTTGAAACCAACTCATCATGCATGATCTACTCGAGACACTCTTCACCCTTGACCTTTGTGTCCCACTCAGACACGCCATTTTGTGCTCCAATTGCTTCGCACAACTTTCCTGACACGTGACCCAATTTTATTTCATCCCACGGTGTCGCATTCATTTTTCCAACTTGATTTGTGGGTACCCTATCGACCAAAACCTGTCAGCCCCAAATATGGACATGGCCCACATTGAGCCTACTACCCGCATGACACTTGTGTCCCATTTATTGGAATCTCCATGTGCTACTTATTTGCCCATGATTATCAACACCTATTTTAATTCGATTATTGCGTCATGTCCGGTTTTCATCCAACCCGGCTTGACTGGACCCAGCCCCAACTTTATGTTACTCTCCATCATGACACCCTCAGCCTCATTATCCTTAAAAATTATCAAGTACCCTATTTTACCTATTTCTAATATTTAATGGAAATTCCATTGATTTTAATCCCTAGGAATGACATATTCCTACTTCAATCCTAACCCTTGATTTTGTAGAACCCTAGGGGGGGTGAATAGGGAAATAAAAAATTAACTACAACAATTGATGCAATAAAGACAATTGAAAGTAAAGAGTAGAAAGATCAAACGCCAGGATGTATCCTGGTATCGTCTTTTGAGGCAATCCAGTCCCGGAACTCTCTCCGGCTTTAATCCACTATTTAACCAAATAGTACACACGAGTTTGGATCCGAAGAACTCGCCAACTTCAACACGAGTTTGGATCCGAAGACTCGCCAACTTCTACACACGAGTTTTCTTACGAAGGCTCGCCAACTTCAAACAAAAGAGAAGAGAACTTGTTGATCTTCTAACACGTGAAGATCGAAATGTACAACTCTTTAATACTCTAGCACTTTGGGAGAGGATGACAATGAAAAGCTTGGAAGAGTATTAATGGTGGAGCTCTTGGTTGTTAGAAAATTTATGGTAAGAGTTGGTAAGAAAGCTCAAGAGAGAGAGAGAGCTTTCTTTTATAGGAGAACCAAGAGTTGGTGGCATTTAATGCTCTGAATACAGACAGACCGGCATGCCGTCGGTATACAGCGGCATACCGTCGGTATATCGGTCAAATAGTAACGGTCATATTAATGACCGTTTGAGAGCATTAAATGCTGCCATTAATGCTAGTCAGGGCAATTCAAAAACCAAATATTTGAAACTCGGTATACCGCCGGTATGCCGGAGCATGCCGCCGGTATGCCGACAATTTGTCACAGCAAGTTTTGGGTTGCTAAAAACGGTATACCGCCGGTATGCTGGAGCATGCCGTCGGTATGCCGACAATTTGTCACAGCAACTTTTGGGTCGCTAAAAGTGGTATACCGCCGGTATGCCGGAGCATGCCGCCGGTATGCCGACAATTTGTCACAGCAACTTTCTGGACACAAAAATCGGTATACCGTCGGTATGCCGGAGCATGCCGCCGGTATGCCGTCAATTCGTTATTGTAACTTTCTGAGCTCTAAAAATGGTATACCGTCGGTATGCCGGAGCATGCCGCCGGTATGCCGCTCTGTAGGTATTTGATTTTTGACTTGTTCTTTTTTACTTGTCATCCGTCCTTAGGTGTTTACAAATATACCTAGACTTGTACAGACACAGAGACTCTAAGCAGGAAGACGCCGTCTTATGTAGGGAACGTCGGTAACTGCTTCAGTCTTCAATGTAAAAGATGATTGCGCTTGAACGGAAGAACTCCAGTAGTAGATCTTCTGATAATATTTGAATCTGAAGAACAAAAGACTAAACTACGAAGATGCTGTTAATAATCAAAATAAAATATGCCAACAAACTCCCCTATTTTGATAATTGACAAAATAGAGAGATAGCATCTTCAGGGAGTAGCTCCCCCGTAGGTAGACAGCTCCCCCTCAATACGATTTCTTCCCCTTTGTCACTTAGTCAAGGATGGGGATAATAATAGAAAATGTGCATAATGATAATGACAAGAGCATATAAAGAAAAGCATGTACTAATATTTTGAAGTGAAAAGAGAATACATGCCCGACACACACATAGCATAAGGTAAATAGAAAGACTCTCCTCAACGAGAGCCGGATACTAGAGATAACCACAGATAAAGTCCCCGAAGGACAGCAAATAATTGGTACCAACCACACACCGGTCCCCGAAGGACCACAAAAGACAACATAAAAACAAAAACATAAAACTAAACACGCATAAGTTGAGACCATCATCCAAAAGCGAATCCGTCCCTACTCATTAGCCGGATCGTCGCCATCACCGTGAGCCTGCTGGAAGGCGCCAAAAGGATCAATACCGTCAGGGTACATAAACCCATAGGCATTGGGATCAGAGAAGCACGGGGCCTGGTACATAGGATCCTGAAGATTAAGATTCAGAAAAGCATTCCGGTCCTGAAGAGTGCGCTGAATAAAGTACCCCTGATCGTGGAAACGGGACTGGATCAGGGTGCCAAGTCCACGAGTGTAGGCCCACATCTGCTCCTCCGCCTGGGCCATACGCATATCAAAGTGCTGCTGAGTCAGCGGCATATAACGGCCCGAAGCGGGAGGAGTAGGTATGGGAGCAGCAGGAGAGGATGCCGGTTGCTCTTGGGAAGACGAGGCACGAGAAGTAGATGCGCCATTAAGGGAACGGGAGACAGCAAGATAGGAGGGGACGCCATCCGAGGAGCAAAGAGATAGGTCAACCTGTCGGGCTTCCAGAAGCAGAGTGATAAAGGAGCCGTAGTAGAGGTTCTGCTTTCCCGCGGGCATGACACGCCGGAAGAGCAGAAGGAGAGTCTTCGGAAAGGAGAAGGAGTTCCGGGCATAGAGATAATACATGCAGACGAGGGCATCGCCGGTAATGGCGTCGTAGTTCCTGCCCTTAGGAAATAGTGTATGGCACACTATCCTATGGAGCTCGTAGTAAAACGGCTCCAGTTGTGCAGAGAGGGCCGGGATGGCAGGAGGGTTGGAGCCCTTGCAGATGATACGGCAGAACTCGTCGAAGGGTGACGCCACCGAGGAATGAAGAGCAGCCAAGGATGGCAAGGCTTCCCCTTTGTCCGGGATGTCGAGGATGTGCCCGACGTCCCGAGATGTGAGACGGAAGTGACGGTCATTGACCATAGACTGAATGGCGGGGTGATCGTCGTCCCCGAATAAGTTGCAATAGAATAGTCGGATAGCAGCGGAGTAGACGGATATTTGGCGCCGAAGTAGAGAGGAGAGTTTGGCCTCGTCAAACAAGGAGACGTGACCGGGGAAGAGGTTCCAATTTATCGCCCATCCGTTGAAGACATTGTGATGAACGAAGTGCTAGAACCATAGCTCGGCCGCCAAAGAGTTGGAAAAGATCCGTTGGTCGTACCTGTAAGGTTGGGCCACCGGGATGAAGGGGTTGAACAAGGAGGAGGAGGAGGAGCGGGGACGCTTAGGGTTTTCCATGAAGAGAGACTAGGTTTTTGGAGTGGATGAAGGAGGAGTAGGGGAAGTAATGGAGGAAGGAGGATTTTAAAGAGGAGGAGGAAGATGAAGAGATGGATTTTGAAAGGGGAGGAGGGTGGAAATGGTTGTAGAGGAGGTTTAAAGAGGGGAGTTGAAAAGGAGGTGGGTTGGAATTTATGAGGGTGGAGTAAAAAGAGGAGTGAAAGGGGGGATGTGAGGGGAGAGTAATAAATGAGATGGGAGGTGAAGAGATGGGTAGTTATGATAGATTGGATGGATGAGAGAGAATAAAAGTAGTTTAAAAAGGAATAAAGGAAGTAGAGAAGAAAGGTGGGCCCGGACCCTGATTTGATGTCCTATCCGCCACGAACCGGCATACCGTCGGTATGCCGGCGTATACCGACGGAATGCCGAGTTTCGAGACAGAACCAAATTCTGAAACGAAAAACGGCATACCGCCAGTATACCGCCGTATACCGTCGGTGTGCCGATCAAATAACAGTTTTAAAGGTCAATGGATAAAATGCCTAATTCTTGGCAAAGAAAGGAGAAGCGATCTTCCGGGAGTGGTTTGGTGAAGATATCGGCTAATTGAGAATTGGTCTCAATAAACTCAAGACGGATGTCTCCCTTTTGTTGATGGTCATGAAGAAAATGGTGTCTAATTTCAATGTACTTCGTACGTGAGTGACAAATCGGGTTTTTCGTGAGATTGATAGAGCTAGTGTTATCACATTTAATAGGGGTGCAAGAATGAGAAATGCCATAATCTAAAAGTGTTTGTGACATCCAAAGAATTTGTGTACAACAACAACCAGCCGCAATATATTCTGCCTCAGTGGTTGAAAGAGCAACAGAATTTTGCTTCTTACTAAACCACGATACCAAAGACTTCCCGAGGAATTGACATGTGCCACTAGTGCTTTTTCGGTCAATCTTGCATCCGACAAAATCTGTATCCGAAAAGCCGTGAAGCTCAAAGGATGAGGATTTTGGATACCAAAGACCCATGTTAATGGTGCCTTTGAGATAACGAAAAATGCGCTTAACGGCACTCAAATGTGATTCCTTTGGATTGGCTTGATATCGTGCACACAAGCAAACACTAAACATGATATCAGGACGGCTAGCAGTTAAATAAAGTAAGCTACCGATCATACCTCTATACTTACGAATGTCGACCGAGGTGCCATCTTCATCATTGTCAAGCTTTGTCGTTGTGGCCATATGAGTCCTCATTGATTTGGATGAGTCGAGGTCGAAACGCTTGAGGAGGTCCTTTGTATATTTTGCTTGATTGATGAAGGTTCCTTTGGGTCCTTGTTTGATTTGTAACCCCAAGAAGAAGGAAAGTTCACCCATCATACTCATTTCAAACTCTTCCTGCATAACTTTAGCAAATTCTACACAAAGTGTGTTGTTAGTAGAACCAAAAATAATATCATCGACATAAATTTGAACCAACAAGAGAGTCCCATCATGGGATTTAATAAAAAGTGTTGTGTCAACTTTCCCCTTTGAAAAATTGTGAGAAACAAGAAAAGAGCTAAGACCCTCATACCAAGCACGGGGAGCTTGTTTGAGGCCATAAAGGGCTTTGTGGAGTTTGAACACGTGGTTTGGAAATTGAAAATCTTCAAAGCTAGGAGGTTGTTTAACATAAACTTCCTCTTTAATAATACCATTCAGAAAAGCACTCTTAACATCCATTTGAAAGAGCTTAAAGTCATTAAAATAAGCAAAAGCACAAAGCATACGAATGGATTCAAGACGTGCAACCGGAGCATATGTTTTGTCGTAGTCAATACCTTCCTCTTGGTTATAGCCTTGAGCAACCAATCGGGCCTTGTTACGAGTCACTAACCCATCTTCATTAAGTTTGTTGCGAAACACGCATGTCGTTCCAATGATAGGGTGATTACTAGGTTTTAGGACAAGTTCCCAAACCTTGTTTCGCTCAAATTGATTTAACTCCTCTTGTATTGCAATCATCCAAAATTCATCAAGAAAAGCATCATTAACATTTTTAGGCTCTATTTGAGAGATAAAAGCCACGTTTGCACAAAGATCACGAGTGGAGGATCTAGTGCTAACCTTGGAGGAAGGGTCTCTAATGATAAGTTCCTTAGGATGATTGGTGACAAATCTCCATTCTTTTGGGAGATCCTTTTGAGGAGGCTCGAGAGGAGGAGACTCTTTTGTCGGAGTCACAACTTCATTGTTAGATGAAGAAGGACGATCTTCAATAGAGGAGTTCTCCAGCCCAAACGAGATGTCATCAATATCCTCGGAAGAGGAGAATGTAGAAGAGTTAAGTTCATTAAAAGAGATATTGATTGACTCTTCAACAATAAGACTTCTTTTATTAAAAACACGAAAACCTTTACTGTGAGTAGAATATCCAAGGAAAATTCCTTCATAGGCTTTTTCTTCAAACTTGCCTAGGTTATCCTTGGTATTCAAGATAAAACAATTACAACAAAAAACTTTGAAATATTCAATAGAGGGAATTTTGTCAAACCAAAGCTCATAAGGAGTCTTCTTAGAAATAGGTCTAATTAAGACTCTATTTATAACATGACATGCCGTATTAACGGCTTCCGCCCAAAAATATTGGGGGAGCTTATATTGGTTTAACATAACCCGGGCCATATCGCCAAGGGTTCTATTCTTTCTCTCCACAACACCATTTTGTTGAGGAGTACGTGGACAAGCAAAATCATGCCCAAAACCATTCTTTTCACAAAACATTTTGAAATCAGCATTATCAAATTCTCCTCCATGATTACTCCTAATTTTGTTGATAGAAAAACCTTTCTCATTTTGAACACGTTTAAAAAAAGCAACAAATTCACGAAAAGTATCACTTTTGCAAGCAAGAAAAATAATCCAAGTAAATCTCGAAAAATCATCAACTAAAACAAAAGCATAAAGTTTGCCAACAAGGCTAGCTACTCTACTAGGGCCGAAAAGATCCATATGAATAAGTTGAAGAGGTCTAGTGGTACTCACAGAGTTGATGGATTTGAAGGATGACTTGGTCAACTTACTTTTCTCGCATTCTTCATATACCATATCCTTTTTGAATGGGATACTTGGGAGTCCTCGTACAAGCTTCTTGGAGGCGAGGCGAGAGATGGTATCCATGTTGGCGTGTCCAAGCCTCATGTGCCAAAGCCAACTCTCATCGTTATTTGCAACTAGGCATCTGTCATTGTTAGTACCTTCAACAAGATAAAGAACATAAATGTTGTTTTCTCTAATGCCTTCATAAATAATAGTTCCATTAGATCTATCGGTAATGTAGCATTTGAGTTTAACAAACTTGATATCATAGCCATTATCGGTAAGATGGCTAATATTAAGGAGGTTATGCTTGAGATTAGTAACAAGACAAACATTATTAATACAAGGATAAGGAGGAGAACCGATATTACCATTTCCAATAATATAACCTTTAAGATTGTTATCGAAGGAGACGTGTCCTTCCTTCTTCATCAATAGCGTTGTAAAAAGTGAAGCATCACCGGTCATGTGCCGTGAACAACCGCTATCGAGAATCCACTTGCTCCTAGCATGAGAAGGATTCGTCACCTACAACATAAGTTGAAGATGAACGTTTTGGTACCCATGATTGTTTGGGTCCTTGATTGTTAGTCCTAGGAACCCATTTAAGAACTTTCATGTCAACTTGTTTCCTTATATAACAAAAATTTGAAGTATGTCCGAGCAAACCACAATAATTGAACATCAAAGAAGATTTAGAAGAAGAAGTGTGAGTGTTGTGCATATGTGAGTTTCTAGTGTGAGAAGTTCTACCATGAGTGTTATGAGGCTGATAGTAAAATGCATGATGTGAGGTGTTCTTCTTAACGAAAGGTCCTTTTTTTGTGTTAGAAAAGGAGTTGTGTGTAGTGTTCATGTAAGGGGTATGCCTAGCATTGTGATGAGTGTGGGGGTGTCTTGGAGCATGCATGTGAGTGGTATTCTTATTACCTAAATTCTTACTCCGTATAAGAAGATCATTATACTTAATAGAAGTGTCATATTCTCTTCTATTAGCATCTTGACATTTGCGCATAGCAAATTCATAAGAACTTCTCATGGATAGAATCTCATCATCCCTTTTCTTGATGGTGTCAAGAGATTTTAGATATTTGAGTCTTAAGGACTCTATCTCATCCGTGTCAGATGCGGGAGATTTCCCTTTTATATCAATAATGATATTAGAGAGTCTCTCTACTTCAAGTTGAAGGGCATCAATATCTTTTAGAGACTTCTTGTATTTATTCCTAACACCTTTGTGTTCTTCGTGTAATTCAAGGATAGCTTTTTCCAAATCATCATAAGTAAGAGTGTTTAAGGAAAGATCATCAAGTACCTCATCAGTTGCCATGAGGCAAACATTTGCATTATGTTTGCACTCCTTGTCATTGTCGGAGTCACTAGCATCACTCTCACACCAAATGCTAGTGTTGGTGAATTTTCTAGAGGATGAGCTTCCTTTGCTTGGCTTCTCGTACTTGCTTGAATCTCTTCTTATCATCGGACAGTCCCTCTTGATATGTCCAGGTCTTCTACATTGATAGCACGCCAGATCTTCCTCATTTTCCCGTCTGGAGCGATTGGCTTTGTTGAATTTGAGGAATTTCTGGAAGTGCTTAGCTGTGAGAGCTATTTCTTCATCATCATCATCCGACTCATTGTCGTCAGAGCTCTCCTTGGAGTAAGACTTTGTAGCTTTGAGAGCAAGAGTCTTCTCCTTCTCTTTGGTCTTCTCCTTCTCCTTCTCTTATGTGGAGGCTTCTTCTTGATCCTTCATATCGAGCTCGTGAGTCATAAGCTTACCCATGAGGGTCTCAAGGTTCATGACTGTTAGATCGTTCCCTTCAATAATTGCGGTAGCTTTAGGACTCCAAACTTTCGTCAATCCTCTAAGGATTTTTCTGATCTTTTTATGAGCCGGATATTCCTTACCAAGAGAGGAGAGAGGATTAATAATATCACCAAATCGAGTAAACATGCAAGTAATAGATTCATCATGCTTCATTTTAAAAGACTCATATTCTTGCGTGAGTCTACTAATCTTAGATTCCTTCACTTGTAAAGTTCCCTCGTGTGTGACTTCAAGTAATTTCCAAATCTCATTGGAAGTCTTGCAAGTAGAGATTTGGTTGAATTCACTACTGTCGAGAGCACAATAAAGAGCATTCATTGCCTTGGTATCTCGACTAGCAAGCTTCTTGGTGTTTTCAGAGAGAGTGTCCCTAAGAGTGTCAGAGGCAATGTCCTCAATAACTCTGGAAGGAGTAGGGAGTCCATTTATCACACAATCCCATAGGTCGAAATCTATGGATTTCAGATAAATGCTCATCCTAATCTTTCAATAGTTATAGTTGGTACCATCAAATAGGGGAGGCCTATTTGTGGAGTGCCCCTCATTGTGAAACGTGTTGATACTAGGGTTAGAGGCCATGGATCACTCAAGGGTGTAAATCCAAATCAAGAGAACGAAGCTCTGATACCAATTGTAGAACCCTAGAGGGGGGGGGGGGTGAATAGGGAAATAAAAAATTAACTACAACAATTGATGCAATAAAGACAATTGAAAGTAAAGAGTAGAAAGATCAAACGCAAGGATGTATCCTGGTATCCTCTTTTGAGGCAATCCAGTCCCGGAACTCTCTCCGGCTTTAATCCACTATTTAACCAAATAGTACACACGAGTTTGGATCCGAAGAACTCGCCAACTTCAACACGAGTTTGGATCCGAAGACTCGCCAACTTCTACACACGAGTTTTCTTACGAAGGCTCGCCAACTTCAAACAAAAGAGAAGAGAACTTGTTGATCTTCTAACACGTGAAGATCGAAATGTACAACTCTTTAATACTCTAGCACTTTGGGAGAGGATGACAATGAAAAGCTTGGAAGAGTGTTAATGGTGGAGCTCTTGGTTGTTGGAAAATTTATGGTAAGAGTTGGTAAGAAAGTTCAAGAGAGAGAGAGCTTTCTTTTATAGGAGAACCAAGAGTTGGTGGCATTTAATGCTCTGAATACAGACAGACCGGCATGCCGTCGGTATGCAGCGGCATACCGTCGGTATACCGGTCAAATAGTAATGGTCTTATTAATGACCGTTTGAGAGCATTAAATGCTGCCATTAATGCTAGTCAGGGCAATTCAAAAACCAAATATTTGAAACTCGGTATACCACCGGTATGGCGGAGCATGCCGCCGGTATGTCGACAATTTGTCATAGCAAGTTTTGGGTTGCTAAAAACGGTAGACCGTCGGTATGCCGGAGCATGCCGTCGGTATGCCGACAATTTGTCACAGCAACTTTTGGGTCGCTAAAAGTGGTATACCGTCGGTATGCCGGAGCATGCCGCCGGTATGCCGACAATTTGTCACAGCAACTTTCTGGACACAAAAATTGGTATACCGCCGGTATGCCGGAGCATGCCGCCGGTATGCCGTCAATTCATCATAGCAACTTTCTGAGCTCTAAAAATGGTATATCGCCGGTATGCCGGAGCATGCCGCCGGTATGCCGCTCTGTAGGTATTTAATTTTTGACTTGTTCTTTTTACTTGTCATCCGTCCTTAGGTGTTTACAAATATACCTAGACTTGTACAGACACAGAGACTCTAAGCAGGAAGACGCCATCTTATGCAGGGAACACCGGTAACTGCTTCAGTCTTCAATATAAAAGATGATTGCGCTTGAACGGAAGAACTCCAGTAGTAGATCTTCTGATAATATTTGAATCTGAAGAACAGAAGACTAAACTACGAAGATGCTGTTAATAATCAAAATAAAATGTGCCAACAGATTTCACTCCCCATCCAACCACACAATATTTCTAACACTCACTCCCATAAGCCTTGGCCGGCCCTAGCTTTTGGAGTAGTCCCCTCTCTCTAACTTTTATTCTTTTTCCTCTCTCACTCATTTATTGTACACACAATTATTACATCTCTTTCTCTCTCTCACTATTATTTTCCCTACAAACACCATCAACAACAGCATCAAAACACCACCACCATTTTTGCACTCCCACGCACACCCGACCTCCTCCCCTCATCCCTGGCCGTGCCGCCACCCCTGGCCGAGCTCAGCCCGACCAACTCCTTCTCTTCTCCTCCTTCACATGAATTACTATCATCACCACCATCAACACCACAGCCACCTCCACATAAAAACCGAACCATAGCCATCTCCTTAGCCACCGCACCACCACCTCCATCCCGCCGTGGCCTCGCCGTACCTCCGCCATGCAGCCTCGCGCGCAGTGGAGGCAACAGACGGCCGGGAGCCGCATGCCGTGCGCGCACGGGCGGTGCAGCACCGCCGCCGGCCGTACTCCGGCGTGGTCGACCCCCTCCATGGGTGCGCCCCACTCCGACGAGCTCTCCCCTGGCGGCCACCGTCCTCCGGGAGGCGCCGTCGAGACGATTCGTGTGTTTCGCACGAAGTTCCGTCGTGACGCGTGCGGAATCAAGTCCATTTTGGCGCTCCGTCGCAGCGACTTCGCGCATATTTTCTCGGGAATCCGACCGTTGGATCGGCGATTTCTTCACTCCGTCACAATCTCGGTATATCCATCTTCACTCCTGTCAATTTTCGTCTGTTAATTTTATCGTTTGATACATCAAAACTGGCTACCAAGTTGACCGTTTAAATTGTATTAATTTTGGACAGTTTCGCGGGGTCAAATTCGTCAGCTTGTACCTCCTCCACCGCAGCTCCGTTTGGCTTGCTACCAGTTCCTGTTTGAAGCTGGTATAACCCTCTTGCTACCTCTCCAATTTTGTTTTATTGTGAGCTTGTTTGATTGGTTGAATTCGACGCCAAAGTTGGTCGTCCGAATTCGTAATTTTCAACTTGTAAAATTCTATTTTTGAACACGGGACTCCAGATTTCATTTCTGACACCACCAGTAGACTCGTGGCGTGGCATGTTTTCATATAAAATTTGTTAGATTTGGAGGACGTGGGCCCTGGCACGTTTTTCGGTGCAAAGTGAGTCCCACAGTCCGGGTCAACGGGTCATTTTGAGATCGGCTCATCGGAATCCAATTCCGGATATACCGTTGAGTTCGTATCATCATTCTAGACTCGTTGACATATAATTTGCTAGGTTTTGGTGGACATTGGACCCGGCACGCATTTCGGTGCAAGTCGAATACCAATATCCGGGTCAACGAGTCATTTTGAGATCGGTTCATCGGAATCCAATTCCGGATATACCGTTGAGTTCGTATCATCATTCTGGACTCGTTAACATATAATTTGCTAGGTTTTGGTGGACATCGGACCCGACACGTATTTCGGTGCAAGTCGGATACCAATATCCGGGTCAACGGGTCATTTTGAGATCGGCTCATCGGAATCCAATTTCGGATATACCGTTGAGTTCGTATCGTCATTCTGGACTCGTTGACATGTAGTTTGCTGAGTTTTGAGAACGATGGCTCCGGCACATATTTTCGTGCAAACCGGAATTCCAAGTTCTGGTCAACGGACCAAATTGAGATCGGGACAACGGAATTCAATTCCGGATATAACGTTGGATTCGTATCGTCATTCTGGTTTCGTGGACATATAATTTGTTATATTTTATAGGCTTATTTCTTTGCACGTTTTTCGGTGCAAAACGGCTCCGACACGGACACCGTTTTGACCCGAAATTACCTTTTTGCCCCTGTGTCCAAATTGGACCGAAGGGTAGGATATCCTAGCTAATTTGACCATCCTGGACACGTTGGTGATGTTTATTTCATCGTTCGACAATGTTTGTTAATAATTTCTCTGAGTTTAACCTTTTTATAAATAATTAATAATTAATTCTTTTAATATTCGTATTTCGGGATTAGTACAACGAAAATAAGACCAGTTAATTCCAGTGATCTCACATCGCTGAAATTGGCAAGATGGACACGTGGATCACTATAATAAGATTATCAACTTTTCCGTTGATCATCTCATCTCGATTTGCGTGTCGTAAATTTTGACGTACGAATAACGAAGTACACTTTATATCTTTAACAATTAGGCTAGAATTAACCCTGTTTGACCAGAGTTGACCAGTTGACCAAAAGTCAACTATAAGTCAACACTTGACCTAGTTTGACTAGATTGTTGACCGGAGTTGACCTAGAGTTGTTTTGACTTAGAAGAACCTAGGATAATATAGATTGCTTGTAGAGTTTCTTTTATTACAACTTGAACACCTTGTAACCTGTGTTACTTTAAATAGGACTATGTGGCTTCAGTTGGACCCCTATACTTATCAGCTATTCAGGTTATCAGGCGAGTACATTCTCTGATCTTTTCATACTTGTCTGGACTATACTCTTGCTCTAGATTACTTTACTTGATGCTGACACGTATCTTCACGGATTAGTACTATATGGATCCTTTCCTGAGATGTTATCCCTCTACGGGTGCATCGGGTATTTCATGTTCATGTACTTTATCATGTGCATCAGGTACTCCTTGTACTCGTACTAGTTCATGTATTTACATGTTCTCATGTGCTTTCATATGCTATCACATGCTTTCATGTGCTATCATGTGCCTCATGTACTACTCATTACATGAGTTCACGTATCTTAGCTGTATTCATGTGCTAATAACGTAACTTGAATGGATACTTGTGTATTGATTGGGACAGGGTGTGTAGAATTGGTTATGTGATCATTATCCTCAGTAGGTATTCATGTGCCTCTTAGTGTATTCATGTGCTTCTTAGTTGTATTCATGTGCTCCTAAGCCGTTTACATAACCATATTGTACTCTAAATCACGTAGCCACTTACAGTCTCTACTATCATGTATTTACTTTCAGTTACAAAAATATCTCCTGTTTACTCGTACTTCCTTTTCAATACTTCCTGTATTTTACTCTATTGCATGCTTTATACTCCTAACCTGTTATGAACTGTTTTGAGAGATATGTGCTCGCTCCCGTCCTGACTGGACCTGTTGATAAATTTTACAGATAGCTTGGTGGTTATTGCTAGCCTAGAGGAGACACAAAAGAGGTCGGAGTAGATAGCTAGAGTTTCTTCTTTTATTTTTTAAGTTGTCTTGAGTTGTATTATGGATAACTGTATTTGAGCTTTGAGAAGTATTTCTGGGTTTGTGTATCTTAGACACTTAGACTTCTATCTGCTGTATCGCTTTTGGATTTCATGTTTTGCCTATTTTCTATTATGCTCTACCTTAGATGTGATTGAGTTTACATTCTACTATGTCACCCCCATTCGGGGAGTATAAACTGTTTAGCCTTATACTGTTAGATGCATGAGACCTAGAACAGCGTTCTACCGCCGACACAGCGGCGTAGGCTGGACGTACCCACGTCTTGCGCCCTAACTCTAGGGTGTGGGTCGTGACAAACCCCGTCTGAAAAACCTCAGGATTATTACGGCAAGTCCAAATGCGGCCTCGGTTATGCTACACCAGCAACAATACCCGAGAGCTCTGATGAGGAATGTGAGGGGCATTCTCACTCATCCGAATCACCTACAAACGATTCTGATGACAACATTGGAGATATATTCAGGCAAGCATTATCTGTCAATATGGCATCCGCTGACATTGAAGAGGAAGACAAAGATCTACTCGAACCTCTTGAATTGGAGCCATAGGTCCAACAACTGGATGCACAATGGGAGAAGCGCTTTGAACTACGTGACCCTTCCACCGAAGATGAGGTTATGCAAGTTGACCTCGGTGATGAATCCTCTCCAAAGCCAATCTCCGTCAGTAAAATCCTAACGGGTGGCGAGCGGGAGTCGTTGTTACAATTCGTCAAAGAGCATATCGACGTTTTTGCTTGAAGCTATGAAGACATGCCAGGGCTAAACCCTGAGATCGTACTTCATAAGCTCAATATTCATCCAGACGCAAAACCAGTCAAGCAACGGCAGTTCCGTCCAGACATCATGAACTCCATTGAAGCGAAAGTAAATAAGCTAATAGCTAGCGGTTTCATCCGTGAGAAGCAGCACCCAGACTGGATAGCTAATATAGTACCAGTTGTCAAGAAGAACGGAAATATTCGAATCTACATCGACTTTCGCAATCTGAATGCGGCATGTCCTAAGGATGAATTTCTTCTTCCCATCACCGACATAATGATCGATAATATGTGTGGCTTCGAGCGCATGTCCTTTATGGATGGCTTTTCAGGATACAATCAAATCAAAATGTCTCCTGACGATGAAAAGTATAGGTCATTCCGAACATCGATCGGTGTGTATTGTTACACAGTCATGCCCTTCGGCCTGAAGAAAGCCGGTGCTACATATCAATGATCTATGAGCGTCATCTTCAGAGATCACTTGCGCAAGACGGTGGAGTGTTACGTTGACGTCATTGCCGTCAAAAGCCGCTTCAAGGATGACCAATTACACAATTTGAGGACAGTGTTTGACCTTATGCGAGCGCATAATTTGAAGATGAATCCCACCAAGTCCTTCCTGGATGTGTCCAGCGGGAAGTTCTTAGGCTTTGTCATTACTTCCCGGGGCATTCATATAGACCCCGATAAGACAAAGGCAATCCTGGAGATGAGTCCACTGAGGAACCTCCGTGAATTCTGCGACCTTCAGGAAAGACTAGCCTACATTAGGTGGTTTATATCTAACCTCTCAGGACGAAGTCAACCCTTCACACAACTCATGAAGAAAGGCATCTCTTTCATATGGAATGAAGAATGTCAATGCGTCTTTGATGATATTATGGAATACTTGTCAAATCCGCCGGTTCTGGTAGCCCCGGTCGCTGAAAAGCCTTTTTTGCTCTATGTATGAGCGTTTGAACACTCCCTCGACGCCTTGTTAGCACAAAATAATGATGCGGGACACGAACAAGCTATCTATTATCTCAGCCGAATGATGGTGGGGCTGGAGCATAGGTACACTTTCGTGGAAAAGGAATGCCTTGCCTTGGTGTTCGCCATTCAGAAAACATGACACTATGTGTCAGGACAGACCATCCATGTTGTCTCACGAGTTAATCCCCTCAGGGTTCTCATGACCAAGCCAGGCGCATTTAGTTCTCGCCTAGACACATGGGCGATACTATTATCCCACTACGATATGGTCTTCATTCCGCAAAATATTATCAAAGGTCAAGCCTTGGTCGACTTTTTAGCAGCCCATCCAGGCTCAGAAACATCTAGAATCTTTGAAGAAATCCCAGACGAAGTCGTTAACTCAAACATGACTTCACATGATGACGTTTGGCGAATGTTCTTTGATGGTGCTTCAAGAACAGGGCCACAAGGTGATATCGTCGCTGGAGTCGGGGTAGTATTAATTTCTCCCTCTGAATTGGTAGTCAATCGGACATATTCTCTCACAGAACCTTATTTAAACAATGTAGCCGAATATAATGCTCTGGTCATCGGACTTTGACTTGCAAAAGAGGCAGGGATCAAATACCTAGAAGCGTATGGCAACTCACAGCTGATTGTTAATCAAATCTGAGGTTCATACGAGGTTCGTAACGAGGACCTGATTCCTTATCATCAGACATCAATTGCCATTATTGCAACCTTAGAGGGGTTCTTTATAGAGCATGTTCTTAAGCTCCAGAATATTGAAGTCGATGCCCTAGCAGGCCTCGTCGCTTCTTTGGCGATTTCAAATTATGCTCATCATCTAGTCGACGTGATAGGCCATGAGTTGGTCTATCCCACAAACAACGTTCAAGTGGATACGAGTTACTCCGCCCAGATAACCAATGACGTGCAAGACTGGAGACTCCCGTTCATCGACTTTACGGTCTAAGGAATCCTGCCTAAGAATATGAAAGAAGCAACTTCTTCTCTCAAATTCTTTTATGACACTGAAACAAAAAAGTTATATCGATAATCTTACGACGGGCTACTGTTAAGATGTCTGTCAAATACAGAAGCCAAAGAAGCCTTATGCGATGCTCACGATGGCATTTGCGGGGCTCACCAACCTGGCCCGAAGTTGCAGGACCATCTCCGTCGGATGGATTGTTACTGGCCTACGATGGTAGCAGACGCAGTCGATTATGCAAAAAAGTGTAAGGCTTGTCAGATCTATGCATATTTTATACATCTACCATCCGAATTCTTGCACCCAACGGTGGCCTCTTGGCCATTTGAAGCATGGAAAATGGACATCATTGGCCCAATCACTCCACCGTCGTCCAAAGGGCACCAGTTTATACTTGCAATCACCGACTACTTCTCCAAGTGGACGGAAGCTGTTCCACTGGGAGAGGTAAAGACATCAAACATGATCTGTTTCATAAAACATCACATCATTTACCATTTTGGACTACCACGGAGGATCATTCATGATAATGGTCCACAGTTCGCAAGCCATGCCTCTATCGATTCTGTGATAAGAATCGGATTCAGAATATTGCTTCAACGGCATACAACCCATTAGCTAATGGTCTGGCCGAAGCCTTTAACAAGACCATTATCAAGCTTCTCAAGAAGTTTGTATCCTCAAACAAGCATGACTGGAATAAAAAGTTGGGCGAATGCTTATGGGCGTACCGTTCTATCAGTCGGACGGCTACGAGAAATACACCATTCTTTCTGGTGTACGAAAGCGAGACAGTCCTCCCATTGGAGACTCAGATCCCCTCACTTCGTATGTCTCTTACTTACCGGTTGACATCGGACGATAACTACTGCCGACGGCTACAAGAATTGGAAGCTTTAGACGAGAAGCGCTTGCAAGCTCAACAAAGCATCGAGCTCTATCAAGCACGCATCTCTCGGGCCTTCAATAAGAAAGTCAAGCAGAGGACATTCCAAATAGGCGATCTCGTCTTGGCCGTTCATAGACCGATGGTCATGACTCACAAAACTGCCGACAAATTTTAGCCCAAGTGGGAGGGTCCATTAATCATCGAGACCGTATTCTCCAAAGGCGCATACCGACTCGCGAAGCAGAACGGAGACTTGCTCATGATTCCCATAAACGACAAATTTTTGAGGAAATACTATGTCTAAGGACATGCTGGTACTTTCTCAAACCACAAAATCTCCTAGGCCATCGAGTTATATACACCAAGTACCTCTGAACTCATACTCTATTTTGGATTCATATCACATCTCCCTGAGTGGCGAGTCATGTATGCTGATACCTCTGAACTTTTACTCTAATGCTTTATCACACAGGAGTCTTTCTAGCTTATCGTTATCTCTGAGCAAACTTCCTGGTCCTGATTATCGTGTATCACGTCTATATTACCTCTGATATCGATAGTCTCTTAACTTAACACCTGTACCCAACCCCGGGATAAAAGACATGGTGTTAAGACCATAAAACCTATCACGTCCATATTACCTCTGTTGGGTTTTGTCTAAAATTCTATTACTCGCACCACCAGTGCACAGAAGGTTAATAGGTCCACCAAAAATTATTCCTGATTATCGTGTGTCACATCCATATTACCTCTGATACCGATAGTCTCCTCACTTAACACCTGTACCCAACCCGGGATAAAAGATATGGTGTTAAGACCACAAAACCTATCACGTCCATATTACCTCTGTTGGGGTTTGTCCCAAAATCTATTACTCGTACCACCAGTGCACAGAAGGGTAATAGGTCTAGCAAAAATTATTCCTGATTATTGTGTGTCACATCCATATTGCCTCTGATACCGATAGTCTCTTGACTTGACACCTGTACCCAACCCGGGATGAAAGACATGGTGTTAAGACCACAAAACCTATCACACTCATATTACCTCTGTTAGGTTTTGTTTCAAATATATTACCCGCACCACCAATGCCTAAAAGGGTAATAGGTCCATAGAAGTTACCCTAATCTATTATTCGCACCATCCGTGCCCAAAAAGGGTAATAGGTCCATAAAATATCATTCAAATCTATTGCTCGCATCTCCAGACGCACAAAAGGGCAATAGGTCCAAAAAAGTCCCCCAGTAGGATATCCTTTTTCAAACACAAATACTGTATTAGGTCCTCTAGTACAAGCACCACAGATACCACAAATAGAATGGAGTAAATGTATTCTGTTTATTCAAAATCAGTTACATTCATAGGGCTACATCAGCAGCAAAAAAAAAGAAGGAAAAATCCAGCAACACATAGTTTGGTCAGTTTGGCAGCACTTCACCTTCATCAAAGAGCAGTTTCGTGGCCCTCGAAAGAAGTCATGTTTTACTGCTGAGAAGAAAACAAGGCTGTTGAATCTTCGAGAAGCTGCACGAAGGAAGGCAAATATAGCATGCTAAAAGCATCTACAGATGCTGGTTTTCTCTCATCCGTATTACGGACATCCTAGGCCCGTTCCTCCAAAAGACCATACCTTCAAAACAACATCCCTAGTGTTGCTTTTGCCTACTTGGAGAACCATGAAAATAAAACTTTCACGATGACGCCCAACCACCGTCCAACTCTCCGATGTATAAAGGTTCTTCCTACCATCTGAGGAAAACCCATCCAAAGCATGAAGAGTTTTGAGCTCTCTGATGTGTGCGTCAAGTGTTGCATCTTCACCATGCCCAAAATCGCCAATATCAGTCCTGGAAAAATTTGCTAGTTAGACCCCTACAAAATATGAAAAGAGGGAAAGGGGTTAGCAGTTAGAGAAAATAAAGTCATTTTTTAGTCCATGTAGCCCCATCATACTAGACACATGCGGTCCAAAAGGATATAGCATGCATCGATCACGCATGAAGCACAGAGGCGATACATGACAGGCCCGCGCATAAAATATACGATGTGGCCGTCATCATTTTTTTCATCGTCTTTACCCTTGATAGGGGGTTGCACGTCGGGATGAATGGAAGGAGAGTCCGCAGCTCTCGACGGGGAGGCGAGTCCTTCCCTTTGGCCGCAACACCAGTCGACTTGGAAGCTTTTACAGCCATGGCTAACTGGGACAATGACGATGAAGGAGAAGAAGGTGAAAGAGAAAAATCTTTCTCCGAACGACCTATATTTATAAGGTTTTCGAAAGAGCACCGTTTCAATTCTCGAGTCCATAAAAGATAATGATGACGTTTGGGGATTTTATCCTTAGTAACCTCAACTTTATCTCGAAATAGAACCCATATCCAAAACCAAATCAAGACATTAAATGCAGCAGTGACAACTGGCAGTCTAGATAGGATCTCCCTGCGGCTCAAAATGTCCCTGCGGCTAAAGGTCTCTCTTGACTCGAAGACTCCCTGCGGCTTGGCCTATCTCCATGCTTCTTATTCAAAGTATTCCAACTTTGCAATTTGAAAACTTTAAAGGGGGTCTTGTAGAAGCATAAAAAATATGGGGTTCATATAGATCACAAATGACCGCATGAGTACTTTGGGCCAAATTGGTCCGTATAAAGAAGAGTCGCATGACAGACTCGACATACCAGACTGATTTGAGTCGCAGAAGGAAGAGTTACTTATGCGGCCAAGCTGCTCAGCCCTTCTGATAAAGCTGACAAACTCTGTCAAAACTGATAAAACTGACAGCTCTGACACTCCGACAAAAGAAGATAAGACGTGATCAGACAAAATGTCATGTCACCAGCTTGGACATAGTCATACGGCTAGAAGGACTACGACCCGAGCCGCATGAACCTTATACGGCTCAATCTATGCGCTGCATGCAGCCAAGGGTGACTACAACCTGAGCCGCATGAGCTTTATGCGGCCCAGAATATAGAATCTATGTGGCTTAAAAGTCCTCAAGCTACATGCAAATTATGGGAGACAGTGACTTAAGCCGCATGAGTCATATGTGGCCCAGCATGGCTTAACATTAAAACACCTGTGGCTCAAAATGACTCAAGCAAATTGATCATATCATGTAATAGGATACGTGGCAGGCTGACCAAGTCTCAACCACCCATATTTGCTGTAACAAAATCTCAACAAGTCACCAGATGGCGGCCAAAGAGCGGATCAAGATATCTATCACTATAAATAGCAGGGTACCAAACCCATACAAAAGGCTGGCAACCTACGAAGGGCAATTTCTTCAAAGGCAAGGATCGTGTCAGATAGTCCAAGGAGTAAGGCAGAGTTGCTACACTTTCCCGAGCCTCCATCGTCACCCTCCAGAAACAAAAACTAAACAATTGTACTTAGATTGTTTCCTAGGATTTCTTTCTAGGCTTTCTCTTGTACAAGCGAGTTTGCAATCAAGTTCAATTCATCTGTAAATTTTTGTTCTTGATATTTAATGGCAGACACATCTATAATCATAAAGGAAAATATACAAATAACAGTAGCTTCAAATCAAGAATTCTACAGCAACAACAAAGATCGACAAAACTGATTGAGAATCCTTTCCATGACACTCCAACCCCCTACACGAACACACCTACTCCCGATTGTAGGCAGAGCCTGGACACGACCCGGACGCGACACCACAGAGCAGATCCCTAGATACGAAAAAATCTTGGACACGTACTCCCTTTAAAACTGCTAGTCAACACAGCCACACATCCCTCCGCTGGACACAAACGTGCCTCAGACACGCACGAACAATGCTATGATCCGACACGAGCCACAGCAACTGAAAAATCCTAAAGAAAACTTTAACACAAAATAGAGGAAAGAAATTACCTGGAAAAGTTTACTCAGGATTTGAAAGTACTCTTCGCGACCCCGATACACTTGATTCAGAGCTTACTACATCAACAAACAACAAATCCATATAAGAAAATAGGGGAGGATTCAGGAATTCATCTTCCAGAAAAATTCTTACAAAGTTCTAGAATTAAGAATACCTAGGTTCGAAATTCCTGATAATTCTCGACCGAACCCGATTTCTCATGAATTGTTCACTGAAAAAATAAACGAGAAACAAAATCAAGATCGGCTGGACATTACTTATTCAAGAATGCTAGATCGATCCTCACCAATTATCGTTCTCAGACCTACAAACTCGAGCCACTAAAGAACCCGATCAACCTGTCCGATCTGAGTTCCCAACCAAAAATTAGTTGATCAAAATTTGAAATCAAAGGAGAAAAGAATTTGATCAAGAACTCACCAAGCCGTCGATGATTTCCGTAGCTCCACCGGAAAGAAGTGGATCATCGGAGAAGACGAGCTCAGTCGTCGTCCCTGGTCGTGCCAAGAAAACGTACTGGGAAATGCCGCCACTGATGAATCACCGTCGCCGAGAGGAAACTGCCGATGAAGAGGTGGCTAGCCGTAGGAAGATGGGCCACCGCCACTGTCGCCACGTGTGCGTCGAGATCTCGATCTAGATGATGATGCCAAACTCCTAGTCGCCGTCGTCGTCACCATCACCGCCCATGCCCATCACCGGAGGGGAGAAGATTTGTAAACCCCCTAAAATTTTACTACCATTTTTTTAAAATATTTTTGTATTTATTTTGTACTTCGTATCTGCACATCGCATACGAATTCGCATTGTTGTATTTGCGTAGCGTGCAAGAATTGCGTTTCGTATTTGATCGACGAGTGAGAATATGTGTCGAGGTACATATTTTAGAAAAATATTTTTGTTATAAATTTTTTTATATAGGAAAGTACATGTTCAAACAAATGTGATAAATGTTTTTATTTTGTATAAAAGAGTTATTTTGTTCGTCGTTTAAAAAATAGTAGTAATTTGGAAATTTTGGTTTATATGAATTGTATTCCAAATATTTTGCGAAATTTGGAATTTGTTATTAACATATTTTTGTTATTATGAAAAAGCTATTTTACGATTTAATATTTAAGTAATATTCTTGATTTTTGAAATTAATTAATGCTATATTTTAATATTTGTGAAAAAGATATTTAAAATTTTGTTTTATCTAATATTTGAATTATTTTGATAATTTAAATTTAGAAAAGAATTTATTTTAAATTAAAGAAAGTTTATCTAGATCGATTTGATTTTGATTGCTTAAATTCTAAATCGATTTAGATAAAAAGATGGAATTATCCATCGGGGTTTAAACCATTGCAAGTCCTTATCCAACTGGGAATTCCTACCTCCTATATAAGGAGAGGTACTCATCCATAAATTCTACCATCCACAGATGTGCATCGTGTCTGTGTCCATCGTTCTTATTCCATATTATATATTTACATTATTTCCATGTCGGACACATCCCCGACACAATCAAAACCTAAACTTACGACCTCCATGTCCGCAGCAAACTAGCCACCACCATCACCCTCGCTATTTCGGCAACTCCCAACCACCACTGTCATTACCACCCTAACCCAAATCCAATCCTTATAACCTCGACAACACCAGAAACACCACAACAAGCAACACCACCACCACCGCCACCATCTTCGACACCACCACCACCTTCATTCAAGATCCGTCACCGCCGCACCCCCAAAACAACAACACAAGACCACCACCATCATTATCCCGAGTCCCTGCACTGTCGGATCCCGGCCACATACCACCACCGGACTTCACCACCGCTACCATCCAAAATTTTATCACCACCGACACCTAACCAAAAGTTTAATCAGCAACCTCTGGTCACCATGCGCCGTAACACGACGACCCGCGGTAGGGATCGACCTACTGCCTCCCTCGAACTGAGCCACCACCGCGCTCTACCCTAAGCCCCGCCATGCTCACGTACAGTCTCCAGATCCGGAAAATACCGCAATCGCTGCCGACTTCTCCATGCCGACTATCTCGACCTCGTGCCGGTGCACCGCACTCGTCTCCGGCTCGTCGTCACAGCTCCACGGCCAGCCGCCTGGCCCACCTGTCCAGATACCGACCAGCTTCCTCCGCTGACGACGCCAAAACCCCCTCGTCGCAGCCGGTTCACGCACCTCCGCCGCCCTCCGTCGGCTCCCGACGCCCAGCCTCCGCCAGCGCCGCGGCAAAGCCCCACCGCATTCCTTCCGTCGTTCGGGCACCACCACCTGACCCGCAGCCGACTCCGCTGCGCCTTCGCCTCCGACTTTTCGTCGCCGCCTTCACAAGCCACCGCCGCCGTCGTGCGCGCCACCGCGCACAGGACCACCGACGCCGGAGCCCCCTCTGGTGAGAAACCCCCTTCCTCTCTTCTTCCCATCTCTCTCTCTTTCTCTCTTTTACTGTAATAAAATTGGGGAAGGGATATTAGGGATTTTATCAGTATTACTATTATTATTATTATTGTTATTATTATATATAACTATTGTCATGTTATAATAATAATATTTATTATTATCATTACTGTTATTATTATTATTATTATTATTATTATTATTATTATTATTATTATTAATCTGTGAGTAGCATAGATATTTTGGTAAAAACCCATGTATACATAATTGGAGTACATTGTATATATATAAATATTTGTATATTGATGAGTAGTAATTTAATATTTATTATCATTAGTTTAAATCATTATTATCGATATTTCTAAAATGTGTATAGAATTTTTTTTAGCCTAAACTATGTACAAAAATAATTTTTGGGTATTCTAAAAATGGTTTTACTAGAAAACGTTATTCCCAAACTTAATAAAAATTGTTGGACTAAATTTTTGTATATATATAGCTACTTATAAATATGTTACGATTCGGTTAAATAGATGTTTTCTTTGGATTAATAAAGTATATATTTTGGGCCTATTAAACTTAATAGTTTTGTACTAAATAAATAGATTAATTTATTTCTTATATTATTTTTATTTTCAAATAAATAAATAAAGCTAAAAAGCTGTAAATACTTTATAATAAGTTATATATTTTCTAATTAAGAAATTTCTCCTTCCAAATCAAATTTTCTCCTAGTTAGATGGTCACTTATCATGACTGATTATGATTTTTCCTATTTTTTCGCGAATTCGAACCATGTTGCATCGACCATGGCCATTGGACAGAACCAGACTTGTTGGATCATTGCACCACACCAGGCGTAACACCAGGCAAGATATCTTACCATTATACTATTTATTTTTAGTTTGCATTTTATTAAATATCACTGTTCATTTATTTCCAGTTCTTACAGTTCTTGATTTACTACCTGCTCAGTGATATTAGCTTACTTGTTATAATCCTTTGGTTGCATATGAACCTAGAGTTAAGGGACTATCGTTTGTAGTGTATTGCATATACCTTGACACAGTTGTACCACGAGGATGTGTGAGATGAGTGGCATGTAGAGGTCCTTGCGTGTTGGCTGATCCCTAGTGCGCAATGCGTTAGGACTAACTGCTAATAGGAGCATGTTAGGAGACTTAGCAGTTAGTAGAGAAACATGGTCGTTGATGCAACTTAAATAGGTACATTGGGTGGGGAGGACAATACCTGACGTATGGGCTTCGATTGCACTACCCTTGTAACACGGAAGCTCCGCTGGAGATACGGGTATGATTAGCCTCTCAGGTTGGCCACTGTCTTTTTTCAACGTCATGCGCATAGGTCACTGGTGCCCAAGCGAAGACCATACCAGATTCCATTTACAGCCAGGGCTCATGCGTCGAAGGATTGTTTCTCAACTTCATGTTTACTTTAGTACGGTTAGGTTGCCTTATTTATGTCTTATCACTTTCTTTGATTGTGGCATATTTTATATTCAGTATTTATATCCCATGTTTATTGTATCTTGTTACGTCCCTATGAGGACCTGGTTATCTCTCCAGGTGTGTCTTATGGTTTCTGCAGGCGCTCTAGCTACGGCCATTACTTGCGCTCTATTCTTCAAGATGTTGCTTTTGGATCGTCATCTCCTTCGCTCACCAAATCATTTTTCTTTGTATAATTCTTCTTATTCAAATTAGTTGGTAGTGGATCTGTCTCCGCCCAACGATTGTATACATGACAAGTTCAAAGTTGCTTTTATATCATTCTTTATCTTTGTGGATGAGATTTAGTTTCTTGGTTACTTCATTTTACAGCTTATGTATACATACGACAGTCCATTTACTTCGTATTATACAGCTGGTATGATTACGTTCTAGTCCTTCTATTTTTGGGACTGGGGCATTACAAGATTAGGGTTAGGTTTCAGTTTAAGGAAATTGGAAAAAAAATGTGAAGAGCTTCTCAAGAAATGAGCTCTCTCTCTCTCTCTCTCCATGTTCTGATAAAATAGAAAGAACCAAATTAGCAAAAAGATCCCTCCACCATTGTCTTTTAATCACTAAGGTCCTGCCCCTTTCTATTTATTACTGGATCTATAGAAAAATAGTTAGAGAATTGGTTAGGATGGTGGGGACCATGCTAGTGGGTGTAACTAACTAGGAATTCCCTCCAAACCATTAATTCAATTCTCCCTCCATATATTCATAAAAATATTGCTCAAAATTGTTTACTCAAAATCTATTATTTTTAGAATTTTTTTAAAAATGCCAAAAGTTTGGGAAGGTTGAGTTACAAATCTCTCCCCCTTAAAAAAATTTCATCCTCAAAATTCCTAGGACAACAAAATAAAATCACAAAAGCAAAATCATAACAGATGTTTACCTATAAGTCATTTATTGAATTTAAAATTCTAAAAACCAAAGTACAATCACACAAACAAACTGGGATAACGCTCATGCATCTCGTCCTCACGCTCCCATATGGACTCTCCAGGAGAGTGATGTCTATACATGACTCGGACGAGCGACATAGTCTGATTCCGCAGTTGCTTCTTCCTCCGATCAAGGATCTCCACTGGCTGCTCCTCGTAGGTCAAGCTCGGACCCACTTCTAGCTCTGAGTGATCAACAACATGACTCGGATCTGGAATGTAGCGTCGAAGCAGGAACACATGAAAGACGTCATATACTTCCTCGAAGCTACCAGGAAGCGCTAGTCGATATGCTTCCTCGCCAATCTATGCTGTCACATCAAAGGGTCTGATGTACCTCGGACTGAGCTTCCTGCCTCTGCCAAAACGAATGGTGCCTCTGGTCGTCGAGATCTTCAGGAACACTTTGTCTCCAACTGCAAACTCCAGGGGCCGTCTGCTGCTGTCCGCCCAGTGCTTCTACCGATCATGTGCAACTTTGAGACGCTCTCTGATCAGTCTGACCTTCTCGGCCGAATCTACCACTATCTCTGTCCCAAGCAAAGTCCTCTCGCCAACATCGTCCCAAGATAAAGGTGTGCGACATCTTCATCCATATAGTACCTCGAACGGTGTCATATCGATGCTAGCCTGATAACTATTGTTATAGGCAAACGCCACAAGATACAAGTGATCCTCCCACGATCTGCCGAAATCGAGTGCACAAACCCGCATCATGTCCTCCAATGTCTGAATGGTCCTTTCGGACTGCTCGTCTGTCTATGGATGATAGGCGGTACTAAACTTTATCTGTGAACCCAAGCTCAGCTGTAGACTCCTCCAGAAATGTGATGTAAAGCGGTTGTCCCTGTCTGAAACAATACTCATTAGCACTCCATGAATTCGTATAATCTGACGCATGCAGAGGTCTGCAAGCTTCTCGGTCGACAGCCCTACTTTGAACGGAATGAAGTGAGTGGATTTTGTCAGTCTATCCATGATAACCCAAATAGCATCCTTGCTATCATGCGTACGCGGTAAACCAGAGACGAAGTCCATGGTTATGTGTCTCCACTTCTATTCCATAATTGGTAAAGGCTATAGTAATCCTGCTGGTCTCTGGCCTTCGCCTTAACCTGCTGGCACAAAAGACATCTAGAAACGAATCTGGCAATCTCTCGTTTCATCCTATACTACCAAACATACTCTTTCAGATCTTTATACATCTTCGTAGATCTAGGATGAATAGAATACTGCGACTGGTGAGCCTCCTACATAACCTCCTCTCGTAAATCCTTGGGCACACACAATTGGTTTCTATGCCTCAGAGATCCATCCTCTGCAACGGTAAAGTCGTCGAGCAATCCTGCCTCTGCCTGGCCTCTGAGATATCGGAGTCCCTCATCTAAAAATCGGGCCTCCTTGATCTTCCATATCAGTCATGACTATATCTGCATATGCATCAGCTGCCCTCAAACTCCCAAAAGAATAATCTCGATTCCCAGACTCTCAAGATCCTCTAGAAGATGTCGATCCATAGTGAGGAACATAGCAACAGGATATCGACTAAGAGCATCTGCTACCACATTCGCCTTTCCAGGGTGGTATTGCAGATTGATGTCAAAATCCTTCATGTGTTCCAGCCATCTTCGCTGCCTCATGTTCAGTTCCTTATGAGTAAAGACATACTTCAGGCTTTTATGGTCCGTGAAGATGTCCACTCTCTTTCCATACAAATAGTGCTTTTACAGTTTCAAGGCAAAAATGACAGCTCCAAGCTCCAAGTCATGAGTAGGATAATTCTCCTCATGAGGCCTCAACTATCTAGAAGCATAAGCAATGACCCTCTTATTCTGCTCAAGCACACATCCTAACCCTTTCCCTGATGCATCGCTGTAGATGCCGAATCCTCCAGATCCTGATGGTAAAGCCAAAACTGGCGCTGTAGTGAGTCTTCTCTTTAATTCTTTAAATGTCGACTGGCAGGCAATGCTCCAGATGAACTCCTCGTCCTTCTACGTAAGCTTCGTCATTTCTCTGCTATCTTGGCAAAATCTTTCACGAACTTCTGGTAGTAACCTGTTAGCCACAGGAAACTACGAATCTCTGCTATTGACTTGGAAGGTGCCCATGCTTCCACAGCTTCAATCTTCTTGGGATCTACAGAAATTCCTTCTCCAGTCACCACATGCCCCAAGAACTCCACCCTATCCAAAAAACTCACACTTTGAGAGCTTCCCGTACAGCTTCTCATTCCGCAGAATCTTCAAAACAATTCGTAGATGCTCCACATGCTCCTCCTCAGTCTTCAAATAGATCAAGATGTCGTCGATGAAGACTACAACAAACTTTTCCAGATACTTGTGGAAGACCTTATTCATCAGGTTCATAAACACTGCTGGGGCATTGGTGAGTACGAACGACATCACCAAGAATTCATACTCGCCGTAACGGGTATTAAAAGTTGTCTTCGAAATGTCTCGCTCCCGAACCTTCATCTGATGATACCCTGACCGAAGGTCAATCTTCGAAAAGGCCTTTGCTCCACTGAGCTGATCGAATAACTCATCTATTCCGACAGCGGGTATTTATTCTTGATGGTAATGTTATTAAGTGTACGGTAATCGATGCACATCCTAACAGTCCCATCCTTCTTCGGCACGAAGATTACCGACGCTCCCCAGGGTGAAGTACTAGACCGAATAAAACCCTTGTCTTCCAACTCATTAATCTGGGCCTTTAACTCTACAGCTTCCTTCGGGTTGATCTTATAGCAATGTTGGGACTTCGGCGCTGATCCGGGCACTAAGTCGATGCTGAACTCCACATCTCGATCTGGCGGCAATCCTGGCAACTCCTCAGGAAAGACGTCGAGAAACTCTGCAATCAGCGGATGTGGCAACTCCTGGTCTTCTGTACTGTTCCAAAGTAGACTCCTTCTGGCCTCTTTGCGATCCGTCTTCTGACCTCGAATGGCGGAATTCCATGCGGGCTGAAAGTAACCTTCCCTTTGTGGCAGTTTATTACAACAAACTGCTCACTCATCCAGTCGATGTCGAGGACTATGTCAAATTCAGGCAGTAGCATCACTAGGAATAGAGCTCTAAGCTCCCTCCCAGCTATAGTGATAGGGCAATCGACCATCTTACTAACTGGCACTACTCCTCCTCCTATTATAATCTGATAGTTCCTCCTAGTAGGCTTAGGTGTGAAGCCGTATCTAGCAAAAACTCATACGATACAAAGCTATGTGTGGCTCCCAAATCAAACAATACAATAGCATAAAATAAATATAAGATGATAGAACCTGTAATAACATCTAGAGCTGCCTCATCCTCCTCAACTGTACCCATGATGTAAGCACGTCCCTGCTGTGGTCCTCCTCTCTGGTGTTGGTGCTGTATAAATCGCTACTGCTGAGATGGTAGAGCTGGTCTTCTCTGGGGTACAGCAGGTAGTGCTCTGGAGGGTACAGGTGGTGGTCCTCCAGCTCCTCGGGGTCCTTCTGCCAGTCTGGTTGTGGTCTGTTGGCAGTCTCTCATCCGATGAGCGTCTGATCCACAGAATAGGTAAAGTCCGAGCCTCTTACGACAGACCTCAATATGGTATCCTAGTCGATGACAGAATGTATAAGTGATCCCCTGTTGTCTCTTCTGTTGAACTGTTGGAGCTCTGGCAGGACGATGCTGAAGTGCTGCCGGCTATGGTGGCCTCATCTGAATCTGAGTCCTCTTCGCTGGTGTCTGGTAGCTGCTACTGCCGATGTCCCGGTCCCTCTTCAGCTTCGGATCCGCCTCCTTCTCTACAGCCTGAGCAATCTTGAGAATGCTCGCATAAATTGTTGCCTGGTTGATCGCCACTACATACCGCAACTCTATGGTGAGGCCTTCTTGAACCTCCAAGCCCTCTCATCTGGTGTGCCCACTAGGTTTTCCGTGAACCTGTCGAGTCGGGTGAACTCCGATGTGTACTCTGCCACTATCAAGTTCCCCTGCTGCAGTGCCTCGAACTGCATCCGAAGCTCATCTCGCTCTATGTCGGGGAAGAACTTCTCTTTGAACAGAGTTATAAAGTCTGTCCAGAGAATCTAGGGTGCAGCTAGCTGAGGCTCCTCTGGATACCAAGCTCTGTCAAGATCAAAAAGTTGCATGCTCGTAACTTCCACCTTCAGGTCATCTGGAATCATCACCATCTTCAGCGTTCTCTCGGTATTTTCCAGCCACTTATCCACATATACTATCCCCTCATGGCCCCAAAATCCATCGGACAAAGGTTCTGGTAATCTCTGGCGGTCCCCGGTCTCGGTGCTGTTCTTGCTGGAGGTGCTACTGGCACTAGTGGAACTGGCTCTCGGGTCCTGAGTGCATCCACGACTGTCGCTCGGAACTGTGTGGCCTGGTGGTTCTGAGCCTCCATAAACTGCTAAAACATGGCCATCATCTGGGTGCCGTCGAACATCATCGTCGGGGACAGCAGTAGAAAGATGGAAGGCGGTGGCAGAAGCTGCTCTATCAGAAAGTCTGGTACAGACTGACCCGAACTGCCTGCAACTCCGGACTGATCCGTAGTCTTTCTCGTAGTGACCATCCTACAATAAAAAGAAAACTCCGTTGATTGAAAAAACCTTAAAACCTAAAAATAAACAATATTTTTATAATATCAATACCTGATGTACTGATATACCCGTATTTCCCGATTATCCTATGCTGTGATCAAGTTTTCCTAGTTTAATCAAGTTTCCCAATAGTACACTAATACCTAGGTACCATTAGGAAAGACCTGCATGGGCCACCACAAAAGACATGTTACGACCTGCTACCAAATAATCGGACACGAGTCAGACACGCCCAGCCTTCATCGTTAGACACGATGAAGTAAGCTGTACCAAACTCTAGGGAAACTACAAGTCCAGATAAGAATGAATATAAACCACATCATCTATAATATCGAATCCCATAATCAAGTACAACTATGAATTATTACATTTTCCAGCAAAATGAAATGTAAAACTGAAGTCTCTAATACAAAGTCTAAATGAAACTAAAGGAAAGGTGCTAAGCCTCTTCGGCCTCTAAGTCCAGAGCAACACCAGCTAGCTCAAAGGTACCTCCAGGCTCCAGCCTGTAGTAAGTGTCACAAATAGCCTCCATCTCACCTGCAATATATCCTAGTCAGGAGCGGAGCTAAGTATATCTAAGGAATTGAACAAGAATAATATGAAGATAAAATATAAACATACAATGAATCTCAAAACAGGAAACTAGAACAAGCATGCTGAAATGAAACACAAGACTGTATGAAATGAGCCTGAAATATAACCTGGTACCTGAACATAAAATATACAAAGAACCTGACATGTGTGATATATTTGAAATACTTCTAGAGTGTGTGATCGGCTTGGGTAGAACATAGAACATGGTACATGAATGAAGGTACGGCTTAGGGACCGCGTGCACAGTGCGAGGCCTAAGCTATTAACAAGAATTGTAACTCGGGTGTGATCACACATATGTAGTATTTCCCCTCCCAGACACAAGCAAACTCATAGAACAAATCACAAGACAAGATCGTGTAATATCGTGTCCAACAGGAAGGTACAAGCATGAGGTAAATGCATAAGACATGAAGTAAATGGACAAATCCGAGGAGTATACTTGCATTGCTCAGGGTGATCAATAGTAGGTAATAGAGCTGGATGTCCTTCTGTAGTAATGGGTACAATTAATTAAGTTGGTTAGGCCCTAATTAATGCTAGCCAATAATCTTTTATCAATCAATTAGTTGTTTATACAAATGAACTAACTTGATGCTAACTATTAGTTTAGCATTTTGGTATAACTTCTAGGATAACACTATTTAATTAGATAACATCCTATCTTACAATAAATCTCTTAAATACTCATTGGTGTGCTGATATATTAGGGATGCTGCTTAAAGATAAGATAAAGTAAACTTTTTACAGAAAAGATTGAATTGCTTAACTAGTCCATAACCAGAACAACTCATAGAATTATTCTATAACCCAACTCCTTTTAGGATAGATACAGGCAATCCTTTCTTCATAGGCCAAAAATAGAGTTTGCAATAATGTCTTGTTTATATCAAGACTACCATGCATCTGAATGAGCTCCCTGCACAAACCTTGCACATCGACCCAACTGATTTGAATAGACAATAAAGTGGCTAATCTGAATATTCACAGACCATATCCGCACAACCCAACATTAGTCGGACATATGTAAGCCCAGGTCTCCCACAATACAACAAATATACAGGAAAACTCAGGAATAGGAACCAATACTCAACCTTATCAACATTGTCTAAACTCAAGATCTTCCTATAAATCGACCACCACATCTTAGCATTTAAACCAAGCTCAGCCTAACAGTTACTAGGCTCAGAAGAAGACAATTGTAATAAAATCGAACCCAGAACATATATATCCCAAATACAAACCCAATTTACAAGGAATGATAATCAAACTAATTGAGAGCATCTATAACCATAAAAGAAAATATACAAATAACAGTAGCTTCAAATCAAGAATTCTACAGTAACAACAAAGATCGACGAAACTGAATTGAGAATCCTGCCCACGACACTCCAACCCCCAGACACGAACATACCTACTCCCGATTGTAGGCTGAGCCTGGATATGACCCGGAAGCGACAACAAGAGCAGATCCTTGGATACAGAAAAGTCTTGGACACGTACTCCCTTTAAAACTGCTAGTCAACACAGACATACATCCCTTCGCTGGACACAAACGTGCCTCAAACACACGCACAAACAATGCTATGATCCGACACGAGCCACAATAACTGAAAAATCCTAAAGAAAACTTCAACACAAAACAGAGGAAACAAATTACCTAGAAAAGTTTACTCAGGATTTAAAAGTACTCTTCGAGACCCCGATACACTTGATTCAGAGCTTACTGCATCAACAAACAACAAATCCACACAAGAAAATAGGGACGGATTCAGGAATTCATCTTCCAGAAAAATTCTTATAAAGTTCTAGAATTAAGAATACCTAGGTTCGAAATTCCCGATCGTTCTCGATCGAACTCGATTTCTAATGAATTGCTCACTGACAAAATAAACGAGAAACAAAATCAAGATCGGCTAGATATTACTCATTCAAGAATGCTAGATCGATCTTCACCAATTATCGTTCTCAGTCGACCTACAAACTCGAGCTACTAAAGAACCCGAACAATCTGTCCAATCTGAGTTCCCAACCAAAAATTAGTCGATCGAAATTTGAAATCAAAGGAGAAAAGAATTTGATCAAGAACTCACCAAGCCGTCGTTGATTCCCGTAGCTCCACCGGAAGGAAGTAGATCGTCGGAGAAGACGAACTCAAGCGTCATCCCTGGTCGCGCCGAAAAAACGTACTGGGAAACGTCACCATTGATGAATCACCGTCGCCGAGAGGAAACCACCAATGAAGAGGTGGTTAGCCGTAGGAAGAGGGGCCACCGTCGCTGTCGCTGCGTGTGCGCCGAGATCTCGATCTAGATGATGATGCCGAACTCCTACTTGTCGTCACCGTCACCACCCATGCCCATCGCCGAAGGGAAGAAGATTAGGGTTAGGTTTCGGTCTAAGGAAATTGGGAAGAAAAATGTGAAGAGCTTCTCAAGAAATGAGCTCTCTCTCTCCAGGTTCTGAATAAATAGAAAGAACCAAATTAGCAAATAGGTCCCTCCACCATTGGCTTTTAATCACTTAGGTCCTGCCCCTTTCTATTTATTACTGGATCTATAGAAAGACAGTTAGAGAATTGGTTAGGAAGGTGGGGACCATGCTAGTGGGTGTAACTAACTTGGAATTCCCTCCAAACTATAAATTCAAATCTCCCTCCATAAATTCATGAAAATATTACTCAAAATTGTTTACTCAAAACCTATTAGTTTTAGAAAACTTTTTAAAAATTCCAAACTTTTGGGAAGGTGGAGTTACATGATCGGCCAATAGATCAGAGAAAGTCTCACATAATTCATCAAAAGTAAATTCTTCATAGGGAGGGTTAGTATTACCTTAGCATCTGTAGCCATGAAGCATAGGTTTGCTGAGCTCTGAGAGTTGTCTTCTTCTTCAGAGTCACTAGCCTCGCTTTCACACCAGATACTAGTATTTGTATAGTTTTTGTTTGTTGACCTTCTCTTGCTTGTCTGATCATATCTGCTTGTTTGATCGTATATGCTTTCTTTTCTTATAACAGGGCAATCCTTCTTTATGTGACCTGTTCTTTTGCAGCTGAAACATATCGGTTCTTTGTCATCTTTGAAGTCCTTCTTCTTCTTGTTTGACTTCTTGTGTCTGAGGAATCTTCTAAAGTTCCTTGTTATCAGGGCCATTTGCTCGTTGTCCGAGTCGTCTGATTCACTATCGTCGTCAGAGATTGTTTTATGATTTGCCTTGAATGCTATTTTCTTCTCTTTCGGATGTTGATCTTCAAAATTCTGAAGGTCTAACTCATGTGTCATGAGCTTTCCAGTCAGGGTTTCAAGACTCATTGTCGAGAGATCATTTTCTTCTATAAAGGCCGTTGCTTTTGGATTCCATCTTTTGGTAGTCCATGAAGAATCTTTCGAATCTTTTCATGATTGCTGTAATCTTTGCCAAAGGAAGCTAGAGGATTAACAATATCTAAAAATCTAGTAAACATAACAGTAATAGTCTCATTAGGCTTTATTTTGAATGCCTCATATTCTTGTGTAAGTCGTGAGATTTTGGTTTCATTCACTTGTGAAGTACCTTCATGAGTAACCTCAAGAAGTTTTCAAACCTCGTTGGACGTGGCACATGTAGAGACTCTATTGAACTCAGTTTTGTCAATAGCACAGAATAAAGCATTGATGGCTTTTGCATCAAGACTAGCTTATTTTTTTCATTGTCCGTGTATCTATCAAATGGTTTGTCAACTAGAGCACCATCTATCGTAATAGGTAGAGGTTTCTTATAACCATTGACGACAATCGACCATAAGTCAAAATCAAGTGACTTGAGGAAAAAGCTCATCCGTCTTCTAGTACGTGTAATTTGTGCCATTAAATAAAGGTGGCCTATTGGTTGACTGACCTTCACCGTTACTTGGAAATAGGGAAACCATATCTCAAGGAGTGTTAATTCCATCGAGAGATACCTACTATAATACCAATTGTAGGAACAATGGCACCTCTAGAGGGGTGTGAATAGAGTGCAGCGGAGAATATTTAGCAATTAAAAATTTAACTCTAAGCAGGTGAATATATATATATATATATATATATATATATATATATATATATATATATATATATAATATTAATTGCAAGTAAGTCAGTATAATCAGGGCGAGAAAATAATACGCAAAGATAATAGGTTTATACTGGTTTTCCTCTGTGAGGACTAGTCCAGTCTCGAGTACTCAACCCGATGTTTTAATCCACTATTTGAAATAGAGATTACACCACGTATTTTGCTCCGAAGAACACGCCAACATTACTATCGTCGTATTTTTATCCGAAGCCCACGAACAAACTTCAACACCTTTCTGAAGAAAGATTTTATACGCCAAGCTTGTAAAAGTCGAAACTCCTACTCGGAAACCACCGGCACTTAGAAGAATAGAATTGACTTGGAGATTTGAAGATTAAAGCTTTGGGAATGGAATAGAAAATTTAGGAATAGATAGAGAAGATGAAGATTGAATCTGTGTTTAGAAATAAAATTTTCTTCTCTCTTTATTAGTTTTTCTAGGACAAAGTTTGGGCAGAACTCGGTACCCTAATGTTCAAAAATTCAAACGTTGGAGATCCACAAGAATAGGTAAAGCTTCTGACCAGGAGTAAATTCTGCTGACCGAGTTCGGGCATAACTCTGGCAGAGTTCGATTAGCCTAATTCCAAGGTTGTTTTGGTTTTTGGATCTGGTTTGGTTTAGGATTAAATCAAGAATGGATTTGGTTTAGGATAGACTTCTAGTTGCTAGTGATCCCGATTCACAAATAATCTAGACTCAATAAATAAAAAAATATAGAATAAATAATAAAATCTCAGAGACGACACAATCTGCATTCTTTGTTTCTTTTCATATCGAGATTGAAGTTTTAAGACACTTATCGAAATTGGTTTGACTATGGCTAAATGTGCCGACAATTGTTGTGAGATCATTTCCTTCAATAATGGTCGTTGCTTTAGGATTTCAGTTCTTGGTTAGCCCACGAAGAACCTGGCGAATGAAAATTCATGATTGTTGTATTCTTTTCCAAGGGAGGATAGAGGATTAACAATATCTAGAAACCGAGTAAACATATTTGTAATAGTCTCATTAGGCTTCATTTTGAAGGCCTCATACTCTTGTGTTTGTCAAGAGATTTTGGACTTCTTCGCTTATGAAGTGTCTTCATGAATTACCTCAAAAAGTTTCCAAACCTCGTGAGACGTGACAAATATTGAAACTCTATTGAACTCAGTTCTATCTACAATACAGAATAAAGCATTAATAGCTTTTGCATCAAGACTGTCTTGTTTCTTTTTATTATCGGTATATCTTGTAGAAGCATGGAAAAGAATATGATTGCTCATGCGGCTCAGAACAGAAAAACCCATGCGGTTCAAAAACAGACGAGCTTCATGCGGCTCAAGAGCATCATGCGATTCAAAAGTCACCAACTTGGACATGCGGCTCAAGCAACACACATGGCCTTCTGCGGTTCACTTCTATAATTGGCCATTAAGCAAAGGCCCTATTTAATGCCCTGACATAAAGGAGAACTGACGGCTCTGACATAAAGCTGCAATAATGACTCTGTCATAATGGCAGACCCCTAGGAAAATGAAGGAAGTCTCTGACACGATCCATAAAACCCCAAAATCCTTCATGCGGCCTTGACACATGGACAGTCGCATGCGGCTCAGGCAGAGGCCATCTCATACGGATCAGGCAGAGGCCACTCCATGCGGCTCAGGCAGAGGCCACCCCATGCGGCTCAGGGAGAGGCCACCTCATGCGGCTCAGCAGAGTCTATCCTATGCGGCTCACGAGGACTATCTTCATACGGCTCACTGAGAAGCCACCCATCATGCGATCGCCTACGCTCATGCGGCTCAGATCATCTCCATACGGTTCCAATGTTCAGAGGCCACGCCCAAGCAGCCTTGACACGTTGCCAGTCTTATGCGGCTCAGTAGGGAACAATCCTCATGCGGTTCGGATTTTCTAAGTGGCTCGCGGTTAAGACACGTGGCAGAAGATTAGTTCTTTCCGCGTTCCTACAACTAGCAGCATAATAATAATATGACACGTGGCATCAAATCGATCAAGATTCATCAACAAATCCCTAACAACCAGGTTTAGTGCCATTCTCATAATTACTGGGATCAAATCAGATCATTTACAATCATGTAAATTGAACATGTGGCGGAAGATCCGAGCTTGGCATAACAAATTATGAAGATTTATGGCAATCATCATTAATTCCCCATAGAGATTTGATGCAATCCACATTAATTGCCTAGATTTGCTACAATCAGAATTAATGGCCCAGATTAATTGATCTCAAAACCGTCGACTTCTCAAGGAGGCAATCATTGTAAACCCTAATAATCTCATCCCATTCCTATAAATAGCAAGGTGCCATTCCCTTGCGAGAGAGGATTTTTCGAGAGCAGGAGAGCACCTGGAGAGACCTGAAGAGAGAGAGAGAAGAAAGACAAAGGCACACACAGAGGGCATCCTGAGAGCATTTCTTTCCCGGGGCCAAGGCTGCATCAGATCGTCCAAGGAGTAAGGCAGAGCTGCCGTCGCTTTTCCGAGCCTCTACCGTCACCGCCCAAAATCTAAAATAAGCAATTGTACTTAGACTGATGTACCTAGGTTTTCGTCCCTAGGCTTTCTTTGTACAAGCAAGTTTGTATTGTGAAGTAAAAGTCCAGTCATCCGATATAATTGTTCTGTTCTTTTATAATTCATGGCAAATACGATGGCGACTCTGCTGGGAAAAAACTTCTCCATGGCTGAGGAGTTGGTGACGCAATCAGATACAGCCAAATTTGGCTCCACACAACAGAAGATGGTCGTCCGCTTTGACCAACATGCGTTTGAAGAAATACTCTCCGACGGGAGCGCTGGCCTAGTCCAGAAGTGAACCCGCACAAAGAAGGCTCGCAGGGAGTGGAGGCCAAAATCATTTGCTCCTCCCCAAGCTCTGGACGGAGTACTCTCTGCTGCCCAAGACGGCGAAGACAACTCTCATGCGGCCCACTTTAAGCCATAGAAGACTCTGCTATTCCCAAGTCCGGCAAAGGAAAGTACTATGATGCTGGACTTGCAGGAGCAAAGAATGATTCTATGTGCTCCAGGAAGAAGTCGAACAAAGGCACTAGCCGCAGGCTGAACATTCATGCGGCCAAACTTGCCAGCCACATGTATGATGTCCATACGGTCGAAACTGCCAGCCGAATGCATAACACTCATGCGGCTAGGATTTCCAGCCGCATGGAGAAGA
This sequence comes from Iris pallida, assembly GCA_029216955.1. Taxonomy (NCBI): domain Eukaryota; kingdom Viridiplantae; phylum Streptophyta; class Magnoliopsida; order Asparagales; family Iridaceae; genus Iris; species Iris pallida. Next base: position 9,033,826 of record JANAVB010031617.1, read on the forward strand.
CTTATACGGCTGAGACTTCCAGCCGCATGAAGAAAGCCCATGCGGCTATGACTGCCAGCCGCATGAAGAATGTTGATTCCAGCTGCATGCCGCCTGCTCCACGCAGCTCAGTCTTCGATCGCCTCTCCTATGGTCCTGATCTCTCGTGCTCCCGAGAAAATATGTCTGTCTCTCTCCAGCACCACTTAGACTCTTTCCATTATGTGCCCTCACGCACTAGAGTGAAGAAGTCTAGGGTAGCGCGAGCTTGGCAAGCTCAGTCCGGTGTCCCGACCTCTGACCATCCGAGCGTTCCACATACTGTTATACGGGCCTCTGATGGGAAGTTGTACATAACCACTCGAGTCCAGCCCCCGGTGGCAAACGGACATGGTTCCCACAAGTCTCCTAAAATCCAGGGAGCAAACATGGTCGTTCCGGACCCATCTGACTTGCGTGAGGCTATCCTCCACAAACGCAAGGAAAGAGAGGGGGCCTCGGGGTGCAAAGAGTCCTTCCACGGACGTCACTGCACCCAAGTCATTGTCAACTGCTGTTGCAATAATACGACGGTACGAGAAGACCGGCAGTCTGTCTTCCAAAGACTACAACAACCATGTTCAGAGGATGAGGCACTTTCCGTTGTCTCCTGCAACTCTGCTTAGAAAATCCTTGCCGAGGGGAGAGGGAAGAAGATAAATGTTTCCAGCCCAAAGATTTCAACCACTATGACTAAAAGACTGTCGTCTAAGCGGTTGTCCACCAACGAAGTTTTCTAAGGTACCCGTTCAAAGACGAAACTTGCTACAGTAGGAGATTCATCGTCCACTTCACTGGGGTTTACTGGAACTGGGGGTAGCACTCCTTCGAACCTCTACGACAATCCGATGTTCCAAGGAGACGAGATGGGGGAAACAACTCTCCCATTAGATGTAGCAAATCCCGACGTCCCTGAGGATGTCCACAATTCTCAAGACGAGGCGAACTCGGAAGCTGGGGGTACTGTTCCTTCTTAGTTCGAATCAGAGGAGAACATTCCCACATACCCCGATGACTTCTCGGTACAGGGGTATGATTCGAAATGTACGTCATCCACCATTCCTTCCACTTCTACTCATGTCAGGACGGCATTCATGACAAACGACGAACAGGATGGTCCCAGTGATCACCAACGCATCGACACTCTGGAGGCCATACTGCGTACTTTGGTCAAATTCGTGGACGAGATCAAAGCAGCCCTCCCTACTCGGCAAGGAGGGACGTCTGGCCAAACAAACTTGGGTCCCGCGGTCAATGCAGACTCGAACTCAGCGACACCAAACCCGGGCAATAACCTTCCTGAAATGTCAGCTCCCACCGCTACTGATAAGGCCAGGGAAGCAAGAAGTGAGGTCCAGGAGCTCCGAGCTATGTTCCATGCCCGAGAAAACTGCCAAGACCTCAGGATACGACAACCGTATCCTACTGCGTGGAGAGATGTTCCCTTCCCACCAAAGTATAAACCATTCCACATCAATCCATATGATGGAAAGACCTCCGCAAGTCGGTACATCACTTACTTCGAGGTCACCACTGACCATCTCCCCCATGACGATGCCATCCTTACATGATTATTCATCGGGGCATTGGAAGGGGTCGCCTTCGACTGGTACCGTAATCTGCCAGACAACTGCATCCACTCCTTCGCCAACTTCAAGCGCATGTTTTTGGAGAGATTCTACGAAGTAGGACATGACATCACAATGTCCACCCTCATGGATGTCGTTCAAGGGAAGAAAGAGCTGACAAGGAACTATATTGAGCGGTTCCGCCAAACCGCCATGAAGTTGCCGTCTGGTAATCCGGATTCTTCCTTAATTAAAATTTGCCAAAAGAGACTGCTCCCAACAATCAGCCTCTGGATGGGTGAAAGTCAATTTAAGGACTGGAAGACGTTTATCATCAGTGCCACTAGCGCTGAAGACAGGTTGAAGAAGGCTCGCCAACTGGGATTGCACATCTCGGAGGGAGAGGACAAGGGCAAGCGTCCTAATACCAACAACAACAATGGAGGTAGCTCCTCCAACAATCGGGACAACAAGGGCAAGCAGGCTATGGTGGCCGATACAGCCCAGAAACCTGAGTCAAAATCGACAGAAAAGCAGTGGCCTCAGGTGACCTATTCCTTCGAGGACGGCCATGTCAAGCCCATCTTAGACATGCTCATCCAAGGAAGACGAATTCAGCTCCCTCCTCCCAGGCGGGAACCTCGGCCGGTAGAAATGAAGAGCCCAAAGTACTGCCATTACTACCGCTATGTCCACCATGCTACATACGACTGCTACCAACTAAAGCGATACATTCAACATCTCATCGATTAGAACGCTCTGGCCATTAATTTCGAAGAGGTAACCATAGCAGCCAATATGGTGTCAGTGTAATTTGGCAGCTTCCTTCCAACGGAGGCTCAGGACGGCGTGATACCCATCCCTCGGGCGACAATGGAGATTGCTAATCTTCTACCTCCTCGAAATCAGATTGCGGGTCTAGTGCCCCTCACCACATCACGAGGGGAGGTCATGTGGGTCCATCCAGACTTGGTATCTGAAGTGACTCAGTCCATACCACCCTTCTTTGGCAAGAAAAAGAATGGAAAAGTCAGCTCCTACCACACAATCTCGGCAGATGTTGAGGAAGCTGCAGCTGTCGTTACTCGGTTTGGTGCTCAATCCCAACCTACGCCAGATAACTCGGCTGAAAAACATCAGCCGGCCACTGCTGACACTCCGGGACCTTTCCAACCTCCGACGACCGACAACCCTAGGCCGAAGGAGACTCGCTTTGACAAATCCCTCCGAAAAGAGGCGCCTCATGGGCTGGAAAGGCCCTACAACTTTGACATCTTGGCGCAATTGGCCAATACACCAGCCAAAATGTCATTATACGAGCTCCTGAGACTCTCCAAGGATGTTCGCGCGGCTTTGAGCGATGCACTCCAGAACGCCAACGCATATCTAGCTCAGGTCAACCTCACGAGAGAGAGCCCGCCTGCAGATCTCCAAGACAGCGCTTGCACGGGAGCGATGCCCAACATTGTCTTCACTCCATAGGACATGCTCATCAAAACCAACCTGCATGATCGATCGTTATATTACACTGGATACATCGGCGACGTAAAGGTGGACCGGATGCACATTGATCCTGGTTCTTCTATAAGCATAATCCCGAAGGGTCTGTTACATCATCTCCGCATTCCTATGCATCGCCTGACGCCAACAAGCACCGCCATCAGCGGTTTCAATTCAGGCAGGAGCTACCCGATTGGGAAGATTCGCTTGAAGTGCCAAATTGGCGATCTTCAGTCAGAAGTAACCTGTTACGTCATAGATACGGATACTTCCTATAATATCCTCTTGGGGCTCCCTTGGATATACGATTACTTAATCGCGCCTTCCATGCTGCACCAGTGCTTCAAGTATGTCGACAAATACGGATTCGTGAGGACAGAATTTGTCGACATCGATCCCTTCAAAGGGGTCGAATCCTACTAGTCAGACACCTGCCTATACGAAAAGTCGAAGAGGCACCTTGTGAAGGAGATGTGCAAGCTCGCACTGAGATGGCCACAGGATCAGAAGAACCTCTGACGATCCACCTCCAAGCTCGCAAACCTGGCAAGTCCGCTCCCCTTACAGCCGCTCTGCGTAAGGACGCAATCAGCCTCTCGGCACAAGAAGGGCCAATGATAATCCGGCTGCCAAGGTCCGGCCAAGCGCCAAGACCCACAATGGAGCCACTGATAATCAGACTGCCTAGAGTCGGCCAGCCACAAACGGAGAAGCTCAATCCCTCCGACAAACCAATGACGATACGTCTTCCCAAGAAGAATCATCACCCCGATGCAAAGTCGGGGGATTCCAGCGAGCCAGCACTCCCCGCCCAGCATCGAGTACCAAACTGGGGGTCGATAGTCTGCCAACAACTCCACGTTCTGCTCTACCAGCAGAACTTCTGATGATCAAGTTGCCCAAGTCATCCTCTCAGTCTTCATTTATACAAGGGGTGGCCGAAGGAGAACCAGAACTGGCCAAGTATGTGGCTGCTCACACCGATATTCCATCCGCAGATGATGTAATCCCGCTAGAAAAGATACCTTACTTCATCAATAAAGGGCTATCTTTGAACTACACCGAGCTTAATAAGCTTTGTACAATGTATGCTATGGAACACGGTATAGGCGCTCACCTACACATACGGATGACAAATGTTTACACCGTAAATCAGCTCATTCCCGAGGAAGACACTTACTGCATAATCGAGGGAGGGGATCATCTAATCATCTTCGGTCGAAAGAATGATCCACAGTCCTTCACCATAGAAGAAGTCGATCTCGAATCAGATACCGGGAGGCTGCCTCTCTATCTATATGGCTCCCAATCCAAATATCTCATGCAAAAACAGGGGTATGATCTGGATACTACGCCAGGTCTGAAGTACGGTACATGTCGACGATTACCTTTAAAGTCGCCAGTCCCAGCTGGCAAACCACAGGGCTACTACAACAAGACCCGATGCGGACTGGGATATGTTACGCCTACAACGACCCCTGAAAGCTCAGAAGAGGAGTGCTATTGGCAGTCACACTCAATCGGATCACCAACTTCTGATTCGGATATCAGTATCGGGGATGTATTTAGACAGGTCTTGTCTGTCAACATGGCATTCGCTGATACTTACGAAGAAGGTGAAGACTTTTATGAACTCCTCGAATTAGAGCCATGGGCCCAACATCTGGATGCGCAATAGGAGAAACGGTTTAAATAAAGAGAGCCTCCTACTGAAGATGAGGTCATGTAAGTGGATCTAGGCAGCGACTCTTCTCCAAAACCAATCTTCGTTAGTAAAAGCCTGACAGACGAAGAGCGAGAATCACTACTGGAACTCGTCAAAGAATATATTGATGTGTTCTCCTGGAACTATGATGACATGCCAGGGTTAAATCCCGATATCGCTCTTCACATACTCAACATTCGGCCAGATGCAAAGCCAGTCAAACAACAACAACGACGCTTCCGTCCAGGCATCATGGATGCAATCAAAGCTGAAGTCAACAAACTGATAGCCAGCGGCTTCATTCGTGAGGAGCAATATCCAGGCTGGGTCGTCAACATAGTACCGGTCCTCAAGAAGAATGGGAAGAATCGAAACCGCATCGACTTTCGCAATCTGAACGAGACATGCCCCAAAGATGAGTTCCTCCTCCCTATCACAGACATCATGATTGACAACACCTGCGGCTTCGAACGTATGCCGTTCATGGATGGCTCCTCGGGGTACAACCAAATTAAGATGTCTCCCGACGACGAAAAGCGTACATCGTTCCGAACACCAATAGGCACGTTCTGCTACACAGTCATGCCTTTCGGTATAAAGAATGCTGGCGCCACCTATCAGAGAGCTATGAGCATCATCTTCAGGGATCACTTGCGCAAGATCGTGGAGTGCTATGTTGATGACATCGCTATCAAAAGCCGCTCTAAGGAAGATCATCTGTATGATCTAAGGACAGCGTTCGACCTAATACGACGCACAATTTGAAAATGAACCCTACGAAATCCTTCCTGGGCGTATCCAGCGGGAAGTTCTTGGGTTTCATCATCACCTCCCAGGGTATCCACGTAGACCCTTAGAAGACAAAGGCAATCATGGAGATGGGTCTCCCGAGAAATCTCTGAGAACTCTGAGGCCTCCAAGGGAGGTTAGCTTACATCACGAGGTTCATTTCCAACCTCTTCGGACGATGTCAGCCATTCACTCACCTTATGAAGAAGGGCATCTCATTCAAATGGGATGAAGAATGCCAGCGCGCCTTCGACAGCATCAAAGAATATTTGTCGAACCCTCCAGTCCTGGTAGCCCCGGTTGCTGGAAAACCATTCCTGCTCTATGTACGAGCAATGGAGCATTCCCTCGGCGCTCTGCTAGCACAAAATAACGATGCAGGCTATGAGTAAGCTATATATTACCTCAGTCGAATGATGATCGGGCCAAAGCATCGATATACTGCCGTAAAGAAGGAATGCCTCGCCCTGGTGTTCGCCATTCAAAAGACGCGGCACTATATCATGGGGCAAACCATACATGTGATATCACGAGTCAACCCCCTCAGGGTCCTCATGACGAAACCAGGGGCACTCAGCTCTCGCCTCGCTACATGGGCAATATTACTGTCCCCCTACCATATGATCTTCGTCCCGCAAAAGGCTATTAAAGGTCAAGCTCTTGCAGACTTTTTAGCAGCCCACCTAGGCCCGGAGTCATCCAGAATATACGAAGACATCCCAGATGAGGTCGCCGACTCGCATGTAATCTCTCACGATGATATATGACGAATGTTCTTCGACGGTGCCTCAAGGACCGGACCTAAGGGCAACATCGTCGTCGGAGTCGGAGTGGTACTGAATTCTCCTTCCGGACTGGTGATCAATCGCGCTTACACCCTCACGGAACCTTGGTCTAACAATGTGGCTGAGTACAACGCGTTAGTCATTGGCCTCCAACTTGCAAGAGAGCTGGGGGTAGAATATCTTGAAGCGTATGGCAATTCACAGCTAATCGTCAATCAGATCTGGGGTTCGTACGAAGTCCGCCATGAAGACATGATCCCCTATCATCAAATAGCGATCAACATCATCTCGTCATTTGAAGGGTTCTTCATCGAACATGTCCCCAGACTCCAAAATATCAAAGTCGATGCCCTAGCAGGCCTTGCCGCTTCCCTAGCAGTGCCGAACCATATTCATCATTTGGTGGACGTGATAGGCCATGAACTCGTCTGTCCCAAAAATAACGTTCAATTTGCGGTAAGTTATTCCGCTCAAACGATCGACGAAGTACTAGACTGGAGACAACCATTCATTGACTTCGTAGTCTACGACATCCTGCCTGAAAACCCAAAGGAAGCCACCTCTATCAGAAGGCGTTCTCTCAGATGCTTCTACGATACAGAGACGAAAATGCTGTATCGTCGATCCTACGATAGATTACTGCTTCGGTGGCTTTCATATGCAGAAGCCAAGGAAGCCGTACACGAAGCTCATGACGGTGTCTGCGGGACCTATCAGCCTGGCCCAAAATTGTAAGACTGTCTTCGCCGAATGGTCTACTATTGGCCCACGATGGTAGCACATGTGATAGACTATGCAAGAAAGTGCAAAGCCTGCCAAGTCCACATGGACTTCATCCACCAGCCGTCCGAATTTCTACATTCGACAGTGGCATTCTGGCCATTCGAAGCATGGGGAATGGATATCATCGGTCCGATCACTCCACCTTCTTCCCGAGGACATTGCTTCATATTCGCCATCACAGATTACTTCTCCAAATAGGCGGAAGCTGTTCCACTGGCAGAAGTAAAGACTTCAAACTTGATCAGCTTCCTCAAGCATCACGTCAGCTATCGTTTTGGACTTCCCCGAAGGATCATCCATGATAATGGTCCGCAGTTCGCAAGCCATGCCTTCTATCGGTTCTGCGACAAGCATCATATCCAGAATATTGCTTTGACGCCATATAATCCGGCAGCGAATGGGTTGGTAGAAGCATTAAACAAAACCATCATCAAGTTGCTCAAGAAGTTTGTGTCGTCCAATAAACGCGACTGGAACGAGAAGCTTGGTGAATGCTTATGGGCATATCGTGCTACAGTCCGAACGGCCACAGGGAACACACCATTCTTCCTGGTATACGGGAGTGAGGCAGTTCTTTCATTAGAGACTCAAATACCCTCACTTCGCATCGCTCTCACTTACCAATTGACGACGGGCGATAACTCCCGTCGCCGGCTACAAGAGTTGGAGGACTTAGATGAAAAATGCCTCTTGGCTCAGCAACGAATCGAGCTATACCAAGCACGTATCTCCGGAGCCTTCAACAAGAAGGTTAAAATCAGAACATTCCAAGTGGGCGATCTCGTTCTGGCAGTTCGGAGGCCGATGGTCATGACTCACAAAACCGCTGACAAATTCCAGCCAAAATGGGAAGGCCCATTTATCATTGAGGCCGTATTCTCCAACGGTGCTTACCGCCTCGTAAAACAAAATAGAGACTTGCTCATGTTGCCCGTCAACGGCAAGTTCATAAAGAAATATTATGTCTAAACGACATTCTCCCAATTCCAGAATATTGAGTTATGTACCCGCCGGTACCGCTGAACTCATATTCCAAATTCTAGATTATTGAGTTATGTACCCGCCCGTACCGCTGAATTCACATCCTCAAGAAATTCCAGATTGCTGAGTTATGTACCCGCCGGTACCGCTAAACTCATATTCTAAATTCAAGATTATTGAGTTATGTACCCGCCGGTACCGCTGAACTCACATTCACAAAATCCCAGAATGCTGAGTTATGTACCCTTCGGTACCGCTGAACTCACATTCTCCAAAGTCCAGATCACCGAGTCATGTATTTTTTCATACCACTGAACTCACATACCGACTCCAACTCTCCCAGATCATCGAGTTATGTACCCGCAGGTGCCTTTGAATATACATTCCGGTCACTCTTTCAGATAGTAAGCCATGTATGACCATACCTCTGAAATTATTTATCTGAAAGAGCTCCTCCCTCATGATCCACTACCCGCACTCTCGGTGCACAAAAAGGGTAACAGATCCACAAAATTTCCAAAACGACCACGTCGATGTTACCTCAGAGTCGTTTCACTTCCGCCAAAAATAAATCATCCCTCTACATAGAACTTTCATGTCCTCATTACCTCTGAGTCATCCTATGTACCCCTTCATGGAGCCCACTCCTGCCATGTCCTCATTACCTCTGAGTGGGAAGGCTCCATCGAAGAAACCCTCATATTTGCTATGTCTTCATTACCTCTGAGTAAATATGTTGGTTCTCCCTCGACTTATTATCTGTACCAAAAAAAACCCCAGGGTACGCTAAAAATAATAGGCCCACAAATGTCCTCTGTTAACCACAAATATCCTTCGTTAAGTCCACTCCTGCCATGTCCTCATGACCTCTGAATAGGAAGACTCCGCGGTAAACCCCCATACTTGCCATGTCCTTATTACCTCTGAGTAAGTATGTTGGTTTTTTCTCTTGTCTTATTATCCGTATCCAAAACCAGGATATGCCAAGGATAATAGGCCAACAAATGTCCTCTGCTGACTACAAATGCTGTACTAAGTTTCCTAGTACATGTACATCATTCCTCATCATGCCCCGGGAGCCCAGCTGCTCCATGGCATTCTTTCTCCCGATACCAGGAACGTCCATAACCACCTTACCGTAGAATTGTTCCAGGTGTCCCCATCAAACTTGTTATCCATACCTAAAACCCAGGTATGCTAAGGGTAACAGGCCCACAAGCACAACAAGCAATACAAATAAAGGGTAGAACAAAGCATACTATTTTATTTGGAAGGCAAAAGTACTACATGATCTAGGGACAACATCCCAGAAAAAGAACGAAAACAAATAAGAAGGAAAAAAAGCCATCTATGGTTCGACGGTACATAATTCTAGGAGACGGTTCTTCACCAAGGTGGTTCCCCGTTCAAGCCGCTGTCTAGCTCGGCACTCAGCCTCCTAGGATAACTGCTCCGCATCATCCAAGTACATATGTGCTCGCCAGCCATCCTCCAGTTTCTTCAGGGTGAGCTCCAGGCCGGCAGAAGCTCGATTGACTCTGTCAGCCTCCTGGATAATTAGTCCCCTTTCGATGTGAGCAGCCTCAAGCTCAGACTCCAGGAAAGCTAACTTCCTCTGAAGCTCAAGGATCTGCTCCTGCGTGTCAATGACCCCACGGGAGACAGTCGCTTCTCGAGCCATAACATCTTCACTCTCGTGGCTCAACTGATCATATCGATCAGACAGATCGCGGAGGTCCTTCAGTATGGCCGGCCTGGTCTTATCCCAAGTAGCCCTTATCTTCTCTACAACAGCTATAAGGAAACCGCGATCCTGATCAATAGCACCAAACAGATCAGCTTGCCGCAGCACATTAAGCTGGGCCACCAACTGATCAGCCTCCAGTAATTTTGCTTCCAGAAGTGCAGCTACCCCTGCCCCACCGGAAAGAGTCTTAAGGATATCAATATAACCCTGGGTGCATTATCGGGCCAAGGCAAAAGAGGTCCCTCGTTCCACAGCAGCCACTACTCCCCTCTTCAAGTGGCGATAGAAGCTGTCAACCATATCCTGTGACGCTTCGTCCAGAACCTATGTAGAGGACGGCGTCAAAGGAAGCGTGGTCGGCAGCGTCGAAGGAGGCACGCTATAACTTGCCACCAGAGAGACAAATTCTGAGCAGAAAGATGCACGGATAGCGGCTAAGTTCTCCTCCGCCACCCGAAGAGTCTGGATACCCGGCAGGGCAGAGAGGTCGACTCTCGGAGCCGCCTGGGCAGAAGAGGACGCAAGGACCATTGTCCCCTGCCCCGGCTGTCCCTCCACCTGACCTTCCAAACTCGAGCCAGCGGGGGGCCCCTCAAGACGAGCCGGAAGGGGAGGGAGTACGCTTCTCTCCGCCAGTGCCCCTTCGGCAGAGCCTGTCTCAACAATGTCCATCATCGGTACTGGAGAGACAGGACCTGTATGTCCAGAGCAACCATCAATCAGTCTAACCCGAAGGATGTGATGATAGAGCGAATGGGCCTCTTCATTAGTCAAAACTCGGCTTATCTTACCAAGGGAGGATCGCGGATGCTGAGGTTTGTTCACAACCACCATATTCCCCTCACCAATTCCCCCGAAACCGAATTTGGCTGGCTCTTCTGTCCCAGCCACTCCGGAGGGAGGTACGACTCGATCAGCGTCATCTTGATGAAATTCAGCAGTTGCGAGGATAGGTTCATCGGAGCCCCTGTCATCTCGAGTCACGACCTCAGCAACTCGAGATTCCTCTTCTTCCGACATCTACGAGAGGGAAGGAAAGTGATCAAGATCGAAGCTAGAAGAAAGGAAGAACTAAACAAAGATAGTAGTAACTCGTTTTACCTCCGAAGCGGGGTCGACCTCCTCACTTCTCTCCCTTATAGCTAGCTTGTGATGTCTGGTCGCAGCCTATTTTCGGGAGTAAGGATTACCATCAACAGGGGAGATTTGCCTGCTACGCTTCCGTACAGGACCAGATGTAACAGGTGGCTGATCCGCCACCATCTCATCTGACATAATAGGAGGCTGATCCTCCCTAATATCTTCCACCGGAAGGGAAGAGTTATCTGCATCATGCTCGTCGTCCTCATCACCCGCAGTGGTGGAGTCCGAGTCTGGCACTTCGACTCTATTCTTCTTCTTCTTCCTTATCTTGGCCCCTGGGCTTCTCATCCAAGCTAGTACCAATAATAAAACTGGCACCCGGGCTAAAACCGACGGGGAGCTTGTTTGCCATAACATGGTATAGGGCCGCCATATATAAGATCTCTACCGACGCCTCAATAGCAGGAACCGAAAAAGTGGTACGGGTATGGAATGTATCATAGTAGTGCCAGGCCCTGATACCGTCAAGGAGGCTACCTTCAAAACCCAGACAAGAGCTGGGACTGTCCAAAAAATTTGGTTGTATCCAAACTGACGGGCAAACCTGCTGGACAGGTAAGGTTCCAGGAAGACAACATTGCGGTTACGGTATACCAGGTGGCTGGGGCGGATGTTACGCAACCACAGAAGCATCTGGCCGTCTAGAAGCTGAGGAGGCCCAATACCGTCGAGATGTACGTCCGCTATTTCCTCAGCAGTGAAACGAGGGACGGATACGAAAAAGTCGTACCTATCTGCTCTCGCCAGTGCCAACTAGCAGGCACGCATGGTCTCATATTCCCAAGACTCGTTACAGTAACGGAAGATAAAAGTGTCATCAGTAATCACATCCTCTTCAAAACCCGGCCTCATCAAAGACGGACAGTGCATCAGCAGCCACCCCATCAGATAATGATAAGGCAACTCAGTCCGTTCAAAGTCTTTTGTCACATCGCGGACAATGACCTTGGACGTAAAAGTATGGAGGCCATGGTGTATGCTGCACACCATGGCCGGGAGAAGAGCTAGTTTGACTCCAAAAACTAGCTTCACAGCAGGGAGAATAAAATTATGGCTGATCCTCTCAATGGAACCAGCTCCTCTCAAGACTACGCAGTTCCGCAACCATACCATCAAAAATCCTGCCAAGAGCGCCTTCTCTGACAGTTCTTAGGTATCCTGATAAAAATAACTAAAAGAGTCGGTTTGACTCCCAAACCTATCGTTGGTGGTGGCCACCCTCTTGGTCGACGACACCAAGTCTTGAACCGCCTCCCGGGATTGAGGACTTCGGGAAGTAACCCGGCCCGAGGCACCCGTCGAGAAGAGATACCTTACCCAGCCCTTAGTGTGGGGAGCATTCCCTTCCGAGCTGCTATCCTTCTTGGCTATCTGTTGACACGTACTATGGTGGCAAAATATCTCCTGATAAATAGCCACGAAGCCCGGATACCGTTTCTCCACCTCCTCGAACTCCTCATTCGTAGGAGTGTATACCTCAAAAGCTTCATCCCCCCAAGGAAGCTTGGAGACCATGTGCATATCATGGAGTGCAAGCCCCATTTCCCCTACAGGTGTATAGAAGGCTCCCATACGGCGATTGTACATCTCCAGCAGATCCATGAATAATTTTTTGTTTATGGGCAAGCCGTGGCTGGTGCCCTGAATAGCGTGATAAAGACCAATATCACGCAGAAGAGTCTCATACTTTCGCGAGATCCACATAGACAGATTGATCCATGAGGGGATGGGGTGTATCCAACTTGGGAGCGTCAACCGGCCAATTGGATACGAGCCTTTTCGAGCAAGCTGGTTCAGGAAATTGTCGGCTACAGAGAACGTGAAATTGGGACCCGGCACATTCAAGAAAGTACCCGGGGCCAATCCCATTACATAGCGACTGGCATGCACCTTGCCCGCACACACTGACTTCATGCTGTTGTTGTAACGGATGTCGCCCACAAACATCCCATTTTGGGTAGGGGTCAAAGACTCTTCTATCTTCCTATCCAGCAGTATATTAAACCAAGATAGTGGGAAATAATGCTCCATTTGAGGGATACGGATCGCCATCCCGTTAGAAATGAAGCTCCAATTCTCCGACACGTCCAGAACTTGACTGTTCTTCACAGTCAAAGCATCTCCGAAGAAGAACGCAGGCTTCAGGTATTCTCCTTTCAATTTCCCCGAATTCATCATGGCACATAGGAAGTAGAAGGGTTGGTTCTAGAAGGCATTCAGCCTCGCCAGAGGCTCGTCACTAGGAAGCTGGTCTGCCACATACCGGACTATCTGGTCATACCTATAGCCCATAGCGGCTTGGGCCTGACCCACCAGGGGTTCTCCCGCAGCATTAACTGGAAAATTCACTGAAAAAAACAAAAGAAATAAGATAAAAAAAGATAGACAAAGAAAACCGATGGGTGTTTTCAAGCTTATGCGGCTCCAACTTAATAGAGCCTCATGCGGCCCAACTCAGAAAAATACTTATACTGCTCCATCCAGCGAAGGTTCATGCGACAGTGCTCTCATATTCCTCTTAGAGTTCGGATAAGTTCATGCGACTCACGCGATAAACAAATTTGTGCGAGCCTATGCGGCTCAGCGCAGCTTATGCGGCCCCGTTGGCGAAGTGCTTATACGGCCACAGTAACGATTCTCATACGGCTCGCGGCTCGAACATGAGACGTACATGCAGCACACATGAAGATGAAGGCTCGCGCATAAAGCATGCGATGTAGCCACAGCAGTTAGGGTTTTAAGCTCACACAGCGTCCTTACCAGCAATAGGGGGTGGACGTCAGGGTGAACTGCAGGCACGTCGGCTGGCGGAGGAGCGGCCACATTATCATTCGTCACCGCAGTCGAAGTAGAAGCAGCTTTCTTGCCCTTCGCCGCCGCAGCCGAAGAAGACATCGCCTTCTTACCCTTCGCCGCAACAGTCTTCTTGGGAGCCATTGGTGATCAACGAAGAGGATGACAGTTAGGGCGGGAAAAGCTTGAGTTAAAGGAGAGAGTAAAGAAGTTTCTTCTCTTAATTCCTCTTATTTATAGGAGGACAAAATAGGGGGGCACATAGACCAATAACCGCTTCGGGTCGTGTGCTGCAGGGAAAACAAAACCAACTCCTCGGATTTTGCCCCCTCTCTCATAAAGGAGATTCATCCAGGGCATAAAATCCAAAGATTTAATGAACCAACCCTTGGGATTCCCCCAAAAGACGGCTCTAAAACGAATTAAAGGCAAATTAATGACACGTACATGTGGCAGGGAGCCCATGCGGCTAGAAAATTTATGCGGCTAGACAGGCCATGCGGCCAGAGCATCCTATGCGGCCAGCGGAGCTCACATAGCCATGCTTCTTATTCAAAGTATTTCAATTTTGTAAAATTGAAAACTTTGAAGGGGGTCTTGTAGAAGCATGGAAAAGAACATGATTGCTCATACGGCTCAGAACAGGAAAACCCATGCGGTTCAAAAATAGACGAGGTTCATGCGGCTCAAGAGCATCATGCGATTCAAAAGTCACCAACTTGGACATGCGGCTCAAGCAACACCACGTGGCCTTCTGCGGTTCGCTTCTATAATTTGCCATTAAGCAAAGGCCCTATTTAATGCCCTAACATAAAGGAGAACTGACGGCTCTGACATAAAGTTGCAATAATGACTCTGTCATAATGGCAGACCCCTAGAAAAATAAAGGAAATCTCTGACACGATCCATCAAATCCCAAAATCCTTCATATGGTCTTGACACGTGGACAATCGCATGCGGCTCAGGCAGAGGCCATCTCATCGGCTCAGGCAGAGGCCACCCCATGCGGCTCAGGCAGAGGCCACCCCATGCGGCTCAGGGAGAGGCTACCTCATGCGGCTCAGGCAGAGTCTACCCTATGCGGCTCACGAGGACTATCTTCATGCGGCTCACTGAGAAGCCACCCATCATGCGATCGCCTACGCTCCTGCGGCTCAGATCATCTCCATATGGTTCCAATGTTCAGAGGCAATGCCCAAGCAGCCTTGATACGTTACCAGTCTTATACGGCTCAGTAGGGAACAATACTCATGCGGTTCGGATTTCCTAAGTGGCTCGCGGTTAAGACACGTGGCAGAAGATTAGTTCTTCCCGCGTCTCTACAGCTAGCAGCATAATAATAACGGGACAAGTGGCATCAAATCGATCAAGATTCATCAACAAATCCCCAACAACTAGGTTTAGTGCCATCCTCATAATTATTGGGATCAAATCAGATCATTTGTAATCATATAAATTGAACACGTGGCGGGAGATCCGAGCTTGGCATAACAAATCATAAAGATTTATGGAAATCATCATTAATTGCCCACAGAGATTTGATTCAATCCACATTAATTGCCTAGATTTGCTAAAATCAGAATTAATGGCCTAGATTAATTGATCTCAAAATCGTCGACTTCTCAAGGAGGCAATCATTGTAAACCCTAATGATCGCATCCCATTCCTATAAATAGCAAGGTGCCATTCCCTTACGAGAGAGGATTTTTCGAGAGCAGGAGAGCACCTGGAGAGACCTGAAGAGAGAGAGAGAGAGAGCAGAGAGACAAAGGCACACACATAGGGCATCCTGAGAGCATTTCTTCCCCGGGACCAAGGCTGCATCCGATCGTCCAAGGAGTAAGGCAGAGCTGCCATCGCTTTCCCGAGCCTCTACCGTCACCCCCCAGAATCTAAAATAAACAATTGTACTTAGACTGCTGTACCTAGGTTTTTGTCCCTAGGCTTTCTTTGTACAAGCGAGTTTGTATTGTGAAGTAAAAGTCCAGTCCTCCGATATAATTGTTCTGTTCTTTTATAATTCATGGCAAACATATCTGTCAAATGGTTTTTCAACTAGTTCACCCACTGCCACAATAGGTAGTGCTTTCTTATAACCATTCAGGACAATCGACCATAAATCAAAATCAAGGGACTTGAGATGAAAGCTCATACGTGTCTTCTAGTATGTATAGTTTGGGCCATCAAATAGGGGGCCTATTTGTTGATTGGCTTTCACCATTGCTTGGATATAAGGATGCCATATCTCAAAGAATTTTAATCTAAATAGAGATAAACATGCGCTCTGCTACCAATTGTAGGATTGATGACACCTATAGAGGGCGGTGAATAAAGTATAGCAAAAATTATTAACCAATTTAAAAACTAAACAGGTGAAGCAAAAATATAAATAAACTTAAATGTAATAAAGTAAAGCAATAAGTAAGTGGAGGCAAGAAAACAATACGCAAACACCTGTAGAACCTTAGAGGGGGGTGAATTGGGAAATAAAAAAAACTTGAGCAAAGAAGCAATATATGTCAAATAAAAAGCGAGAGTAAGAAGATCAAACACAAGATGTATCCTGGTATCCTCGCTAGAGGCAATCCAGTCCCGTAACTCTCTCCGGCTTAAATCCACTATTTAATAAAATAGTACACACGAGTTTGGATCCGAAGAACTCACCAACTTCAACACGAGTTTGGATCCGAAGAACTCGCCAACTGCAATACATGAGTTTTCTTACGAAGGCTCGCTAACTTCAAAGAAATGAGAAGAGAACTTATTGATCTTCTAGCACTTGAAGATCGAAATTTACAACTCTTAAATACTCTAACACTTTGGGAGAGGATGACAATTAAAAGCTTGGTAGAGTATTAATGGTGGAGCTCTTGATTGTTTGGAAAATTTATGGCAAGAGTGGATAAGCCTTCAAGAAGAAGAAGGCTTACATTTATAAAGAAACCAAGAGTAGGTAGCATTCAATGCTCCTGGATACAGGCTAACTGGTATAACGTCGGTATGGACCGGCATGCCGTCGGTATGTCGGTCAAACAGTAACGGTCATAATTATATCTGTTGGGAGCATTTAATGCTCGCCATTAATGCTAGTGTTTTCCATTCAAAAATCAAAATTTGTAACCCGGTATACCGTCGGTATGTCGCGGTATGCTGTCGGTATACCGATGTTTGTCACAAAATATTTTGTGATAAACAAAAGGGTATACCGTCGGTATGCCGGAGCATACCGTCGGTATGCCGATGTTTGTCCCAGAATGTTTTATGGCTCACAAAACGGTATACCGTCGGTAAGCCGGAGTATACCGTCGGTATGCCGATAATTATCACAGAACGTTTTTGAGGCAAACAAAACGGTATACCGTCGGTATGCCGGAGCATACCATCGGTATGCCGATGTTTGTCACAGAACGTTTTGTGGTCCACAAAATGGTATACCGTCGGTATGTCGGAGCATACCGTCGGTATGCCGACATTTCTCACAGAAAGTTTTTTGGTCAATTAAACGGTATACCGTCGGTATGCCGGAGCATACTGCCGGTATGCTGTTCTATAAGATATTGATTTTTGACTTAAGTATTAGAAAGCTTTTAGTTTTGTCATCCAACCTTAAGTGTTTACAGAAAGACCTAGACCTTGTAGACTCGAAATCATGTAGTATAGAGAGCCGTCTTTTCAAGGAACGCCGGTCTTTGCTTCAGTCTTCAAGGCTATGGTTGGTAAACTTGAATGGACAGACTTTATGTAGTAGAGCTTCTGAAATGATGTCAATCTGATAAATAGAGAAAACTGAACTACGAAGATGCTGTTAATATTATCAAAATAAAATGTGGCAACAAACTCCCCCATTTTGATAGTTAACAAAATAGAGAGATAGCATCTTTCGGGAGTGACTCCCCCGTAGGTAGACAACTCCCCCTCAATACGTTTTCTTTCCCTTTGTCACTTAGTCAAAGATGGAAAAAAAATAGCAAAATAATAACAATTAATAGAGACCACAGTGTTATAGATAAAAGCATACATTTATAGATAAATGATGTTAATCGGGTACATGCTTGGACAACCATAAAACACAACATAAAGACAGATTAAAAACTCTCCTCTACGAGAGTTAGCAAGACAGAAAAAAGACACAGATAACAAGTCCCGCATGACTGCACACAACTAAAAACACTCAAACACTAGTCCCCGAAGGACCACAAAAGACATAAGACCATAAAGAAAAGAAAAAGACAACCACTTATTCGACATCACCAACACAAGGAAGCCACCCCTACTCATCGACCGGTTCATCTCTTCCATCCTGAGCCCGGTGGAAAGCACCAAAAGGATCATTGCCGTCCGGGTACATAAAGCCTTAGACATTGGGATTTAAAAAGCGGGAGGCCTGGTATATCGGATCCTGAAGATTCAGATCCAGAAATGTATTCCGGTCCTGAAGGGTGCGCTGAATAAAATACGCCTGGTCATGGAAGCGGGATTGGATCAGGGTTCCAAGGCCACGAGTGTGTGCCCGTATCTGCTCTTCTGCCTGAGCCATACGCATATCGAATGCTGCTGTGTCAGCGGCATGTAGCGGCCGGAGGCAGGAAAAGGAGAGGCGGGTACAGCAGAAGCATAAGCTGGCAGCTCTTGGGAGGAGAAGATACGAGATGTGGAGGCACCACCTAGGGAACGAGAAACAACAAGAAAGGATAGGACGCCATCCGAGTAGCAAAGGGAGAGGTCGACTTGCTTTGCTTCCAAGAAGAGAGTGATGAAGGATCAATAGTAGAGATTCTGCTTCCCCGCAGGCAGGACGCCGAAGAAGGCATAGAGAAGAGTCTTGGGGAAGGACCAAGGCTTCTTCGAATAGAGAAAGTACATGCAAACCAGGGCGTCAACGGTGATGGCATCATAGTTGCCGTCCATGGGATAGAGAGTGTGGCACACGATCCTATGGAGCTCGTAATAGAACGGCTCCAGCTGTGTAGAAAGGGTCGGGATAGAAGGAGGGTTTGGGCCCTTGCATATGATAGTACAGAAGTCGTCAAAGGAGCACTTCGCCGAAGGATAAAGAGCCAACAAGCCTGGTAGAGCCTCTCCTCTGTCCGGGACGTCGAGAATGCTAGCGATATCACGAGCCATCAGCCAAAAATGGCACTCGTTGACCATTGTCTCAATGGCGTTGTTCTCGATGTCAGGAATCATGTTACAGTAGAACAAATGCACGACGACGGGGTAGACAGGTACCTGACGCCGAAGGAGAGAAGAGAGACCGGCCTCCTCGAAGAAAGAAACATGGCCGAAGAAGAGGTTCCAGCTAATGGTGCGGCCTTTGAAGATGTTATGGTGCACGAAGTGCTGGAACCA
This sequence comes from Iris pallida, assembly GCA_029216955.1. Taxonomy (NCBI): domain Eukaryota; kingdom Viridiplantae; phylum Streptophyta; class Magnoliopsida; order Asparagales; family Iridaceae; genus Iris; species Iris pallida. The sequence goes on from JANAVB010031617.1 coordinate 9,052,987, forward strand.
AGAGTCGACAGCCAGAGAAGAGGTAAAGATTCTCTAGTCAAAGCCATGGGACATAGGCACAGGAGTGAAGGGATTGAAGGTGGTGGAGGAGAAACGGGGACGCTTGGGATTAGCTATAGAGGAGGTGAAGAAAGTTGAAGGAGGGAGTAGGGTTTTGAAATGAAGAAGAGGATGAGGAAGAAAGTGAGTTTTTAAAGAGTTTTTGGGAAAGGGAAGGGGTGGGAACGGTTATAGAGAAGAAGTGGGAAGAGTGGTGGTTTTGAAATGGAGATAAAGGAGGAGTAAATGGGAGAGAGGAAGAGATGGATATTAATGAGAATGGGAAGTTAGGGTATTGGAAAAAGGAGAGGAAGAGTTGGGTATTAATGGGGAGATGATGGATGTGATGGATAGTTAGTAGGGGAGAAGGAATAAAGAGGGAATGGAAGAGTGGTGGGGCCCGGAGCTGATGTGACAAATCAGTCCACCGCGAACCGGTATACCAATTTTTGGCACAGAACATAATTCTGAACCAAAATCGGGATGCCGTCGGTATACCTCAGTATACCGTCGGTGTGCCGGTCGAGAAGAACTATGAGTCAAAATTTAAGATGCCTAATTCTTGGCAAAGAAAAACGAAACGATCCTTCGGGAGTGGTTTGGTGAAAATATCGGCTAACTGATAAGTAGTGTCAATAAATTCAAGGCGGATATCCCCCTTTTGTTGATGGTCACGAAGAAAGTGGTGTCTAATTTCAATGTGCTTCGTACGTGAGTGACAAATCGGGTTTTTCGTGAGATTGATCGAACTAGGGTTATCACATTTAATGGGGGTACAAGTATGTGAAATGCCATAATCAATAAGTGTTTGTGACGTCCAAAGAATTTGTGCACAACAGCAATCGGCCGTAATATACTCAGCCTCAGTGGTTGTAAGAGCAACATAATTTTGTTTCTTACTAAACCACGATACTAAGGATTTCCCAAGGAATTGATATATGCCGCTAGTACTTTTTCGGTCAATCTTGCATCCGACAAAATCTGCATTCGAGAAGCCGTGAAGCTCAAAGGATGAAGATTTCGGATACCAAAGGCCCATGTTAATGGTGCCTTTGAGATATCAAAAAATACGCTTGATGGCACATAAGTGCGATTCCTTTAGATTTGCTTGATATCGTGCACAAAGACATACACTAAACATGATCTCAGGACGGCTAGCAGTTAGGTAAAGTAAGCTACCGATCATACCTCGATACTTACGAATGTCGACCGATGTGCCATCTTCATCATTGTCAAGCTTTGTCGTTGTTACCATAGGAGTCCTCATTGATTTGGATGAGTCAAGTTCGAAACGCTTGAGGCGATCCTTTGTATATTTTGCTTGATTGATGAAGGTTCCTTTGGGTCCTTGTTTGATTTGTAAGCCCAAAAAGAATGATAGTTCACCCATCATGCTCATTTCAAATTCTTCTTGCATTACTTTAGTAAATTCTACACAAAGTGTATTATTAGTAGAACCAAAAATAATGTCATCGACATAAATTTGAACCAATAAAAGAGGGCCATTATGGGATTTGATAAAAAGTGTCATGTCGACTTTGCCCTTAGAAAAATTATGTGAAACAAGAAAGGAGCTAAGGCGCTCATACCAAGCACGGGAAGCTTGTTTGAGGCCATAAAGGGCTTTATGGAGTTTGAACACGTGATTAGAAAATTGGAAATCTTCAAAGCCATGAGGTTGTTTTATATAAACTTCCTTTTTAATAATACCATTTAGAAAAGCACTTTTAACATCCATTTGAAAGGGCTTAAAATCATTAAAAAAAAGCAAAAGCACATAGCATATGAATGGATTCAAGATGAGCAACCGGAGCATAGATTTTGTCATAGTCAATGCCTTCCTCTTGGTTATAGCCTTGAGCAACCAATCGGGCTTTGTTACGAGTCACTAACCCATCTTCATTAAGTTTATTTCGAAACACTCATTTAGTTCCAATAATGGGGTGATTGCTAGGTTTAGGGACAAGTTCCCAAACCTTGTTTCGCTCAAATTGATTTAGTACTTCTTGCACCACTATCATCCAAAATTTATCATGAAAAACATCATTAATATTTTTAGGCTCTATTTGAGAGATAAAAGCCACGTTTTCACAAAGATCACGAGTGGAGGATCTAATGCTTACACTGGAAGAAGGATCCTCAATGATAAGCTCCTTAAGATGATTGGTGACAAATCTCCATTCTTTTGGAAGATCCTTTTGAGGAGGCTCGAGTGGTGGGGACTCCTTTGTTGGAGGAGTCACAACTTCATTGTTAGATGATGAAGGACGATCTCCAATAGAGGAGTCCTCCAACCCAAACGAGATGTCATCAATATCATCGGAAGAGGAGAATATAGAAGAGTTAAGTTCATTAAAAGAGACATTGATTGACTCCTCGACAGTAAGACTTCTTTTATTAAAAACACGAAAACCTTTATTATGAGTAGAGTATCCAAGGAATATTCCTTCATAGGCTTTTTTTCAAACTTGCCTAGGTTATCCTTGATATTCAAAATAAAATAGTTACAACCAAAAACTTTAAAATATTCAATAGAGGGAATTTTGTCAAACCAAAGCTCATAAGGAGTCTTTTTAGAAATAGGTCTAATCAAGACCCTATTTATAACATGACATGCTGTGTTAACAGCGCCCAAGAATATTGGAGGAGCTTATATTGGTTTAACATAACCCGGGCCATATCGCCAAGAGTTCTATTCTTTCTCTCCACAACACCATTTTGTTGAGGAGTTAGTGGACAAGCAAAGTTATGTCCAAAACCATTCTTTTCACAAAATCTTTTGAAATCGGCGTTGTCAAATTCTCCTCCATGATCACTTCTAATTTGTTAATAGAAAAACCTTTCTCATTTTGAACACGTTTACAAAAAGCAACAAATTCACGAAAAGTATCACTTTTGCAAGCAAGAAAAATAACCCAAGTAAATCTCGAAAAATCATCAACCAAAACCAAGGTATAAAGCTTGCCTCCAAGACTAGCGACTCTACTAGGACCAAAAAGATCCATATGAATAAGTTAAAGTGGTCTAGTGGTACTCATAGAGTTGATGGATTTGAAGGATGACTTGGTCAACTTACTTTTCTCGCATTCTTCACACACCATATCCTTTTTGAAAGAGATACTTGAGAGTCCTCTTACAAGCTTCTTGGTGGCAAGACGAGAAATTGTATCCATGTTGGCGTATCCGAGCCTCATGTGCCAAAGCCAACTTTCATCGTTCTTAGCAATATTTCCTATAATGTGACCTTTAAGATTGTTACCAAAGGAGACGTGTCCTTCCTTCTTCATCGATAGCGTTGTAAATAATGAAGCATCCCCGGTCATGTGCCGTGAATAATCGCTATCGAGAATCCACTTTCTTCTAGCATGAGAAGGACTCTTCATCTACAACATAAGTTGAAGTTGAATATTTTGGTACCCATGATCGTATGGGTCCTTGAGTGTTAGTCTTAGGAACCTATTTATAAACTTTCTTATCAACTAGTTTCCATGTATGACAATAATTGGTCGTATGTCCAAGCAAGCCACAGTAGTTGCAAATCATAGAGGATTTAGAAGAAGAAATGTGAGTATCATGCATATATGAATCTCTAGTGCGAGGAGTTCTATCATTATTATTATGATGATGATAATAAAAAGCATGATACAAAGTATTTTTCTTAACAAATGGTCCTTTCCTTATGTTAGAATAGGACTTGTGTGTAGTGTTCATGTAAGAAGTATGACTAGCATTGTGATGAGTGTGGAGGTATCTTGGAGTATGTGTGTTAGTAGTGTTATTATTACCTAGTTTTTTACTCTGTACAAGAAGATCATTATACTTAATAGAAGTGTCATATTCTCTTCTATTAGCATCTTGAACTTTATGCATAGCAAATTGATAAGCCCTTATGAGGGATTGAATCTCATCATCCTTTTTCTTGATGGTGATAAAGGATTCTTGAAACTTGAGTCGCAAAGACTCTATCTCATCCGTGTTAGAAGCGAAAGATTTCCCTTTTACATCAATAATGATGCTAGAGAGTCTCTCTACTTCAAGTTGAAGAGCATCAACCTCTTTTAGAGATTTCTTGTATTTATTCCTAACACCTTTGTGCTCTTCATGTAGTTCAAAGATAGCTTTCTCCATGTCATCATAAGTAAGAGTATTTAAGGAGAGATCATCAAGTACCTCATCGGTTGCAATGAGACAAATATTTGTATTGTGTTTGCACTCTTTGTCGTTGTCTGAGTCACTTGCGTCACTCTCACACCAAATGCTTGTATTGGCAAATTTCCTGGAGGATGAGCTTCCTTTTCTAGGCTTCTCGTACTTGCTTGAGTCTTTTCTTATCATGGGACAGTCCCTCTTGATGTGTCCGGTTCTTCTGCATTGATAGCACGTCGGATCTTTATCATTGTCCTGTCTAAAGCGGTTGGCTTTGTTGAATTTGAGTAACTTTCGAAAGTGCTTAGCTGTGAGAGCTATTCCTTCATCATCGTCTGACTCGTTGTCGTCGGAGCTATCCTTGGAGTAGGACTTTGTAACTTTGAGAGCAAGAGACTTATCCTTCTCTTTGGCCTTCTCCTTCTCATTCTCTTGTATGGAAGATTCCTCTTGATCTTTCATATCGAGTTCATGAGTCATAAGCTTCCCCATGCGGGTCTCAAGGTTCATGGCTGTCAGGTCGTTCCCCTCAATGATTGCGGTAGCTTTAGGACTCCATCCTTTTGTCAATCCTCTAAGGATTTTTTTGATCTTTTCATGAGCAAGATATTCCTTACCAAGAGAAGAAAGAGGATTAATAATATCACCAAAACGAGTAAACATGCAAGTAATAGACTCATCATGTTTCATCTTAAAGGACTCATATTCTTACGTGAGTGTACTAATCTTGGATTCCTTGACTTGTGATGTTCCCTCGTGTGTGACTTCAAGCAACTTCTAAATCTCATTGGAAGTCTTGTAAGTAGAGATTATATTGAATTCACTACTATCGAGAGCACAGTAAAAAGCGTTCATAGCCTTAGCATCTCGACTAGCAAGCTTCTTGGTATTTTCAGTGAGTAAGTCCCTAAGGGTGTCAGATGCAACATACTCAATAACTCTGGAAGGAGTAGGGAGACCATTTATCACACAATCCCATAAATCAAAATTTATGGACTTCAGATAAATGCTCATCCTAATCTTCCAGTAGTTATAGTTGGTTCCATCAAATAGGAGAGGCCTATTTGTGGAGTGTCCCTCATTGTGGAAGGTGTTGATACTAGGGTTAGTGGCCATGGATCACTCTAAGGGTGTAAATCCAAATCAAGAGAACAAAGCTCTTATACCAATTGTAGAACCCTAGAGGGGGGGGGGTGAATAGGAAAATAAAAATAACTTGAACATAAGAAGCAATATACGTCAAATAAAAAGAGAGAGTAAGAAGATCAAACACAAGATGTATCATGGTATCCTCGCTAGAGGCAATCCAGTCCCGGAACTCTCTCCGACTTAAATCCACTATTTAATAAAATAGTACACACGAGTTTGGATCCGAAGGACTCGCCAACTTCAACACGGGTTTGGATCCGAAGAACTCGCCAACTTCAATACACGAGTTTTCTTACGAAGGCTCGCCAACTTCAAAGAAATTAGAAGAGAACTTGTTGATCTTCTAACACTTAAAGATCAAAATTTACAACTCTTAAATAATCTAGCACTTTGGGAGAGGATGATAATTAAAAGCTTGGTAGAGTATTAATGGTGGAGCTCTTGGTTGTTTGGAAAATTTATGGCAAGAGTGGATAAGCCTTCCAGAAGAAGGCTTGCATTTATAAAGAAACCAAGAGTAGGTAGCATTCAATGCTCCTGGATACATGCTGACCGGTATACCGTCGGTATGGACCGGCATGCCGTCGGCATGCCAGTCGAACAGTAACGGTCATAATTATATCTGTTGGGAGCATTTAATGCTCGCCATTAATGCTAGTGTTTGCCATTCAAAAATCAAATTTCGTAACCCGGTATACCGTCGGTATGCCGCGGTATGCCGTCGGTATACCGATGTTTGTCACAGAACATTTTGTGATAAACAAAATGGTATACCGTCGGTATGCCGGAGCATACCGTCGGTATGCCGATGTTTGTCACAGAATATTTTATGGCTCACAAAACGGTATATCGTCGGTATGTCGGAGTATACCGTCGGTATGCCTATAATTATCACAGAACGTTTTTGAGGCAAACAAAATGGTATACCATCGATATATCGGAGCATATCGTCGGTATGTCGGAGCATACCGTCGGTATGCCGATGTTTGTCATAGAATGTTTTGCGGTCCACAAAACGGTATACCGTTGGTATACCGGAGCATACCGTCTGTATGTCGACATTTCTCACAGAAAGTTTTATGGTCAATAAAACGGTATACCGTCGGTATGCCAGACCATACCGCCGGTATGCCATTCTATAAGATATTGATTTTTGACTTAAGAATTAGAAAGCTTTTAGTTTTGTCATCCAACCTTAAGTGTTTACAGAAAGACCTAGACCTTGTACAGACTCGAAATTATGAAGTGTAGAGAGCCGTCTTTTCAAGGAACGCCGGTCTTTGCTTTAGTTTTCAAGGCTATGGTTGGTAAACTTGAATGGACAGACTTTATGTAGTAGAGCTTTTGAAATGATGTCAATCTAATAAACTAAACTACGAAGATGCTGTTAATATTATCAAAATAAAATGTGCCAACAACACCAAGGTTTATATTGGTTTTCCTCTGAGAGGACTCGTCCAGTTTGCGAGAACTCTTGCTCGCTATAATCCACTATTTTGAATAGAGATTACACCACGTGCTTTATTCCGAAGAATACGCCAGATTCAACACTGTCATATTTTTATCCGAAGCCCACGATCGAACATCAAACACCTTTCTGAACAAAACTTTTATACGCCAAGCTTGTACAACTCGAAAACTCCTAATTGGAAACTACCGACACTATAAGAATAGGAGTTGTCTTGAAGATTTGAAGATTTGTGCTCTTTAAAGTAGATAGAAAGTTTAGAAATATATAGAGAAGATGAAGAATGAATGAATGAATTAAAATGGGAAATTCTTCTCTTTTTATAGGATTTTCTAGGACAAAGTTCGGATAGAACTCGGTAGGTTAACATTCATAATTTTGAATGTTGCAGATCCAAAAGAATAGGAAAATACAGCTGACCATGAGTGATCCAAGGGAACCGAGTTCGGGAAGACCTCGGCCTGAGTTCGGTTAGGGTTTCAGGGTTATTTGATTTGGTTAGACTTTTGTATATTGGTTTGACTTGCAATCAAAGAATGGATTGGTTTATTTTTGATTCAGGATATAACTTCTAAATGCCAATGATCCTGAACATAACTTTCTAGACTTAATAAAAGAAAGATACAGAAAAAAGTGTAAAAATATTATTGAGATGAAATATACGATCTTCTTTTTCTTTTTATATCGAGCTCGAGTTTTAAGTCAATTATCAAAATTGGTTTGACCATGGCTGAATGGGCCAACATACCTTCCCAAAAATGTCTATGGTATAAAATTTTGTCACCTGCAACGTACCCAGTCAGAAAAGAAAAAGTACAACCATATTACAATAATGTAATTCAGTATAAAAATAAAGCTAAATAAATAGAGATGCAATATAATAATAGGGGAAACATATATATGAAATGGAAATAGTAAACACGTATAAGAAACCACTGGCAAGACATGTATAAATAAGACATTTGGATAATGAACATGAACAAGTAAGACTAACAGAATGTGTGTGTGAAATACCATTCGACATGTGAACGGTTTGGCTAATATGGCACACCATCTCGATGCCTGTCCATATTATAAGGTATGACTAACCCATACATAAGTTGTATGACTTAGCTATCCACATTAATATTAGCTGGATTTGTTCACATACCTACTAAGAATTTTCCCTCCCGAGTTGCTAAATAACAATAACTGAGCAACGGTACGACAATCATATTATGTCACAATCGTATCTCAATAGGATACTAAATAAAGAAACAATGAAGAAACATTATTTTATACTAAGATCACAAAATAATAGTGTATTTGTCTCGAGTTAAATTGTAGTCGGCGTGCACCATCAAATCATAATTTGGTTGAAAGTTATTGCAATTATGGCTAACTGCTACTTATTCAGTCAATCACCAGCCATCTATGGGTTCTACGAATTAAAAATAATATTAAATAATTTTACTAAATTTTGGAAAATTAGTATGCTATAGATCTATGTTTCAGCTTTCCAGAGATCAAATAATTCACAAAACGGAGTTCAGATCTCCCGAAATCTCAAAAACAGTATGACAAGTTGATTTTCGAATAACTTGCATATAAACAATTTTTAAGAAATTCATGTTATCATGTCCCACAACTAGATTACTGGAAAGTAGGGACGAACCTGACCAGCTACATATACAAAGTACTTCTATACCCTGAAATATGGTCAAAAATGTTGATATAGGACTACTACAAGCTAATAGTCAATCCTAGGTCAAAATACTAGATATCTCAATCACAGATAAGAAAGTAAAGTACAAGAGTATGATCCTCAGGCATATAAGGCATTAAAGCGGCCCAAACTATAATATATAGATGATCATGACGCTATTAGTACAAAATGAAGAACCAGTAAGAGTGTAAGTCATACATGATCAACTCTAGCTGCAGTCTAAAAAATATACAAAATATGTCTAAGCCTGTAGGCCAAAATGTTAACTCCAAAATACGATCTAAATATGTGCTTGGTGGCTAAACGTCACAGAAGACTATATATATATATAAGAGGGTAAGAGGGAACACCCACTCAGGTACCCTGGTGCTCCGGGTGGTCACCATCGAGTGGAAGGTCTGTTAGATCCTCTGGCTCCTCTACCAAGTCTGGTCAAACAAAAACAGTGGAGTCAGAACCCCCAATAACAAGTACCACAAAGAAAGCCAAACTATGTACTAAAACCAGTGTACAATTCATAACAACACAAAAGTAATATAGTATATAACACCCTAGTCCCAATATACGTGGGACTTGGAATACGTATATGCCAGCTGTATGTATATGCAGACTACTCCAATATATAGAATCTACGTATACACACATAAGCTGTAATAAAAGAGCTCCAGCTCATAATAATATAACATGGTCACATGCAACAACTATATCTCATCTACAATGACAAATAAAGAAATAAACAACTAAATGTCTCAAATGAATATAAAATAAAAATATCTGCTGGGCGGAGACAAATCTACTACCGAGCGACTGTATGAAATCAACGAAAAGAACGACATAAAAATAGTAACTACATAAGTCCATCAACTAAGAGAAAAATAAAATAGACCCCGAGGATGAGACCTCCTCGGCTGTGAAGGAAGAGTCTAGTCCATAATCGTACTCCTCGGGTACTATTCGACGTCTATACCTGGAGAGATCACTAGGTCCTCAGCGGGACGTAACAAAATACATAATATCATGCTATATGAATTGTCAGAATAGATAACTAATATCTAAAAGACTATCCTAGACACAAATATGCAATAGGGTAACCTAACCGTCTATCGTGCAATTTAGAGGACAACTTTCACACGCATGGATGAAATTTAGGCTACGTGTACATGTAATGTCATCCAGTCATCTCTATCTGGTCGTAACTTCCAAAACGTCAGAGGATATCTGCAAATATATCTCGCCACAGTTCCATCTGGAGACTATGGTTTACATGTTTGGCTTCCCATATGTACTAGTAATTTCCTCTCCCAAGATTACCCATACAGACCAAGTCATGTCCATAACCTGTCCAGTTTTGTAACTGCTTGAGTCTCTATATCCTAATGATAGCAGTTATGATCATCTATCCGTCACACAATTTCTTACATAGAGATGGCCGATCAATATGCAAGCCGTATCCCTAGCAAAATGTCTCAAACCATACAGTGTGAGTATCATGGCCAAGGGAGATATAAGGATATCCCACAATAAGAAGGTAGCCTGCTAAGACTAAGTCAACATGCATCAAATCAAATAAAACAACGAAAAATAACTAATAGAGTCGCTTGCACCGAAGTATGACTTAGACGAGCAGTTTATATCATAAGAAACTAACAAATATGAAATAAAATAAATAAATGTTGAAAATAAATAATATGACAGTAATATAGCAAGGTATACTTGCCTAGTGGTTGGTAGGTGTTTTGACGACGTCCAGTAGAGGAAATCAACAAGTTAGAAGAAGCTGCAAGGATGGAACTTCTACAAACGTCCCTGGATGCTGAAACAAACATCACCAACATTTTTAGAATAAAAGAAATATCTTGAAATGCCTACCCAAAAGTCCAATTCTGGACACAGGGGCAAAATCAAAATTTTGGATCAAAACAATATCCGCCGTTGGATCCGCTTTGCACCAAAATACGTGACAAATCCTATGGTCTCTAAAGTCATCAAACTATATGTCTACTGGTCTGGTTTTTTGATATGAATTCAACGGTATGTCCAATTTTGGATTTTGATGGACCGTACACAAAATTGACCGTTGAATCGGATTGCAGAGCCCGTAAAACGATGATCCGGTTAACTGTCTAAAAATGTACCAAACTTCGTTCACAGGACCAGCGCAATGCTGTGAACCTAATGGCTCAAGTTTCATCGCGATATGATGAGCATGCACAAAGTAATTGGGAATCTTCTGAAAAGGCCGATGTTCTTTGACGGATACGGGTTGAATTCGTTGTGTACACGCAACCAATTCGTATTCCATCAAAGCTCATACGTCCGCAAAGTCGATACGCTCCTTTCGATGCCCTCGGTTTGCACACACAGTCATCCGATTGTCGGGACGAACCTCGTATCGAAGTTTTTCAAAGTTTTAAAACTAAATTTTTTTTGCTGTTTTGGAACTAATCTATAATAATAAATAATAAAATATAATAAAAAGTAAAAATATGGTTTTGTTCGTTGTTAGGTTCTCTATAATTTTTGTTCAAACATTTCTTTTGGTTTATCCTTCTACGGCCAAGAAGACAGCTTCCAAAACAGGTTCAGAAGACGAATTTCTGTCGTTTGTTTCTATGAATTTTCTTGAATTTTAAAGAATTTTCACGACTTCTATATGGCAAAATTGGTCAAACTATTTGAAAAGTTTTGTAGAGGGTCGATGCATTTATCCATAGAAATTTTTAGATCGAAAAATAATCAACTGACTAGGGAGAAAAGGGATCAAGAATTTGGGTACCATTTGGTAAAAAGCTGCTGCTGTTATTGGTGCTACGTGCGGTTGCCGCAAGTTGGTCAGCAGGTGGTGGTGCCCAGGCGTCGCGTGGTGGTGATGGGAAGCTCACGTGGGTCAGAGAAGCATCTGGGAGTCGAGAGTTTTGAATTGGTGGTGATTTGCTTATGGTTTCCAAAAAGTTGGTGTTCTTGCGTATATATATATATATATATATATATATATATATATATATATATATATATATATATATATATATATATATATATATATATATATATATATATATATATATTCTCGAACGAACAAAAAAAATATTCGAATTTCCTTCGAATTTAAATTCGATTTGAAAGAGGATTTGGCTAATCCATTAGAGAATTATTAGGATCAGGTTGGATTTGATTTGGTTTAAAAATATGGGAGATTGATCAAGTTTGGGTTATCTAAAAAGTTTAGAAAAAATACACTCGTTCACAGAGGGTTGGGGTCAGGAAGAAGAAAGGTGAACAGTGCATTTGCACAGTTAACGAATTTTTTCCATCATATAAGAATATATATAAATATATATAAGTAATATCTAAAAACATAACAAAAAAATTCTGAAATTATTTTAAAAGATATCTAAAATTCATAAACCTCATTGTCACTTATTTTTCTAGCGTAAAAATATATGTAAATATATTTTAAAAATATTTTTCTAAATTTTTTTGGAATAATCGAAATAATGATATTATTAATAACAATAATAATAACAATAGCATTAATACTAAAAATAATGATAATTAAAATAATAGTTATAATTATAAAACAACAACAAAGAAATAGGGGTATTTGGGTCATATATTACTAGTATTATTATTTACAACAATATTTAATTTTTTAAAACCTTTCAAGACTAAGTAAATAAATAAATATTAAATAAATATTAAAACATGGAAAGATAACCATAGTATGGTTTAATAAATTGTAGACACCTAAAAATTAACATAAAAGATATAGAGAGGTATATAGCTAATACACTAGTCATGGCATACAGGCCCACTTGCCATACCATGCTTTCAAGTCAACCTACACAACAAAACTTAACCATGACTAATCCTATTTTTTTATAAAAATATTATTTTAAAATATAAAAATCCGAAATATTTTACTTACGTAAAATATAAAAAAATTCATAAAAATTCGGGAGTTTACATCCTACCCAACTTACAAGAATTTCGTCTTCAAAATTAGAAATAATGCACGATCTATGGAAAGGAAATACAAGATGAAAGAAAGAATCGAGCGCGAAGATCATATCCCGATTTTCATGCAGATGAGAGAAATAGTTGTATATGTCGTCCTTGCTTCCACGTTGTTGACAGGGCACTATGATGACATACGAACCGAGGGTGTAAAACAATTTACGGTACTTCCATGGGTTACGGTAGTAGTTTCTAACTATATAGGATATCAATAAATAATCATCTACTACTTAATCCTTACATCCCTTCGTGCTTCTATATCTATCTAGGTTTATACCATAAAATTTTAAGTCATTCTATGATCATGGCCATGCAATGGTAAACTTAACTAAAACGTCATACCTGTATCTATGGCTCCTTGGGTTGGTAGCCCCGTGGTGATTATACTGAAGGCTTGTCCCAAGTTTTGGTTGCCCCTTTGCTGCATGGCCTTCTCGTACTATGTGGACTGTGATGGTAGTGGCTGGCCCTTTTGATATTCAATAGCTGCTGGCGGACGTGGTGCTCCTCCTGATGCTGGTAATGCTACTCCTTGCATCTGCTGCTGCCTAGAAAGACAATCTCGAGCTTGGTGTTGATTTGATCCGCAAACCATACACAACCCCAACTTACAACGATAATCCCTTTGAAGATGTCCCTTCTTACCGCAACAATGACAATTGGGTAATTCCCTCACTTGATATGGAAAAACTCTAGGCTGCTGCTACGTCGTAGAATGTCTTACAGGTCCTGCTAGTGTAGTCTTGGCTGATACAATGGTCGAAACAGCTCATCGTTGTTGTGCCTTCTTACTTATGGTCTCTTGTGTCCTAGCTTCGGCCAATACTGGTGCCTGTGAAACTCGAGACTCGGAACTTGTGTATCGCTGAAGCTCTATGCTCAACCCATTATGAAATCTCTTGGCCCATTCTAACTCTGTCGAAACTAATCCGGAAGCAAAATGACTTAACCAACTGAACTCGGCATCGTCCTTGTCTACTGTTATACTACCCTGCTCTAAGTATAGGAATTGGTCATAAAGGGCATCCTTGGCAGTGTCTGAAAAATACGTTTTGTTGAACAGTTTTTTGAATTTCTTCCATGTTTGGTCAAGTCCTAGTTGTCTCTCCTCTGCAGCCCACCAATTGTAAGCATTTCCCTCAAACTGTAATCAAATTGTCGTTATGTATAGATTTGTAAACAACTATGAAGCCCTCAAAAAATTTTCTGTCTTAACCAGCAAATTGGTAATTCCTAAGAGGTCTTCAGTGCCTTTGAAGGGTAGGGGATTCATGTTGTAGAACCCCTCGATAGTACCTATAGAGACTTGGGGTGCTCGGATCAGGGTTGTCTCCAAATTCCTCATAATGAACTTGTTTTATTGCATCTGGGCCTGCATCATGCCATGAAGGAACTGGTCGGCAGGAGTCCCACCTGCCTGAGGCATGGATTGCTATTGGGGAAGGTATGACATAGGGGGCACGAATGGCTAGGTATCCTGTGGCCCATACGATAGGGGATATGAAGATGGATATGGGTACTGTGGTAGGTATTATGGTGGATATTGAGGTGGATGCTGTGGAGGATACTGGGGTTGATATTATGGTAGATATGGTGGCGAATATTGAGGCATATATGGGGGTGGAAACTATTGCTGAAACTAATGTGGATAGGGTGGCGGGGATGGTAGGTACTCTTCTTTAGGTACAGGGTTTTGGGGGTCTAGTTGACCCCCTTGGGGTGCCGGGGCTTGCTGCTGCTGGTGAGTGGTGTCATCACAGGCTACGATGATGGTCATGATGGTGCTAGTGTGCTCAAGATATGGGTCGGAGGTGGTTGATCCGCTGGTCCCTCTGGAGTGGTTAAATCCCCAGCGATAATAGCGAGAAGGGACGCGCGATCACTACGAAGATTCATCCTATTGGCACGAAAACATAGATTATGTTAGGATAGGATCAAAATAGATGCAAGACAAGTCAAACGAGAGTTCGAAAATTGAAATCAAGGAAGGTGATTTAGCATGTGGATGGGATTTTCTAAACTCTAATTCTATATGCAGGCTTGCTCGGTACAGTAATGTAACCGAAGCAATATTTTCTCGACCTGCATAGGCCACCACAAAACATGTAACGCTCCAGTCCCAATATACGTGGGACTAGAAATACGTACATGCCAGTTGTGTATATATATATAGACTATTCCAATATATGGAATCTACGTATGCACACATAAGTTGTAATAAAAGAGCTCCAGCTCATAAGAATATAACAAGGTCACATGCAAAAACTTTATCTCATCCACAACGACAAATAAAGAAATAACTAACCAAATATCCTAAATAAATATATAATGAAAATATCTGTTGGGCGGAGACAAATCCACTGTAACGTCCCAGTCCCAAAAATACATAGGACCAAGTACGTGAATATGCCAGCTGCACATATACGAAGAATACCCCAATATATGGAACCCTCGTATACGTACATAAGTTGTATAATAAAACATCACGGCCAGAATAATATAATCTAATCTCATCACATCTCAACACAGAAGATAATAAAGTCCAGATAATAAATGAGTGTATCAAAAGATAGCCGGGTGGTCATTTCCACTCCAAACAGCTATAATAAATAGTCACAATGATCGGAGTCCAACCTCCATAAATAGAAATGTAAAGCGATGTAAAAAAATGTTCCACTAAAAGGCCTCAAGGAAAATAATAAGCTAGAAGTCCGCGGGAGAGGCCTCGTCATCAATGTAGGATGGATCCAGTGCCGCTCCGTACTCCTGCAGGAAATCGTCTAATCCTGGAAAGATAGCCAGGTCCTCAGAGGGATGTAACAAGATACAAGAAAACACCATGCCATGTAACTTGTGATAATATAATAATAAGAAAAAAAGGGATAGATGTAATATGGTGCCTACCAGTTCTACAGTGATAATGCAGTTAAGAACAGACCTTCAACGCATGTACATCTGGCTCAAGAGAAGGAAACTCAGGTATGGTCCCATCAGGATACCAGGGACCTCAAAGCATAACATTCCTCAAATGTCAGTGGCCAGCAGGATCAGAAATAGGAAAGTGCATAAGTAGCCCATACGTTAAGGAAGCTGTTCCCTCCATCCAATGCCTAGTAGGGTCACATCCATGACTCATGAAACCTCTAGTAACTGCCAAGTCCACTAGCATGCAACTATATTGGCAGTTACTCCTATCTGTCGTACGCCTCATACGTATCAGTGGCCAGCAGACTACGCGAGCACGTATCCTACATGTGACTCACAACACGTGGTAAAGCAAGTGTCACGGCCGTATGAGATATACTGATACCTCATCAACAAAGGGGTGGTCATTAGACTATGTCAATGCAAGAAAAATAAATAAAAGCGAAAAAATAACCGATAGAGTCGTCTGCACCCAAGTGTGACTTGGATGCATAGTTTTATAATATTAACAATTAAGAAATACTAAAATATAAATTGAAAATAAGAATACATAATCATAGAGTATGGTGGCAAGGTATCTTGCCTGGTGGTGCGAAGGTGGCAAGTCGAAGAATCACAATATCAGCAAAGAATGTCACAATATCCAAACGACTCCGGATGCTGAAACAAACATCAAGAACGTACTCGGAATAAGTGATAATACCTAGGAAATGCCTGTCCAAAAGTTAAATTCCGGAACAGGGGCAAAATTATAATTATGGGACAAAACGATGTCCGTCGTTGGACCCATTTTTTTCCTGAAATGTGTGCCAATGTCTAAAGTCTCTATAGTCATCAAAATACATGTCTACAGTTTCAGTTTGAGGTGACGAACCCAATGGTATGTCCAATTTTGGATTCCGATGAGCCGTGCACAAAATTGCCCATTAGATTGGGTTCCGGGCCCGCCAAATTTGGCGCTATGATCAACTTCGGACCAAACTTGGCATACAGGACCAAAAAATTAATACGGTCATGATGGCACAAGTTTGTGTCGATCCGGCGAACGTGCATGAAGTTATGGCCAATTTTGCAAAACGCCGATACGGGGGTATCTCGACGGATACATACTGATTTCATCGTGCACACACAATGAAATCGAGTTCCGTTAGTTCCCACACGTTAGCAACATCCATACGCACCTTTCGATAAGTATAGTGCGTGACCTCGTCGCCCGGTTTATCGGGGCGCACGCCGTATCGGACAGATTTCTGAATTTTATATAGTTTTTAGTGCAGTTTTTCTACCAACTTTAACAATATATAACTTCTTGTACAATAATCGAAATATAGATTGAACAGGTGCGTTGAAATCTTGGTTAGGTTGTCTTTTACTGTTTTAAACTAGTTTTCAAAATTACTAAGGGTTTTGATCAGAGTCTCCCTTCCAAGTTGAGGGTTCAGGCTGTTCATACACCCTATTTTTGGGCAGAATCGGCTAAACTTCGTATCGATTCCGTAGCCGATCTAGGAGGTGATATCGAAATCCCTTTGAGGGAATTAAAAGTGGGTTATATTGGCTATCTACAAGAAGTTACAAAATCGAAATTGATCGAGTATACAGAAGGAAATCAGGTTCGAAACCTTCGTACCTGGGCTGTTGCCGAGAGTAGGGTGGTCTCTGTTCGGTCGGGTTTGAGCGACACAACAAAGTTGCGGTGGCCGACGATGGCATACAGGCGGCTGGACGAAGTCGCATGGGAGCCGGGGTCATGCTGGGGTTGAAGATTGGGGTCTGGGAGGAGAGATTGAAACGCACGAGGGTTTCGAAGTCAGAAAGGAACCCGCGACATATATGAGGCTTTGAGATGGATTTTTGCTTGGATTTCTACTTTGTTTAGGTTAAGGTTGTGTCCAGGTGGGAGAGAATCTCCTTAGGATTAGATGGGATTTTATCTGGAATGATTTGTTGGTGAATTGAACAAGATTTGGTTGGTTTCGGATTTTGAATACACACAAATTTTTTTCGCTGTTGCTGTGCTTCGGTTTGGGGTAAGATAGGGGTGTCGGATTTGCATAGGCACTATTCAAATGAACAGTGCTGCAGGTTTTTCTTACTCATATATTTCTATATATATGAGTTAATATATATAGACATATATATCCCATTATCATAAATAATATAGAAAAAATTTATAAAATTTCTAGAACATAATTACTTAAATAATATATTAATACTAAAAAGTTATGAGCAGTGCATATATATATATATATATATATATATATATATATATATATATATATATATATATATATATCATATAATATATGTACTACTACATATCATCATCATATAAAATTCTCTAAAATACTATAAATAATATAAAATCAATAATTACATATATAAAACATAGGGGGATTACATCCTACCCAACTTAAAGAAATTTCGTCTTCGAAATTAAAATAACTTCGGGGGTCGAATGCAACGCAATGCAATGCAATGCAAGGAATTATCAAGGAACTAACATGTGCAAATCATACCTTGGTTGTCAAACAAATGCGGATAACGATTTCGGATGTCGTCCTCACGCTCCCAAGTAGACTCCCCTGGCGAGTGATGCTTCCATGCCATGGGAACCAATGGTATAGACTGATTTCGCAACACCTTTACTCGACGATCGATGATACCTTCTGGTTGCTCTTCGTTCGACAAACTCGGTCCAACTATGATTTTGGAGTGATCGAGCATGTGACTGCTGTCTGCCACGTATCGTCTCATATGTGACACATACAATACGTCATATACTCCCACTAATGACGGAGGTAGTGCCAATCTGTAGGCCACCTCTCCAACACGTTCCAAAACATCGAAAGGCCGATGTATCTTGGACTCAACTTGCCACGTCCTCCGAATTGAATCGTGCCTCTAGTGGGGGATATCTTCAAGAAAATATGGTTGCCTTCCTTGAGTTCCAAAAGTCGATGACGATTGTCCACCCACTGCTTCTGTCGATCCTGCACTGCTAGCAGGTGTTCTTGTATCTTCTTAACATTCTCTACTGTGCTCAAAACCAACTCGTATCCCAATATCTGTTGCTCTCCGATGTCGCTCCACCAGACAGGAGAGCGACACTTCCTACCATACCATGCTTCAAACGGAGCCATCTGGATGCTCGCTTGATAGCTATTATTGTAGGAAAACTCCACAAGGTGAAGGTGGTCTTCCCATGACTTGCCAAAGTCAAGAATACACGCTCTCAACATATCCTCTAGCGTCTGAATCGTACGCTCTGACTGGCCGTCTGTCTGCGGATGGTACAACATGCTGAACTTCAAGCACATACCCAAACTTTCTTGCATACTCCTCCAAAAGTGCGAGGTGAACCTCGAGTCATTGTCCGACACGATGCTAACTGGTACACCGTGTAGCTTCACTATTTTCTTCATATACATCTCCGACAAAACTTCTGTGGACTATCCTACTCTAAAAGGTAAGAAGTGGGCTGGCTTGGTAAGTCTATCAACAATCACCCATACTGTGTCACGTCCAATAGGACTCCGAAGAAATCCTGTGACGAAGTCCATCGTAACGTGCACCCACTTCCACTCGGGAATGGGTAGCGGCTGCAATAATTCGGTCATCCTCTAGTGCTCGACATTCACTTGTTGGCATGCCAAACACTTAGCCACGAAATGAGCTATCTTCCGCTTCATTCCGTGCCACTGATAATACTGCCGTAAGTCCCGATACATCTTAGTTCCTCCGAGATGAATAGAGTAAGTCGAACTGTGTGCTTCTGCCATCAACTCCTGCCGTAGCTCTATATTAGGAACATAATATGATTCCCACATCGTTATGTCCCATCGGGATGAATCCTTAATCCCGTTTGCTCTCCTGCCTCAGTCCTTTCCCGAAGCCGTTGAAATCTAGCATCCGCGGGCAATACTGCCTTAATCCGATCTCCTAATGATGATTGCACTTGGAGATTAAATAATACGACATTTGCTCCTGGCAACATTACCTCAATGCCAAGCTGCTGCAAGTCTCTAATCAACTCCTTCTGTGTGGTCAAAAAGTGAGCCATGGGCTTACGGCTTAATGCGTCTGCCACGACATTAGCCTTGTCTGGAATAATATAGCTCGATCTCGTAATCCTTGATCAACTCCAACCAACGTCGTTGTCTCATATTCAACTCTTTCTGCGTGAACACGTACTTGAGGCTCTTATGATCAGTGTAGATATCAACCTTTTCACCGTACAAGTAGTGTCTCCATAGCTTCAAAGCAAAGATAACCGCTGCGAGCTTTAGATCATGTGTTGAATTATTCTTCTCGTGCACTCTCAACTGTCTCGATGCGTATACTACCACACGACCGTGCTGCATTAACACACATCCTAATCCTTTTCCGGATGCATCGCTGTAAATCACAAATCCTTCCGAGCCCGATAGTAATGTCAAAATGGGTACCGTGGTCAAACGCTTCTTCAACTCGTCAAAAGCGGTTTGACACTCATCTATCCATACAAACTCCTGACCTTTGCAAGTGAGTCGAGTCATAGGCCCTGCTATTTGACAGAAATCTTCTACGAACCTTTGGTAATAACCCGCAAGTCCAAGAAAACTTCTCACCTCGAAAGCTGATGTGGGAGCGGCCATTCCTTGACTGCTGTGATCTTTTCAGGACCCACTGATATGCCGTCTCCAGTAACATTGTGTCCAAGAAATGATACCTCCTTAAGAAAGAACTCACACTTGCTAAGTTTTGCAAAGAGTCGCTCATTCCTCAAGGTCGCCAAAGCAATCCATAGATGCTGCTCATGCTCCTCTTGGCTCTTAGAGTTTCAAGATAACATCTATAAAGACGACTACAAATTTGTCCAAGTACTGGTGAAATATCTTGTTCATTAAATTCATGAAGACTGCGGGAGCGTTGGTCAAACCGAAAGGCATGACCAAGAACTTGTAGTATCCATACCTCGATCAAAAAGTCGCTTTCACAATGTCTTCCTTCCGAACCTTCACAGTCACTACATTCAAGGCTCTGTAGTCGATTCACATGTGCACTGTCCCGTATTTTTTTGGCACAAAAAGAATGGGTGCTCTCCATGGTGACGCACTAGCACGAATGAAGCCCTTCTCCAACAAGTCGTCAATCTGCGTCTTCATCTCTACCAACTCCTTGGGTGCCACACGATACAATCGAGATGAAATAGGCTCGGCTCCGAGAATAAGCTCAATAGAAAACTTAATGTCTCGGTCAGGTGGCAGTCCTGGCAAATCCTTGGGGAATACATCCTCGAACTCGGTGATGATACGGTGCTGAGGGGTGTCTTGCATCATTATGTGAGTCCCCAATGTGGGTGCATCACAACTCTCTCCTTCTTCCTTGGTGAACTCGAATTCTGTCGCGTTCGGTGGTCTAAAGACGATACTGCCCCTATGGTAGCCTATAAGAGCAAAATGCTGGCTCAACCAGTCCATTCCGAGAACCACATCGAACGTAGGCATAGGGAATACAAGAAGTCGTGCTCTCATCTATCTACCACATATCGCTACAGGACAAAGTCTACAAATACCACTAACAGGTACAACTCCTCCTCTATTGAGGATTCTAATGTTCTTAGATAAGGGTGTGATGGGAATGCTGTATCTAGTGGCTATGAATGAATAAGTGGCTCCAGTATCAAACAAAGTAATGGCAGGAAATAAAGCAACTAAAACCATACCTGCTATAACCTCTGTCTCTAGCTCTGTATTCTCAACAGCTAGAGAGAACACCTGACCATAATTCTGTCTAGGAACCTGAGCTCTGGCCTTCTCAAACTGTGCTGACTAGGTGGTAATGATGGACGAGGTGCTGGAAGTGCTGGGGCTGTCGGTCTCGAATTCTGCTGGGCATAAACTAGTGACTGCTGCTTTGGACAATCCTTCACCTTGTGCTGTCTTGACCCGTATCTCAAGCATGCTCTAAGTCGAGTTCGACAGTCCTTCAAGAGGTGTCCCTACTTCTCGTAATAGTTGCAGCTGGGCTTCTGATAAGGTGTGGGCCTCTGTTGGAACTGTCATGTGGGCCTACTGATAGGTCCTCCCGGAGTAGCTCAGGCTGGTGTCACTGCTGGTGTATGACGTCTCGATGTCTGCTACTGCTCCTTGCAAAGAGTCTCTTGAGCAAGAGCTTCCTCCAAGACAGCTGAATGAGAGACTCGAGACTAGGTAGTCGTATAAGACTTGAGCTTTGGTGCAAGCCCCTTATGAAATCTCCTTGCCTTCTCTAACTCTGTCGGGATTAATCCCACACCATATCTACTCAGGCGATTGAACTCTGAGTCATACTCATCAACTGTCATATTTTCTTGCTTCAGATGAAGGAACTGGTCATAGAGGCCGTCTTGAACATAAATGGAGAAGAATCTCTCATAGAATAGGTCATATAACTGCTTCCAGGTGATCCCAGCGCCTAATCGTCTCTATTTTGCCTTCCACTAGTGGTGGGCATTATCCTCTAATAGTAGGTCCACCGCTGTCGTCCAATCTCGAGCTGGCAACTGGGATGCCTTCAGTAGCTTCTCCTTACTAATGAGCCATTGTGACACCTCTAGTGGCTTCTCTGTTCCTCTGAAGGCCATGGGGTTCATGTCTGTGAAGTTTTTGATAGAGGCTTCATAAGGATGCAGAGCTGGTACTGGTGCTGGTACCGGTGCCGGAGGTGGAGGTCTAGCCAATGCTGCCATCATGGTCTGTCTCATCAGCTTAGTCTACTACCACTGAGCCTGCATCATGGCGTATATAAATTGGGAAGTAGGGCTCCCATCCCTCGGTAGTAGAGGCATCTGGGGCCCCGCCTGTGGTAGAAACTGCTGAGGGAATGGTGATGGTGGGGACAATAGTGCATTCCCTTCTGATGGCATGGTAGTGTCCTGCCCAGCCTGGATGACTAGGAGTGTTGCGATCTCTCAGTGCACCATCATCGGTGTCGTAGTAGGCTGCGACTATCCTGGTTGGTATGGTGTCACCTGTGTCATTGAAGGATTTTGTCCTTCCGGGGTAGCCTCTTCACCAGATGTGAGGGCCAAGGCAGAAGTACATCCGCTTCTGAGATTCATACTGTTGGCACGGGGAAGAATAGGACGATATTAGGAAAGGTTAGATATGAGGTAAATCAAATAATCAAGGAAGTTTCGAAAAGTTGGAAGTCAAATGAGGTAGTAGTTCTGGATGATATACCATTCCTATTCCTATATGCAGGCTTGTTAGGCACAGTCATGTAATCTGAACAATATTTTTTGACTTGCATGGGCCACCACAAAAACATGTAATGCCCAAGTCCCAAAAATACATAGGACCAAGTATGTGAACATGCCAGCTGCATATATACGAAAAATACCCCAATATATGGAACCCTCGTATACGTACATAAGCTGTATAACAAATCATCACGGCCAGAATAATATAATCTAATCTAATCACAACTCAACATAGAAGATAATAAAGTCCAGATAATAAATGAGTGTATCAAAAGATAGCCGGGTGGTCATTCCCACTCCAAATAGCTATGATAAATAGTCACAATGATCGGAGTCCAACCTTCGTAAATAGAAATATAAAGAGATGTAAAAAAATTTCCACTAAAAGGTCTCAAGGAAAACAATAAGCTAGAAGTCAGCGGGAGATACCTCTTCGTCAATGTAGGATGGATCTAGTGCCGCTCCGTACTCCTACGGGAAATCGTCTAATCCTGAAAAGATCACCAGGTCCTCAGAGGGACGTAACAAGATACAAGAAAATACCATGCCATGTAACTGTGATAATATAATAAGAAGAAAAAAATGGATGCATGTAATAGGGTGCCTACCAGTTCTACAGTGATAATGCAGTTAAGAACAGACCTTAAACGCATGGGCATTTGGCTCAGGAGCAGGAAACTCAGGTATGGTCCCATCAGGATACCAGGGACCTCAAAGTATAACATTCCTCAAATGTTAGTGGCCAGCAGGATCAGAAATAAGAAAGTGCATAAGGAGCCCATACGTTAAGGAAGCTGTTCTCCCTCCCAATGCCGAGTAGGGTAACTTCCACGACTCATGAAACCTCTAGTAACTTCCAGGTCCACTAGCATGCAACTCAGTTGGCAGTTACTCATATCTGTCACACGCTTTATACGTATCGGTGGCCAGCCGACTACGCAAGCACGTGTCCTATATGTGACTCACAACACATGGTAAAGCAAGTGTCACGGCCGTATGAGATATACCTGTACCTCATCAATAAAGGGGTGGTCACTGACTAAGTCAATGCAAGAGAAATAAATAAAAGCGAGAAAACGACCGATAGAGTCGCCTGCACCCAAATGTGACTAGGACACATAGTTTTATAATATTAATAACTAAGAAATACTAAAATAGCAACTGAAAATAAGAATACATAATCACAGAGTAAGGTGGCAAGGTATCTTGCATGGTGGTGAGAAGGTGGCAAGTCCAAGAATCACAATATCAGCAAAGAATGTCACAATCTCCAAATGACTCCGGATGCTGAAACAAACATCAAGAATGTACTCCAAATAAGTGACATACCGAGGAAATGCCTGTCCATAAGTTAAATTCTGGAACAGGGGCAAAATCATAATTTTGGGTCAAAACGATGTCCTTCGTTAGACCCATTTTTCACCGAAATGCGTGCCATTTTCTTCGATCTCTAAAGTCGTCAAACTACATGTTTACAATTTTGGTTTGAGGTGACGAACCCAACGGTATGTCCAATTTTGGATTCCGATGAGCCATACACAAAATCGCCCATTGGATTAGGTTGTAGGACCGCCAAATTTGGCGCTCCGATCAAGCTTCTCAGATTTAGGCCAAACTTGGCATACATGACCAGAAAATCGATATGCTCCTGATGGCATAAGTTTTGTGTCGATCCGGGGAACGTACACGAAGTTATGGCCAAGTTTGAAAAACATCGATACGGGGGTATCTCGACGGATACACACCGATTTCATCGTTCATGCACAACGAAATCGAGTTCCGTCAGTTCCCACACGTCAGCAATATCCATACGCGCCTTTCGATGCATATAGTGCACGACCACGTCGCCCGGTTTGTCGGAGCGCACGCCGTATCAGACAGATTTCTATTTTTTTACAGTTTTTAGTACAGTTTTTCTACCAACTTTAACAATACATAACTTCTTGTACAATAATCGAAATATAGATTAAACAGGTGCATTAAAATCTCGGTTAGGTTGTCTTTGACTGTTTTAAACCAGTTTTCAAAATTACTAAGTGTTTTGATCAGAGTCTCCCTTCCAAGTTGAGGGTTTAGGCTGTTCATACGCCCTATTTTTGGGCTGAATCGACTCAACTTCGCATCGATTCTGCAGCCGATCTAGGAGGTGATATCAAAATCCCTTTGAGGGAATTCAAAGTGGGTTATATTGGCTATCTATAAGTGTCACGACCCGCACCCACTGTGAGGGTACGAGAACGTCACAACGCCCAGCCTACGACGCAGTGTCGGCGGTAGAACGCTGCCCTAGGTCAACATACATCTAGTAATATAATACTAAGCAGTAAATGAACTCAATCACAACTAAGGAGGAAGAAAACATAATATGATATAGAACTCAAGAAAATACTGAAGATAGAAAAGTCTAAGGTAATATCCCAGCAAACATCCAGAGTACATATCTCAGCTACTGAATAAGAAAGAATATATACAACTCAACATCTCTGAACAGAAGTAAAATCCAGCTAAACAGTCTCAAGAAAACATGAAAATAAGATAAGGCCTAACTAAACTAGTCTAGGCAGTGGGGTGATGTCCTCAGCTAGAGCTGTCCGAAGAAGGTATCCTCCCAGGCCTCCTCCTCGTCCTCTGTAATATTTTCAACAGGTCCAGTCAGGACAGGAGCGAGTACAGTACATGTCAACAGTTCATAGCAGGTTAGAAAATATAATCATGCAGTAAAGTAAGATATAGATACTGAAGAAATGCAGTATGTAAACAGAGAGAGAAAACTGTAATGGAAATGTCTACTATAAGTAGAGAGCTAATAGTGACTAGTGAGTCAGAGTAAAATATAAACATGTGAATGGCATAGGAGGTTCATGACTACAGCTAAGAGAGTGATTCATGACTACAGCTACTTGGATAATATTCACATGTCTATTTCTACTCCCCCAACATCAATCAATACACAAAGATCCGTTCAAGTTATGTTAAGGTTCGTGAAACTTCACATGGCTCATAAAATGAGTGATACGTGAAGGTGATTCATGGAGGCTCTGTGAACATGAGAGTACATGTGTCACAGGCGGTTCGTGAATCAGAAGAAGCATAGAGATACGTGATGATTCGTGAAACGCACAAAACATGCTGTATCCGATGCTCCCGAGGGGGATAACATCTCATGAAAAGATCCATATAGTACCAATCCGTGTGACCAACGTGACAGTATCAAGTAAAGTAATTTAAAGCAGGGAAAATAATTCTAAACAGGATATGAAATGATCAGAGAATGTACTCGCCTGGTATCTGAGTGTCCAACTGAAAAGTACTGTCCGAGGAGTGGTGTCTGGCTCCTATTCAGAACAGCACAAGTCACAACAAGTCCAGAATGGTAAAACGAAGCACTAATATGTATTCTACATGAATCTAGGTCAAACTAGGCCAAAGTCAACTCTTGGTCAACTCTGGTCTATCCTAGAAGTCAAACTAGGTCAACTATGGTCAAACTGGGTCAAACAAGTCCACACTAGGTCAACTAGTCTACACTAGTCTAGCAAGTCTACTCTATGTCTAACAAGGCTGTACAAACTCAATCTAGGCTCATTAGCCAAACAGACTCACATACAGGCCATAGGCTATAGCATGCCTATTAGCCAATCATATTTCAAGACAACATGACATTACATATATCTATAGTACTACACATATTGATATATTTACCTAATCTAATACATAACACATGTATAAATATTCACAACCATAATATATATACACATTTACATGATTCTATTATTTATGCCAATATACCTATTCATCCAAAGCATACATCTATACTAAATACTTATATATAATACATAAACTTAGATTATATATATATATAGATACATGTACTAGAGTATACATTACCTATATACTTATATTACATATATACACATATTTGCATAGGAAAAATAGGATATATATATAGAGGGTATGTGTGAGAGGAGAATGTGAGTGAGAGAGGGAAAGTGTGCAACTTGTGTGTGTGAGTGACTTGTGTGGGTGAAGAGGGTGTGATAGAGTGTGTGGTGTGTGTCATGAGGATGAGGGTGTGAGGGTGTGTGTCATACATGAAAACAGTGAGGAAAAAGTGTGCACAGCATGTGTGTGGTGTGTGACAGTAAAACATGGCCAATCAATATACCTACTGCTATCAGTTCCTACCCACCAAAAACCAGTTCAGAAAATGAATTAAAAGAAAACCAAAACTCAGTAACCAACCTACTGTTACTGTCCAGAACAGTCCCACACATCAAACCTTAATGCAACCCAACCAATCTCAGGTAAAATATATCCCAAAAAAAAAACAGTTCACATCAGCTGGCAAAACCAGTTTTCAGTCCCCATATTAAAACTCAGGTTTTTGGCCCAAAACCACATCCAAATCAATCCAAAATTGACACACTACTAGGAATCATGTATGTGCACATGTTAGAGTCTTAATACCATGCAGGTAACAGTTAATACAGGATTTAAAATGATGTCAAAACTCGATCCAAAAATCTGGAAATAGGATATTAGGAACTGTCAAATAGAATATCAGGAAACATTTAGGGAAATGGAAAAATTGATCTAAAAACAAATTAAAATAAGAATTTATTGGTTGGTAATGTACATACAACATGTACACGTGCTACACAAGTGATTTGTGTCCACAAAAGTAGACACAAACGTGTCCATACAAATCAAAATACAAAACAGGAAAATCACGACACAAAGACTGGACAGTCTCGTACGGGGGTGCACGCGTGTCGTGCACCCGACACAGGCCATCCCAGGCCTCGTGCTCGTGTCAGTGGGTGCACCTAGGGTAGGTCTAGGTGTGTGTCACCCTGTATCAGGTCCTAACGTGTCGTGTCCTGACATTTTAAGACGTGTCAGTGGCTCAAAATACCCTGTGCGCAGAACAGTGTGATCCCTGTGCACGACGAATTTCTCCCTAACCAGTGCACGAAACCTAGTGAAATTTGGAGAGCATGGTGACAGAACATGCCCCAACAATCTCCCAAAATTTCGTGTCAAACAGAATCGTGTCGTCTCCAGAAAAGACCCTGAGGTGCAGGGGATTGCTGTGGCTGCGTGCGCGTATCAAAGTACGTGTGCACGAGTGTCCTAACGACACGACACAAGTACAAAATTAGCTCAGAGCTACAGAAATGGATAAGCGACACCACAATACAAATTTCCATTCAAATACAATTCGAAAATGAACACAAAAAGTTCACTGAGGCATTTTCACAAACACACAGAACATGACACTGATACGTGTCCTGTTAGGACACGAAACGACACAAAAACTTGGGGATTCCTATTCCTATAGTTAGGCTAGGTCTAGGGCTCCCTATTGATGCAAAATTTTTAGGATTCTATGGTGTGGATAGAGAGTTACCTCAATGAATCAAAACTCTCAAAAAGCTTTAATGAGTGATGTTCTCCTTGATGGTGAAACTCCTCCAAATTGTTAGAAAACTGAGAACAATTAATTTCAACAGCAAGAAAACAATAATTAGAAGCTATTGCAACTTGTTTGGATTAAAAAGGAGGAAAAATGGATTTTCTAGGGATTTTTGAACATGGGGACTCACCTTTTTCTTCTCTTGCAATAAATTCCTAAGGAAGAGGCTGGCCCTAACTTTGGGAGGCATTAAATAGGATGTGATAGGTCAATAGTGGCTGCCATGGGCTGATTAGGGTTAGGGTTGGTTCATGGTGTGGGCCTATGGGCTATTAAGCCTAAGTCATTAATCATGACTTATGAAGTCATAAGCCATATTAGCCTACACAACTCCAAATCACTCCTAACTAGTTCCAATGACTTAAACCTCATTAAATTAGGTCAAAACAAGTTTACTTAACCTAACCAAGTGGTCTTAACCTAGGTTAGTCACTAGGTTAGTCTCCTAGTCAACACTAGTCAACCTTCATCTAAACAATTCCAAAATAAATTCTAAAAATTCCTATAAATTTAAATAAATTGTAATAAATCCAAATAACCCTAAAAATGTCAAAAATACCCTAATCACATAGCTAGGCTCTAGGGTAGGCAGTATCTACTAATCACTAGCACAACACCAAAATCACAAGTCATAAATTTAAATAGTTTAAAATTAATTTAAAAATCACTAAAAATTCTAATATGAAATAAATATCATTAATTAATAATTATAATTACAAAATTTTAAAATTACCCTCTTCTGGAAAACTGGGTGTTACAATCCTACCCACCTTACAAAATTTCGTCCTCGAAATTAAGATGGTAGCAGGCCTTCTAGGTTAAACCCCCAGCAATCAAAGTCTCAGAAATCTCTCTTAAATCATACAGTTGAAAAGTATAACCTATGGGGTCATGGCATGCAATATCAGTCTGTGGTCTCTTCTAGTTATACCAACCATGCTACAGTACTAGGCAATCACAAGGTATCAAAACATACAAGCACGGGATGCATCAAAATTCTCAAAAAGGAATACTAAGGTTAGGTCAAACTCACCTCCAGCTAGGTCTGAGAACCAGAACTCCCTCCTGGAAGCAGGGCCCTGGTTGGGGCAGGTATAGCAGGGCAGTGCTGCATCCATTGTGCAGCTGAACCACAAATTAGGCACAAACCTAGTCTCTTTCTACAGTTGTTCCACTTGTGTCCAGACTTCTTGCAGTAGGCACAGATAGGCTCCGGCTCAGCTGGCCTCTGCTGGACAGGAGACTGGGCTGGGTATGATGATATAGGCTGGATAAATGGGTACTCCTCAGACTCTGGGTAGGACTGGGTACTGCTCCTCGCCCTCTTGGAGCTAGGCTCTCCTCCTAGAAGCACAGAGTCCCGCAGACGTAGCAACCTCTGGATTTGCTCCCTCATGGCCTCCTCATGAGCTCTCTGTGACTCCATCAACCTTTCTTGGAAAAATGCAAACACCTGGGCTGCATCAAGTAGCAAACCCCCGGGTGGTACAGTATGGAGTGCAGAGGGTAGGGAAGGGCTCTCGGTCTCAGGCAAATCCGCAGCTCTCTCCTGAACGACAGGAGATAAAGGAAGACTCTCTGGCGAGGCTACCACCATCTCCTCAATGGCAGGAGATGCCACCACCCCATGATCAGATAGAGGGATAACTACCTCCTGAATGGTAGGAGGTGGAGGCACACTCTCAGTAGCTGCAGCTGCTCTCAGGCGACGGGCTCGGGTCATGGGTGCCATACTGAAAGAAAGAGAAAGGAAATAAATATAAATCAATCATCAAGGCTGAAAAACTAGTAAATATCAACAAAGGAGAACTAGCTACAAGGATTACTATTCAAAGCCAGGCTATACTATCATTCCTAAGACAAGGGCCTAATCACAAGTCATCAAATCATCACACTAAGAAAGAACTACATATGCATAAGCTCTATAAAGCTAAGAAGATCTCTACTCCTAAATTATTTGATGATGGAAAAAAATATATGATAACTGGAATGAAGATAGAGATGATATATTTAAGAACCTTTCCAAGATACAATCTGATAATCATATGCGTCTGTCCAAAAATCATGATACTCAGAATCCTCGCCACGCCAGTAAGCAAGGCTGCGATAAACGATAGAGTCCATAACAAGGGCATGTACCTCTATAATCATGTCGTCTAGAATTCTCGCTATGCCGACTAGTATAGCTGCGAGAAATTCCAAATCTCATAACCAAGATACGTACATCCGAAGTCAGGTCTCTATGTTTTCGCTACGCCAGCTAATATAGCAGCGATAAACTCCAGGTTCCATAACCAAGTAGACGTTTTACCATCCCTGTATTCCCGTCGACATATGTTATCAGAAAAATATCGTAACTCAGGCCATAAAAATTCATCTCGATAGAAAAAATCAAATCAACAACGATCCAACAAAATCAAATTCAATAATCAAGGAGTGAGAGCAACAAAGCAAGGGAAATGATTTAAATTGAAGTTTAATAAGATTCTCAAGGGTCGTCCCAGGAATCTTTTAAGGAATCCTAATAGTGATTGAGTACCTTCAAAATATGTATCCTAATCCTACTGCAGGCTGTAGTGATACTCTAGTTCGAGTACCACTACATAAACTCGACCTGCATGGGCTACCACTAAAAACGTGTCACGACCCGCACCCACTGTGAGGGTACGAGAACGTCACAATGTCCAGCCTACGCCGCAGTGTCGGCGGTAGAATGCTGTCCTAGGTCAACATACATCTTGTAATATAATACTAAGCAGTAAATGAACTCAATCACAACTAAGGAGGAAGAAAACACAATATGATATAGAACTCAAGAAAATATTGAAGATAGAAAAGTCTAAGGTAATATCCCAGCAAACATCCAGAGTACATATCTCAGCTACTGAATAAGAAAGAATATATACAACTCAACATCTCTGAACAGAAGTAAAATCCAGCTAAACAGTCTCAAGACAACATGAAAATAAGATAAGGCCTAACTAAACTAGTCTAGGCAGTGGGGTGATGTCCTCAGCTAGAGCTGTCCGAAGAAGGTATCCTCCCAGGCCTCCTCCTCGTCCTCTGTAATATTTTCAACAGGTCCAGTCAGGACAGGAGCGAGTACAGTACATCTCAACAGTTCATAGCAGGTTAGAAAATATAATCATGCAGTAAAGTAAGATATAGATACTGAAGAAATGCAGTATGTAAACAGAGAGAGAAAACTGTAATGGAAATATCTACTATAAGTAGAGAGCTAATAGTGACTAGTGAGTCAGAGTAAAATATAAACATGTGAATGGCATAGGAGGTTCATGACTACAGCTAAGAGAGTTATTTATGACTACAGCTACTTGGATAATATTCACATGTCTATTTCTACTCCTCCAACCCCAATCAATACACAAAGATCCGTTCAAGTTATGTTAAGGTTCGTGAAACTTCACATGGCTCATAAAATGAGTGATACGTGAAGGTGATTCATGGAGGCTCTGTGAACATGAGAGTACATGTGTCACAGGCGGTTCGTGAATCAGTGGAAGCATAGAGATACGTGATGATTCGTGAAACACATAAAACATGCTGTATCCGATGCTCCTGAGGGGGATAACATCTCATGAAAAGATCCATATAGTACCAATCCGTGTGACCAACATGACAGTATCAAGTAAAGTAATTTAAAGCAGGGAAAATAATTCTAAACAGGATATGAAATGATCAGAGAATGTACTCGCCTGGTATCTGAGTGTCCAACTGAAAAGTACTGTCCGAGGAGTGGTGTCTGGCTCCTATTCAGAACAGCACAAGTCACAACAAGTCCAGAATGGTAAAATGAAGCACTAATATGCATTCTACATGAATCTAGGTCAAACTAGGCCAAAGTCAACTCTTGGTCAACTCTGGTCAACCGTAGAAGTCAAACTAGGTCAACTATGGTCAAACTGGGTCAAACAAGTCCACACTAGGTCAACTAGTCTACACTAGTCTAGCAAGTCTACTCTATGTCTAACAAGGCTGTACAAACTCAATCTAGGCTCATTAGCCAAACAGACTCACATACAGGCCATAGGCTATAGCATGCCTATTAGCCAATCATATTTCAAGACAACATGACATTACATATATCTATAGTACTACACATATTGATATATTTACCTAATCTAATACATAACACATGTATAAATATTCACAACCATAATATATATACACATTTACATGATTCTATTGTTTATGCCAATATACCTATTCATCCAATGCATACATCTATACTAAATACTTATATATAATACATAAACTTAGATTATATATATAGATACATGTACTAGAGTATACATTACCTATATACTTATATTACATATATACACATATTTGCATAGGAAAAATAGGATATATATATAGAGGGTATGTGTGAGAGGAGAATGTGAGTGGGAGAGGGAAAGTGTACAACTTGTGTGTGTGACTTGTGTGGGTGAAGAGGGTGTGATGGAGTGTGTGTGGTGTGTGTCATAAGGATGAGGGTGTGAGGGTGTGTGTCATACATGAAAACAGTGAGGAAAAAGTGTACACAACATGTGTGTGGTGTGTGACAGTAAAACATGGCCAATCAATATACCTACTGCTATCAGTTCCTACCCACCAAAAACCAGTTCAGAAAATGAATTAAAAGAAAACCAAAACTCAGTAACCAACCTACTGTTACTGTCCAGAACAGTCCCACACATCAAACCTTAATGCAACCCAACCAATCTCAGGTATAATATATCCAAAAAAAAAACAGTTCACATCAGTTGGCAAAACCAGTTTTCAGTCCCCATATTAAAACTCAGGTTTTTGACCCAAAACCACATCCAAATCAATCCAAAATTGACACACTACTAGGAATCATGTATGTGCACATGTTAGAGTCTTAATACCATGCAGGTAACAGTTAATACAGGGTTTAAAATGATGTCAAAACTCGATCCAAAAATCTGCAAATAGGATATTAGGAACTGTCAAATAGAATATCAGGAAACATTTGGGGAAATGGAAAAATTGATCTAAAAACAAATTAAAATAAGAATTTATTCGTTGGTAATGTACATACAACATGTACACGTGCTACACAAGTGATTTGTGTCCACAAAAGTGGACACAAACGTGTCCATACAAATCAAAATACAAAACAGAAAAATCAAGACAGAGAGACTGGACAGTCTCGTGCGGGGGTGCATGCGTGTCGTGCACCCGACACAGGCCATCCCAGGCCTCGTGCTCGTGTCAGTGGGTGCACCTAGGGTAGGTCTAGGTGTGTGTAACCCTATATCAGGTCCTAACGTGTCGTGTCCTGACATTTTAAGCCGTATTAGTGGCTCAAAATACCTTGTGCGCAGAACAGTGTGATCCCTGTGCACGACGAATTTCTCCCTAACCAGTGCACGAAACCTAGTGAAATTTGGGGAGCATGGTGACAGAACATGCCCCAACAATCTCCCAAAATTTTGTGTCAAACAGAATCGTGTCGTGTCCAAAAAAGACCCCGAGGTGCAGGGGATTGCTGTGGCTGCACGCGCGTGTCCAAGTGCGTGTGCACGAGTGTCCTAACGACACGACACAAGTACAAAATTAGCTCAGAGCTACAGAAATGGATAAGCGACACCACAATACAAATTTCCATTCAAATACAATTCGAAAATTAACACAAAAAGTTTACTGAGGTATTTTCACAAACACACAGAACATGATACTGATACGTGTCCTGTTAGGACACGAAACGACACAAAAACTTGGGGATTCCTATTCCTATAGTTAGGTTAGGTCTAGGGCTCCCTATTGATGCAAAATTTTCAAGATTCTATGGTGTGGATAGAGAGTTACCTCAATGAATCAAAACTCTCAAAATGCTTTAATGAGTGATGTTCTCCTTGATGGTGAAACTCCTCCAAATTGTTAGAAAACTGAGAACAATCAATTTCAACAGCAATAAAACAATAATTAGAAGCTATTTCAACTTGTTTGGATTAAAAAGGAGGAAAAAATGGATTTTTTAGGGATTTTTGAACATGGGGACTCACCTCTTTCTTCTCTTGCAATAAATTCCTAAGGAAGAGGCTAGCCCTAACTTTGGGAGGCATTAAATAGGATGTGATAGGTCAATAGTGGCTACCATGGGCTGATTAGGGTTAGGGTTGGTTCATGGTGTGGGCCTTTGGGCTATTAAGCCTAAGTCATTAATCATGACTTATGAAGTCATAAGCCATATTAGCCTACACAACTCCAAATCACTCCTAACTAGTTCCAATGACTTAAACCTCATTAAATTAGGTCAAAACAAGTTTACTTAACCTAACCAAGTGGTCTTAACCTAGGTTAGTCACTAGGCTAGTCTCCTAGTCAACACTAGTCAACCTTCATCTAAACAATTCCAAAATAAATTCTAAAAATTCCCATAAATTCAAATAAATTATAATAAATCCAAATAACCCTAAAAATGTCAAAAATACCCTAATCACATGGCTAGGCTCTAGGGTAGGCAGTATCTACTAATCACTAGCATAACACCAAAATCATAAGTCATAAATTTAAATAGTTTAAAATTAATTTAAAAATTACTAAAAATTCTAATATGAAATAAATATCATTAATTAATAATTATAATTACAAAATTTCAAAATTACCCTCTTCTGGAAAACTGGGTGTTACAACAAGAAGTTACAAAATTGAAATTGATCGAGTATATAGAAGGGAATCAGGTTCGAAACCTTCGTACCTGGGCTGTTGCCGAGAGCAGGGTGGTCTCTGTTCGGTCGGGTTTGAGCGGCACAGCGAAGCTGCGGTGGCCAGCGATGATTTGCAGGCGGCTGAATGAAGTCGCCTGGGAGCCGGGGTCGTACTGGGGTTGAAGGTTAGGGTCTGGGAGGAGAGATTGAAGCACGCGAGGGTTTCAAAGTCAGAAAGGAACCTGCGGCATATATGAGGCTTTGAGGTGGATTTTCGCTTGGATTTTTACTTTGTTTAAGTTAAGGTTGTGTCCAGGTGGGAGAGAATCTCCTTACGATTAGATGCAATTTTATTTGGAATGATTTGGTGGTGAATTGAACAAGATTGGGTTGGTTTGGGATTTTGAATACATATGAAAATTTTCTGCTGTTGCTGTGCTTCGGTTTGGGCTAAGAAGGGGGTGTCGAGTTTACACAGGCACTGTTCAAATGAACTGTACTGCAGGTTTTCATTACTCATATATTTCTATATATATGAGTTAATATATATAGACATATATTTCATTACTCATATATATCATATATTTCTATATATATGAGTTAATATATATATGAGTTAATATATATAGACATATATATCCCATTATCATAAATAATATAGAAAAAGTCCTAAAATTTCTAAAACATAATTACTCAAATAATATATTAATACTAAAAAGTTATGAGCGGTGCATATATATATATATATATATATATATATATATATATATATATATATATATATATATATATATATATATATATATATATATATATATATATATATATATATATATATGCACCGCTCATAACTTTTTAGTATATAATATAACTCAAATAATATATTAATACTAAAAAGTTATGAGCGGTGCATATATATATATATATATATATATATATATATATATATATATATATATATATATATATATATATATATATATATATATATATATATATATATTTTATATATATTTTTATATATATATATATATAAAAAGTTATGAGCGGTGCATATATATTTTATATATATATATATATATATATATATATATATATATATATATATATATATATATATATATATATTTTTATATATATGCATATATATATATATATATATATATATATATATATATATATATATATATATATATATATATATATATATATATATATATCCTACTACATATCATCATCATATAAAATTCTCTAAAATACTATAAATAATATAAAAATCAATAATTATATATATAAAATATAGGGGGATTACATCCTACCCAACTTAAAAAAGTTTTGTTCTCGAAATTAAAATAATGTAGGGGGTCAAATGCAACGCACTACAATGCAAGGAATTATCAAGGAACTAACATGTGCAAATCTTACCTTGGTTGTCAAACAAATGAGGATAAAGAATCCGGATGTCGTCCTTGCGCTCCCAAGTAGACTCCCCTGGCGAGTGATGCTTCCATGCCACGTGAACCAATGGTATAGGCTGATTTCGCAACACCTTCACTCGACGTTTGAGGATACCTACTGGTTTCTCTTCTTATGACAAACTCGGTGCAACTGTGATTTCGGAGCGATCAAGCATGTGACTGGTGTCTGCCACGTATCACCTCAGCTGCGACACATGGAATACGTCATGTACTCCCTCTAATGACGACGGTAATGCCAATATGTAGGCTACCTCTATAAAACGTTCCAAGACATCGAAAGGGCCGATGTATCTTGGACTCAACTTGCCACATCCTCCATATCGAATCGTGCCTCTAGTGAGGGATATCTTCAAAAAAATGTGGTTGCCTTCCTTGAATTCTAAAGGTCGATGACGATTGTCCGCCCACTGCTTCTGTCGATCCTGCGCTGTTCGCAGGTGGTCTTATATCTTCTTAACCTTCTCTACTGTGCTCAAAACCAACTCGGGGCCCAATATCTGCTGCTATCCAATGTCGCTTCTACAGACATAAGATCGACACTTCCTACCATACAATGCTTCAAACAGACCCATCTAGATGCTCACATGATAGCTATTATTGTAGAAAAACTCCACAAGGTGAAGGTGGTCTTTCCATTACCTGCCAAAGTCAAGCATACACGCTCTCAACATATCCTCTAGCGTCTGAATCGTACGCTCTGACTAGTCGACTGTCTGCGGACGGTACAACATGCTGAGCTTCAAGCGTGTACCCAAACTTTCTTGCATACTCCTCCAAAAGTGTAAGGTAAACCTCGAGTCATGGTCCGACACGATGCTAACTGGTACACCATTTAGCTTCACTATTTTATTTATATACATCTCCGACAAAACTTTTATGGACTATCCCACTCTAAAAGGTAAGAAGTGGGCTGCCTAGGTAAGTCTATCAACAATCACCCATACTGCGTCACGTCCACTAGGACTCCGAGGAAATCCTGTGACGTAGTCCATCATAATGTGCACCCACTTTCACTCAAGAATGGATAGCGGCTACAATAATCCGGCCGTCCTCTGGTGCTCGACATTCACTTGTTGGCATGCCAAACACTTAGCCACGAAATGCGCTATCTCCCGCTTCATTCCGTGCCACCGATAATACTGTCGTAAGTTCCGATACATCTTAATTCCTCCGGGATGAATAGAGTAGGTCAAACTGTGTGCTTCTGTCGTCAACTCCTGTCGTAGCTCTCCATTAGGAATATAATATGATTCCCACATTGCAGTGTCCGATCGGGATGAATTCTTAATCCCGTCTGCTCTCATGCCTCAGTCCTTTCTCAAAGCCGTCGAAATCTAGCATCCGCGGAAAATGCTGCAGTTATCCGATATACTAATGATGATTGCACTTGGAGTTTGGCTAATACGACATCTGCTCCTGGCAACACTACCTCAATGCCAAGCTGCTGCAAGTCTCTAATCAACTCCTTCTGTGTGGTCAAAAAGTGAGCTATGGGCTTACGGCTTAACGCGTCTTCCACAATATTATCCTTGTCTGGATAATAATGTAGCTCAATCTCGTAATCCTTTATCAACACCAACCAACGTCGCTGTCTCATATTCAACTCTTTCTGTCTGAATACGTACTTGAGGCTCTTATGATCAGTGTAGATATCAACCTTCTCACCGTACAAGTAGTGTCTCCATAGCTTCAAATCAAAGATAACCGCTGCGAGCTTTATATCATGGGTTGAATAATTCTTCTCGTGCATTCTCAACTGTCTCGATGCGTATGCTACCACACGACCGTGCTGCATTAATACACATCCTAATACCTTCCCGGATGCATCACTGTAAATCACAAATCCTTCCGGGCCCGATGGTAATGTCAAAATGGGTACCGTGGTCAAACACTTCTTCAACTCGTCGAAAGCGGTTTGACACTCATCTGTCCATACGAACTTCTAACCTTTGCAAGTGATTCGAGTCATAGGCCCTGCTATTCGCCAGAAATCTTCTACGAACCTTTGGTAATAACCCACAAGTCCAAGAAAACTTCTCACCTCAGAAGCTGATGTGAGAGCGGGCCATGCCTTGACTACTGTGATCTTCTCAGGATCCATTGATATGCCTTCTCCAGTAAAAATGTGTCCAAAAAATGATATCTCCTTAAGAAAG
>JANAVB010031617.1:9096447-9108561 GCA_029216955.1 Iris pallida
TTAAAAATATTTATTATTTTTGAAATTATTATTATTGGTATTTTTGGAAATATTATAAAATTTTTGTGGCCATTTTAAATCGCGATTTAATTCTATGGATTTTATTTTAAAAAGTTTAAAGGTAGAACTAATATTTAATTTGAATTTAGATTAACTAGATTTAAACTTGGAATTTAATTTGAATTTGAATTTAATTATAAATTATCTAAAGGGGGATTTAAACATCCCAATCCTTATCCTAATGAAAATTCCCACATCCTATAAATAGGCAGGTACTCATCCATTATTTTTTTGACACAAATAAATTTTCCATAAATTTCCACCGCAGAGTGCATCGTGTCGGTGTCCAACTCCAATAGATTATTTTTTTGGTACACATACATCATCTCCTTCGTGTCGACAATCCCGACACCATCTCCGATCCCTAAGTCTATCCTAGCTAATTTCGGCCAGCCACCTCGTCGGGGCAGACCCGACTATCGTCATCACAACTCCTCTTCCGCCATCGCCGTCCAACCCCGCACGGTCCCGACCACCACCCTGTATATCCCTCGCAGCCAGCCTCTCCTTTCCGATGGCAAACCACAACTACCTTCACCATCCTCCTCGTCCTGCCTCCTCCGACCACCTCGTAGACAGGAACTCCATCCCGCCAACCAAATACAGCACCTACACCACCACCGCAACCACCACTATCACCATCATCGACACTGCCACCACACCGACCCCCGCCAAATCGGCCACCCCGTCGTAGCCGGCAAACCCAAACCTCCAAAAATTAGAACCCTAACCCAAGACTCACCTCACCGTCTCGCTGGAACCGTCGCCGCGTCTCGCCCCTCTTCTCCTCTGCGCCTTCAGGCCGTCACCGGCAACGGCCGCCCGCGACGACGACCCCCATCGACCCGCGCGCTAGTTCCAGCCTCTCCTCTCTCCTCACGCCTTGAGCCTTGCAGCGCCTCCCATCGCCCGTACGGCCCGTCCGCCCAGAGTCCAGTCTCTCCCGGTCGACTTCCTCCCCCGAGCCTCTCCCATCCTGTTCTCCTTCCTGCCTTCGACGCCAACATCGACCTCCATATCTGGATCTGTTCAGCTGATCTGAGCATCCACCGTTGCTACCATTTTCGGCAGGTCACGACTAGCCAGTGCCTCTGCTCGATTGTGCTTCGCCGGATTCGCCCCTACCGCGTGTGTCACTGGCACGCACAGCCGCCGACGAAGCCCCTCTAAGAGTGCAGGTGAGCTCCTGACCCCTTCACCGCGTTCTACCGCGCCCTCTCACGCCGGTCGCCCACTCTCTCTCTCTCTGCCGCTTTATCTCCTTGCCGGCGACCGCGGGACCGGCCGGATCTCCCCTTCGCGCACCGACAAGTACTGTCGCCGTTGCATCCCACAACCGCCGCCGGCCGTGTACACCTAGCATCGCTGCAGTCAAGCGCCCATCCACCGTCGGTGGGCTCCGCCTCAGCCACCTCCGCCTCGACGAATCCCCGTGCCGCCTCGGCAAACCCCTACGCCGCCGCTCTCCGAAACCCCCCTTCTCTGTGAGTATCACTCCATTTCTCTCTCTCTCCTTTCTGTTCTTTAATGAAGAGTACAGTTGTTTCTATTATTAGTAATTATTAATACCGTTTAGTTTCACTGTTATATTATTATTATTAGAATTATTATACTGTATTATCATTATATGTTATTATTATTATTATTATTGATATTATTATTATTATCATTATTATTAGTTTTATTATTATTATTATTATTATTATTGTTATTATTATTAGTATTATTATTATAATCAGGATATTTTTTTACAGATTGACTAAAATTGAAATCTATATATTTATGAATTTATAATTAACTTAGCATAGATATATTTACCAATAGTATCAATGTTATTTATATTTTATTTTTGGGTTTATACTACTATTTTCTAAAAATATAAATATTATGACTAAAGCCTACATCTATATTTAAATTTTGGTTATATCCCTATTATATTTTTAGTCCTAAATCATTTTTCTAGATGATATTTTCCAAAGTATTATGACTAAATAGTAGTTTAAAATTTATATAAACTTCCTAATATTTATTTGTCAAACTTATTTTAACTAATAAAATGTATTTTAAGTAACATAAAATACTTTCTAAAAATAGTATATGTATTCACTTACGCAAAATTTTCTCTTTATCATCATCACTCATCATGACCAATCCAACATCCTTATATTTCCTTGCGACTTTGGACTGCTACCTATCAACCGTGGCTATTGGACATTCGAAACTTGTCGGATTATTTCACCACACCAGGCGACACACCGGGCAAGACACCTTGCCATTACTGTTGAATTTCTTGCTCAATATAATACATGTTTTATTTCTTATAAGTTATTCTTTCAAAACAGTATGTAGTTGTAAATTATTATATTGTAGTTTTCATTATGCATTTAGCCTAGAGTTAAGGGACCGCCTTTGTTTGTGCCGCATTCATTGGCCGACACCTATGTGCCAGGATGTTACGTGTCTCATATAGATTTGGACTTGCGTACCGACCGTACATCTGTGCGTACAGGACGAGCGCTAGGATATAACTGCTAATATAGTTGTCTAGAAGACTTAGCAGTTATTAGAAACATCATGGTGTGGATTCAGCACGAGTAGTGCATGGGGAGGGTGAAGACAGTTATTAGGCGTAGGGGCATTCACACATTTACTGTTCTCTAGCTTCTATTTATGACTCAGTCGAGAGCTAGTGGCCGTGCATTTATTTACTTTTCTCTAGATGCCACTAGTGCCTCGGTTGAAACACAAATGTGCCGTGCATTTACTTTCGTCTAGCTGCCGTTAGTGACTCACCCAAGAGCTAGTGGCCGTGCATTTATTTTTCTCTAGATGCCCCTTAGCTCTCGCTCGAGTGCTAATAGGCCGTGCATTTACTTTTCTCTAGACACCACTAGTGCCTTGGTTGAAATGCTAACGTGCCGTGCTTTTAGCCTCGAGAGCCCTTGTGTGGAACGTTGTCTTCAAAATGCATTTTCACATAGAATGGTTAAAGGACCCTTTGTGTAGTCACATATACTTTTCTGTTAAGCTTTATTTATTCAGTTATTGGCATGATATTATGTGTCTTGTAACGTCCCTCTGAGGAACTGGTTATCTCGCCAGGTGTGT
This sequence comes from Iris pallida, assembly GCA_029216955.1. NCBI lineage: Eukaryota > Viridiplantae > Streptophyta > Magnoliopsida > Asparagales > Iridaceae > Iris > Iris pallida. The sequence continues at coordinate 9,099,616 of JANAVB010031617.1, forward strand.
GCTCTTGTCTTTCGCAGGTGTTCTAGCTCTAGCCGTGGTCCTCTTTATTTCTTCGAGGATGATTGCACTTGGATCATCTTAGCTTCGCTTGCCACAATTATTTCTTTTCTCATGTATTTTTCTTTACTTGTTGGTAGTGGATTTGTCTCCGTCCAACATATTGTATCAAGACAATTCTTTATCATTATATGACATCTTTTATCATTTATTTTGTGTGGATGAGATTAGTTATGGTTCTACTGCATTTTACAGCTTATGCATTCATACGAGAATTCCATATATTGGAGTATACTTCGTATGAATACAGCTGGCATGTCTACGTTCCTAGTCCTATGTATTTTGGGACTGGGACGTTACATGTTTTTGTGGTGGCCCATGCAGGTCAAGATAAATTGTTTGGTTACTTTACCGTACCAAGCAAGCCTGCGAATAGGATTAGAAGTCTAGGATCTCATCCACATACTTGACCTCTTTCTTCGATTCCATATTCAAACTATCGTTCGACTCATCAACTGCATCTTGCTTATTCCTTCTATCATTAATTTTATCTTCCCTTCGTGCTTGCTAGAGATTTACCCTACTAGTTAGAGGTCCCAAACATCCTTAGCTTAATTCTTTAAGTTGGGTAGAATACCCCACGACCTGACACACCCTTGACCGTTAAGGGAATACAAAAAGTATTATCTAGACCATAGAGACTAGAGGAATTTAACCCATTGGTCAACCAAGCCATAGAATGATAGTATAGGAATAAACAAGACTTAGATTCTCATGACTCTTAGACTATTCATATTGGTTCTTATTTCATCTACCATCGTAACTATGTACTACTATCTAAACTAATGATGCTAATATAGCCTAATATTTGCAAGCTAATCCATATCAAGCTTGATCGAGGCATATGCTATTGAGCGGTCGCTCACTAACATATTGTCTAATCAGAACCTGTGCATGATGGTCTGATCAACCAAGTGCACTTTGGTTCGCTTTTATCTATCGTTCTACGTGGATGGAATATAATTAAACTTGGCCTTTAGAATTCCATCCACGACTGCCTTGACAATTCCTTTGAAATTCTTTTCGGTCGTCTTTGAGCCACGTATTCGTATTCGATAATATCGTCTATTGAACTTCTTATTGCTTTCGCCTTCACATATTTTAGAAAGACGAAGGCGTTATACTAGAACTTCCTCTAGCCTTCCTATCGATTAGGACAATTATCACTCAAAGTTGCTATACCTTCGTTTTAAACTGCTCCTTCTTTTCCTCGGCCCTATATTTACTATCGCGACCTCCTAATCACTTAAATAGGAGTGAATTTAAATTCGTCCTAATCATGCTCTTAACCCACTTTCAAAACATATCTTTAGGGCCGCTCATTTATTCTCTTGATACCATATTACTCCTTTGCATGTTATCATGACTAACTTTAAATATTATCTTTTAAGCCATGGCTTGCTAATCGCATGTCGAACATCATCTCTTGTTTCACCAAATAATTGATTATTCCCCACCGATACCCCCTTGTGTCTTCTCACCCCCTACAAATTCTTAATTTCGAGGACGAAATTCTTTTAAGTTGGGTAGGATGTAAAACCCCTAAATTTTCTACTATTTTTCTTTTTATATAAATTTGGTAATGATTTTTTTTGTACGTCGCGTAGTTGTATTGTACGTCGCGCGCGAAAATTCGTTTTTCGAATTTGCTCGACGAGTGCAATTCTGTGCAAGCGTACATATTTTTAGAAAAATATTTTTCTATTTTTCTCGTTTCAAAATAATATATGTAATAATTATTTTAGCTATCTTACCAAAAATTTTCAAGTTTATAATTTTATTTATAAAAAGCCTTAGGTTTATAGCAGTTATTAATAATAAATAATATTCTTAGTGCATACATATATTTCATAAATATTTTATTTGTTTATTTTTAAATAAAAATATAATTTTCAAAATTTATTAATATTAATATTTGAAAAGATATTTAAAAATATTTATTATTTTTGAAATTATTATTATTGATATTTTTGGAAATATATTTGAAATTTTTTGTGGCCATTTTAAATCTTGATTTGATTCTATGGATTTTATTTTAAAAAGTTTAAAGGTAGAACTAATATTTAATTTGAGTTTAGATTAACTAGATTTAAACTTGGAATTTAATTTGAATTTGAATTTAATTATGAATTATCTATGGGGGGATGTAAACATCCCAATCCTTATCCTAATGGAAATTCCCACATCCAATAAATAGGCAGATACTCATCCATTATTTTTTTGGCACAAATAAATTTTCCACAAATTTCTACCGCAGAGTGCATCATGTCGGTGTCCAACTCCAATAGATTTTTTTTGGTACACATACATCATCTCCTTCGTGTCGACAATCCCGACACCATCTCCGATCCCTAAGTCTATCCTAGCTAATTTCGGCCAGCCACCTCGTCGGGGTAAACCCGACCATCGTCATCACAACTCCTCTCCCGCCATCGCCGTCCAATCCCGCACGGTCCCGACCACCACCCTGTCTATCCCTCGCAGCCAGCCTCTCCTTCCCGATGGCAAACCACAACCACCTTCACCATCCTCCTCGTCCCGCCTCCTCCGACCACCATGTAGACAACAACTCCATCCCGCCAACCAAATATACCACCTACACCACCGCAACCACCACTATCACCATCATCGACACCGCCACCACACCGACCCCCGCCAAACCGGCCACCTCGTCGTGGCCGGCAAACGTAAACCGAAACCCCCAAAAATTAGAACCCTAACCCTAGACTCACCTCACCGTCGTGCTGGAACCGTCTCCGCCGCGTCTCCCCCCTCTTCTCCACTACGCCTCCGGGCCGTCACCGGCAACGGCCGCCCGCGCCGATGACCCCCATCGACCCGCGCGCTAGTTCCAGCCTCTCCTCTCTCCTTATGCCCTGAGCCTTCCAGCGCCTCCTATCGCCCACACAACCCGTCCGCCAAGACTCCAGCCGCGCCCGGTCGACTTCCTCCCCCGAGCCTCTCCCGTCCCGTTCTCCTCCCTACCTTCGACGCCAAAATCGACCTCCAGATCTGGATCAGTTCAGCAGATCTGAGCAGCCACCATCGCCACCATTTTCGGCAGGTCATGACTAGCCAGTGCCTTTGTTCGATTGTGCGTTGCTGGATCCGCCCCCACCGCGCGTGTCACTGGCGCGCACTCTCTTCTGTCGCTTCATCTCCTTGCCGACGACCGCGGGACCGGCCGGATCTTCCCTCCGCACTTCGACGAGTACCGTCGCCGCCGCATCCCACAGCCGCCGCCGGTCGTGTACGCCTAGCATCGCCGCAGTCGAGCGCCCATCCGCCGCCGATGGGCTCCGCTTCAGCCACCTCCGCCTCGGCGAATCCCCGTGCCACCTCGGCAAACCCCTATGCCGCCGCTCTCCGAAACCCCCCCTCTCTTTGAGTATCACTCCATTTCTCTCTCTCCCCCCTTCATGTTCTTTAAAGAAGAGTACAGTTGTTTTTATTATTAGTAATTATTAATACCGTTTAGTTTCACTGTTATATTATTATTATTATTATTATTATTAGAATTATTATACTGTATTATCATTATATGTTATTATTATTAGTATTATTATTATTACTGATATTATTATTATTTTAATCATTATTATTAGTTTTATTATTATTATGATGATTATTATTTGTTATTATTATTAGTATTATTATTATAATCATGATTATTTTTACAAATTGACTAAAATTCAAATCTATATATTTATGAATTTATAATTAACTTAGCATAGATATATTTACCAATAATATCAATGTTATTTATATTTTATTTTTGGGTTTATACTACTATTTTCTAAAAATATAAATATTATGACTAAAGCCTACATCTATATTTAAATTTTGGTTATATCCCTATTAAATTTTTAGTCCTAAATCGTTTTTCTAGATGATATTTTCCAAAGTATTATGACTAAATAGTAGTTTAAAATTTATATAAACTTCCTAATATTTATTTATCAAACTTATTTTAACTAATAAAATGTATTTTAAGTAATATAAAATACTTTCTAAAAATAGTATATGTATTCACTTGCGCAAAATTTTCTCTTTATCATCATCACTAATCATGACCAATCCAACATCCTTATATTTCCTTGCGACTTTGGACTGCTACCTATCAACCGTGGCTATTGGACATTCGAAACTTGTCGGATTATTTCACCACACCAGGGGACACACCAGGCAAGACACCTTGCCTTTACTGTTGAATTTCTTGCTCAATATAATGCATATTTTATTTCTTATAAGTTGTTCTTTCAAAACAGTATGTAGTTGCAAATTATTATATTGTAGTTTTCTTTATGCATTTGGCCTAGAGTTAAGGGACCGCTTTTGTTTGTGCCGCATTCATTGGCCGACACCTATGTGCCACGATATCACGTGTCTCATATAGATTCGGACTTGCGTACCGACCGTACATCGATGCGTACAGGACGAGAGTTAGGATATAACTGCTAATATAGTTGTCTAGAAGACTTAGCGGTTATTAGAAATATCGTGGTGTAGATTCAGCACGAGTAGTGCATGGGGAGGGTGAAGACAGTTATTAGGCGCAGGGGCTTTCACACATTTACTTTTCTCTAACTGCCATTTGTGACTCAGTCGGGAGCTAGTGGCCGAGCATTTATTTACTTTTCTTTAGATGCCACTAGTGCCTCGGTTGAAACACAAATGTGTCGTGCATTTACTTTCGTCTAGCTGCCGTTAGTGACTCACCCAAGAGCTAGTGGCCGTACATTTATTTTTCTCTAGATGCCACTTAGCTCTCACTCGAGTGCTAATGGGATGTGCATTTACTTTTCTCTAGACGCCACTAGTGCCTTGGTTGAAACACTAATGCATCGTGTTTCTAGCCTCGAGAGCACTTGTGTGGAATGTTGTCTTCAAAATGCATTTTCACATAGAATGGTGAAAGGACCCTTTGTGTAGTCACATATACTTTTCTGTTGAGCTTTATTTATTTAGTTATTGGCATGATATTATGTGTCTTGTTACGTCTCTCTGAGGACCTGGTTATCTCGCCAGGTGTGTGCTCTTGTCTTTCGCAGGTGTTCTAGCTCTAGCCGTGGTCCTTTTTATTTCTTCGAGGATGATTGCACTTGGATCGTCTTCGCTTCGCTCGCCAAAATCATTTCTTTTCTTATGTATTTTCCTTTACTTATTGGTAGTGGATTTGTCTCCGCCCAACATATTGTATCAAGACAATTCATTATCATTATATGACATCTTTTATCATTTATTTTGTATGGATGAGATTAGTTATGGTTCTACTGTATTTTACAGCTTATGAATTTATACGAGAATTTCATATATTGGAGTGTACTTCGTATGAATACAGCTGGCATGTCTACGTTCCTAGTCCTACATATTTTGGGACTGGGGCATTACAGACAGAATTCAAATTGGTCGCGTGTGCGCGACGGATTTGATGCGTATCCGTCGAAATTCACCATATCGCCCTCTGTGCAAATTTTCTAATTACTTTGTGCACGTTCGTCAGATCGAGACAAAACTTGTGCCAACAGGACCGTATCATTTTTCTAGTCCTGTATGCCAAGTTTGGTTCGATTCTGAGACAGTTGATTGGACCGCTATTTTGTGGACCCCATGGTCCGACTCAACTGGCGGTTTTGTGCATGGCCTGCTGGAATCCAACTTTGGACATACGGTTGTATTCGTATCAAAAAATCGGACCTGTTGACATATAGTTTGATGACTTTAAAGACCGTTGACTCTGGCACGCTTTTCGATGCAAAGCAGGTCCAACGATGGACACCGTTTTGATCCAAAATTACCATTTTGCCCCTGTGTCCAGAATTGGACTTAAGGACAGACGATTCTCGCTAATTTAACTATTCTAAAAGCATTGCTACTATTTATTTCAGCATATGGAGACTTCTGCATGTGTTGACTGATTGTGGCTCATTGAGTGGTATAGTATTATTGGTTTTACCAGCTAAGGACCTCAGGCAAGTACACTTTCTGATTGCTTTCGATTCATAGTAGTTTTTTCATTTTATGTTTATACATGTCTTTCTGCTTGTCGACACGCTCGCCACACGATGTAGTCGGGAGGGAAAATATCTTAGTAGACATGTAGACTACCCAGAACTATCCCATGAGTCTATTCGTGAATAATAGCAGCTGCACACGACACGTGCAGGGTGCCGGATTTACCCCCAGTCGTTCATATGTCGAAATAGATATTTCACATCACCACGGTAGTTGTATTTTATTTGTTTTTTTTGTCTTCTTCCCCACCTGCCATGTCATCAGTTACTTTCTAGTTTCCATATCTCATATGTTATTTTTCATGTCTTGTTAATTCTATTGTGTTTTCGTGTTGCCGTCGGTTTGTGTGCTTGTTCCATTCCTGACTGGAAACCAATATTTTTTAGGTTTAGCTGCGATCACTCTTAGCACTGGGAAGGCATAGGTATGCTGAGGTCAACCTAGATAGTGGAACTAGTTGACTTTACTATTCTACGAGACATTGTATTTTCCTTCAAATATAAATATAGTAATAAATTTAGAAATGTGAAAGAGCAATGAAGTTTCACTACAAGAATAAGGTCTTTTCTTGACGAGGATTCCCCGTCAAGAAATGCGTATCTTAACGGTTGCAGATCCGTCAACTAGGCCGGAGTCAAGAAAAGAACCCCCATTTTCTTGACTGTCGCTGGCATGGCTTTTCTTGACGGTTTTTTTGCCGTCATATTAAGTAATTTTTTTGACAGTTTTTAGCCGTCAAGATAGTAGTTTGGAGAAACCGTCAACGTAGGCGAAAACATTTTTCGACTCCGGCCTAGATGACGGCTATTAGCTGTCAAGAAAAGTCCTCTTGCAGCAGGATTGAGTTAATTGTTGACGTTTTATAACCGTCAAGAGAAGCTAAATTTTATATAGCAAAAATTATATTTATAGTTATATAATATGAATCGAACACACATAATATCAATAATCCAGAAGATAAACATACATCAAATAACTACAAAATCTAATTTTTATATTATAAACTGTATATTATTCATACATCACAAACTTCCAATACATCCAACATGTCCAACTATAAACATCTAACACTTGTCTAACCACAAACATATCCAACCAAAGTATGTAGTTTCCATACATCTTAAACATCCAAAACTGAAAACTATACAAATAAAACCAAAATATGTAGCAAACCCGGCCGAGCACATCCCTCCCATATTCACAACACCTTTATTTTCCATATAGTTCCTGAGAAAAGAAGATAAATACATTTAATCATTTATGTGCATATGTTTGTATAAATTAATAACTGAGAACAAAATAAAATAACCATGAGGCCTGCAAGTCAATACAATAATCAAATTCTAGTTCAACAAGTGATGCCTTAACAAAACTAAGGTCCAATAGGGAATGCAGTATGCACAGAGAGGTACTTGTATCCTATCTATCTTCAGTTGTCAAATATAGAAGTGTGTGTATGCACTACACTTTATATCTTGTGTTTAAGTGTTAGCATTAGTAACCAGTGTAATGGTTCATGTATGGATATGCACCATGTTCCAAGTTCAATAGTAATGCTATAATATAAGTACTACATTTATATCAGTTAGCTAGATGAGAAGTATTTTACCTGAAATTACTTGGAAAAAACTAATGAAATAAAACAATATGCCACGAAACAGAATACATATAGATATCGAGCGTATGAAGCTGATGAATATATGAATTATGAAGGCTACCAACAAAAATAAATAAATTAAGCCAACGTTAATCAATGACGAGTGTAATTTTTCAGACTTTCAAGGTGAAGTAACAAGATTATAGTCAGAGTGTTAATTTGATACACATTAGAACAATATCTTGACAACAAGAATCATATGGGAGAACATCACAAAATACTAAATTTTATCTCATAAGCGAAATATCTTGTTGCTCTTGTCATTCAAATTGAATTATCTTGTTTACCTATGAGATTCTTATCAACCATCTCTATATTTTGATTCTGTAATTCAATAACTGGTTTTGATTCAGCTTTTGTGATATCTCCTTGGACAATAATATTCTCATCACATGTATGTGTATTTGCAGTTTGGGCTCCAAAGTCAAAATTTTGAGCCATGCCCACACCAGTCATCACAGAATATTTACTACCAAGTGAACTTTGGTATTGGTTCGTTGGTGAGAAACATATGGTGATGGAAGATACTGTTTAGGACAATTCTAGTTCAGTGGTGGAAACTAACACATAGAGAGCTTTAGAACTGTCTGAAATTCAGACTATTCTATCTCAAGGAAAAGGGTACTTGATCTTCTTCAGGATGTGGATCCAGACAGAATTGCAGTCAGTTGGTGTTTCTGTTGATGGAGGTATCTCTGCAAATGCTAATAAATTAGAGTCATCCCTTGGAAAAATCAAATCATTGTTACTGATTCAGAGATAATAAACAAAGATATGCCTCAAGCCAGTGTTTGCAAGAGATTAGAATTAATTCAAGAGTCTGAAGCCAAACAGGAGCTTCATACTGCAAACAACAAGGTAAATGCCGTAATGGATGAAGGTGCAAATGGCAAACAGAATATAAATGTTGGGAAAGGAGAGTTGTTGAAAGGAACAGAAAACAAGCAGTACAGTGTCTGGGCACGAGTATTTGTGGCATTCCTGTTATGGAAAATAAGCAGCATACTAGTTACAACTTTCCTTTTGTAGATACGGCTAATTTTCTGCACTTGTCTGGGGTAAAGTGAAGAGCCAGGTCAAATTTTGATCCTTCAGATGCATCATAATTGGCTTTGAAGTATCAGAAAAAGGATAACTACCTTTCCCCTATCCATAGTTGGTACCTATATTTACCAATACTGATACCTTAAGGACCCGACAGGAATATAAGATACGGA
>JANAVB010031617.1:9108574-9266074 GCA_029216955.1 Iris pallida
GTATCCTCAAACAAGCATGACTGGAATAAAAAGTTGGGCGAATGCTTATGGGCGTACCGTTCTATCAGTCGGACGGCTATGAGAAATACACCATTCTTTCTGGTGTACGAAAGCGAGACAGTCCTCCCATTGGAGACTCAGATCCTCTCACTTCGTATGTCTCTTACTTACCGGTTGACATCGGACGATAACTACTGCCGACGGCTACAAGAATTGGAAGCTTTAGACGAGAAGCGCTTGCAAGCTCAACAAAGCATCGAGCTCTATCAAGCACGCATCTCTCGGGCCTTCAATAAGAAAGTCAAGCAGAGGACATTCCAAATAGGCGATCTTGTCTTGGCCGTTCATAGACCGATGGTCATGACTCCCAAAACTGTCGACAAATTTTAGCCCAAGTGGGAGGGTCCATTAATCATCGAGACCGTATTCTCCAAAGGCGCATACCGACTCGCGAAGCAGAACGGAGACTTGCTCATGATTCCCATAAACGGCAAATTTTTGAGGAAATACTATGTCTAAGGACATGCTGGTACTTTCTCAAACCACCAAATCTCCTAGGCCATCGAGTTATATACACCAAGTACCTCTGAACTCATACTCTATTTTGGATTCATATCACACCTCCCTGAGTGGCGAGTCATGTATGCTGATACCTCTGAACTTTTACTCTAATGCTTTATCACACAGGAGTCTGTCTAGCTTATCGTTATCTCTGAGCAAACTTCCTGGTCCTGATTATCGTGTATCACATCTATATTACCTCTGATATCGATAGTCTCTTAACTTAACACCTGTACCCAACCCCGGGATAAAAGACATGGTGTTAAGACCACAAAACCTATCACGTCCATATTACCTCTGTTGGGTTTTGTCTAAAATTCTATTACTCGCACCACCAGTGCACAGAAGGTTAATAGGTCCACCAAAAATTATTCCTGATTATCGTGTGTCACATCCATATTACCTCTGATACCGATAGTCTCCTCACTTAACACCTGTACCCAACCCGGGATAAAAGATATGGTGTTAAGACCACAAAACCTATCACGTCCATATTACCTCTATTGGGGTTTGTCCCAAAATCTATTACTCGCACCACCAGTGCACAGAAGGGTAATAGGTCTAGCAAAAATTATTCCTGATTATTGTGTGTCACATCCATATTGCCTCTGATACCGATAGTCTCTTGACTTGACACCTGTACCCAACCCGGGATGAAAGACATGGTGTTAAGACCACAAAACCTATCACACTCATATTACCTCTGTTAGGTTTTGTTTCAAATATATTACCCGCACCACCAATGCCTAAAAGGGTAATAGGTCCATAGAAGTTACCCTAATCTATTATTCGCACCATCCGTGCCCAAAAAGGGTAATAGGTCCATAAAATATCATTCAAATCTATTGCTCGCATCTCCAGACGCATAAAAGGGCAATAGGTCCAAAAAAGTCCCCCAGTAGGATATCCTTTTTCAAACACAAATACTGTATTAGGTCCTCTAGTACAAGCACCACAGATACCACAAATAGAATGGAGTAAATGTATTCTGTTTATTCAAAATCAGTTACATTCATAGGGCTACATCAGCAGCAAAAAAAAAGAAGGGAAAATCCAGCAACACATAGTTTGGTCAGTTTGGCAGCACTTCACCTTCATCAAAGAGCAGTTTCGTGGCCCTCGAAAGAAGTCATGTTTTACTGCTGAGAAGAAAACAAGGCTGTTGAATCTTCGAGAAGCTGCACGAAGGAAGGCAAATATAGCATGCTAAAAGCATCTACAGATGCTGGTTTTCTCTCATCCGTATTACGGACATCCTAGGCCCGTTCCTCCAAAAGACCATACCTTCAAAACAACATCCCTAGTGTTGCTTTTGCCTACTTGGAGAACCATGAAAATAAAACTTTCACGATGACGCCCAACCACCGTCCAACTCTCCGATGTATAAAGGTTCTTCCTACCATCTGAGGAAAACCCATCCAAAGCATGAAGAGTTTTGAGCTCTCTGATGTGTGCGTCAAGTGTTGCATCTTCACCATGCCCAAAATCGCCAATATCAGTCCTGGAAAAATTTGCTAGTTAGACCACTACAAAATATGAAAAGAGGGAAAGGGGTTAACAGTTAGAAGAAAATAAAGTCATTTTTTAGTCCATGTAGCCCCATCATACTAGACACATGCGGTCCAAAAGGATATAGCATGCATCGATCACGCATGAAGCACAGAGGCGATACATGACAGGCCCGCACATAAAATATACGATATGGCCGTCATCATTTTTTTCATCGTCTTTACCCTTGATAGGGGGTTGCACGTCGGGATGAATGGAAGGAGAGTCCGCAGCTCTCGACGGGGAGGCGAGTCCTTCCCTTTGGCCGCAACACCAGTCGACTTGGAAGCTTTTACAGCCATGGCTAACTGGGACAATGACGATGAAGGAGAAGAAGGTGAAAGAGAAAAATCTTTCTCCGAACGACCTATATTTATAAGGTTTTCGAAAGAGCACCGTTTCAATTCTCGAGTCCATAAAAGATAATGATGACGTTTGGGGATTTTATCCTTAGTAACCTCAACTTTATCTCGAAATAGAACCCATATCCAAAACCAAATCAAGACATTAAATGCAGCAGTGACAACTGGCAGTCTAGATAGGATCTCCCTGCGGCTCAAAATGTCCCTGCGGCTAAAGGTCTCTCTTGACTCGAAGACTCCCTGCGGCTTGGCCTATCTCCATGCTTCTTATTCAAAGTATTCCAACTTTGCAATTTGAAAACTTTAAAGGGGGTCTTGTAGAAGCATAAAAAATATGGGGTTCATATAGATCACAAATGACCACATGAGTACTTTGGGCCAAATTGGTCCGTATAAAGAAGAGTCGCATGACAGACTCGACATACCAGACTGATTTGAGTCGCAGAAGGAAGAGTTACTTATGCGGCCAAGCTGCTCAGCCCTTCTGATAAAGCTGACAAACTCTGTCAAAACTGATAAAACTGACAGCTCTGACACTCCGACAAAAGAAGATAAGACGTGATCAGACAAAATGTCATGTCACCAGCTTGGACATAGTCATACGGCTAGAAGGACTACGACCCGAGCCGCATGAACCTTATACGGCTCAATCTATGCGCTGCATGCAGCCAAGGGTGACTACAACCTGAGCCGCATGAGCTTTATGCGGCCCAGAATATAGAATCTATGTGGCTTAAAAGTCCTCAAGCTACATGCAAATTATGGGGACAGTGACTTAAGCCGCATGAGTCATATGTGGCCCAGCATGGCTTAACATTAAAATACCTGTGGCTCAAAATGACTCAAGCAAATTGATCCTATCATGTAATAGGATACGTGGCAGGCTGACCAAGTCTCAACCACCCATATTTGCTGTAACAAAATCTCAACAAGTCACCAGATGGCGGCCAAAGAGCGGGTCAAGATATCTATCACTATAAATAGCAGGGTACCAAACCCATACAAAAGGCTGGCAACCTACGAAGGGCAATTTCTTCAAAGGCAAGGATCATGTCAGATAGTCCAAGGAGTAAGGCAGAGTTGCTACACTTTCCCGAGCCTCCACCGTCACCCTCCAGAAACAAAAACTAAACAATTATACTTAGATTGTTTCCTAGGATTTCTTTCTAGGCTTTCTCTTGTACAAGCGAGTTTGCAATCAAGTTCAATTCATCTGTAAATTTTTGTTTTTGATATTTAATGGCAGACACATCTATAATCATAAAGGAAAATATACAAATAACAGTAGCTTCAAATCAAGAATTCTACAGCAACAACAAAGATCGACGAAACTGATTGAGAATCCTTTCCATGACACTCCAACCCCCGTACACGAACACACCTACTCCCGATTGTAGGCAGAGCCTGGACACGACCCGGACGTGACACCACAGAGCAGATCCCTAGATACGAAAAAATCTTGGACACGTACTCCCTTTAAAACTGCTAGTCAACACAGCCACACATCCCTCCGCTGGACACAAACGTGCCTCAGACACGCACGAACAATGCTATGATCCGACACGAGCCACAGCAACTGAAAAATCCTAAAGAAAACTTTAACACAAAATAGAGGAAAGAAATTACCTGGAAAAGTTTACTCAGGATTTGAAAGTACTCTTCGCGACCCCGATACACTTGATTCAGAGCTCACTACATCAACAAACAACAAATCCATATAAGAAAATAGGGGAGGATTCAGGAATTCATCTTCCAGAAAAATTCTTACAAAGTTCTAGAATTAAGAATACCTAGGTTCGAAATTCCTGATAATTCTCGACCGAACCCGATTTCTCATGAATTGTTCACTGAAAAAATAAACGAGAAACAAAATCAAGATCGGCTGGACATTACTTATTCAAGAATGCTAGATCGATCCTCACCAATTATCGTTCTCAGACCTACAAACTCGAGCCACTAAAGAACCCGATCAACCTGTCCGATCTGAGTTCCCAACCAAAAATTAGTTGATCAAAATTTGAAATCAAAGGAGAAAAGAATTTGATCAAGAACTCACCAAGCCGTCGATGATTTCCGTAGCTCCACCGGAAAGAAGTGGATCATCGGAGAAGACGAGCTCAGTCGTCGTCCCTGGTCGTGCCAAGAAAACGTACTGGGAAATGCCGCCACTGATGAATCACCGTCGCCGAGAGGAAACTGCCGATGAAGAGGTGGCTAGCCGTAGGAAGATGGGCCACCGCCACTGTCGCCACGTGTGCGTCGAGATCTCGATCTAGATGATGATGCCAAACTCCTAGTCGCCGTCGTCGTCACCATCACCGCCCATGCCCATCACCGGAGGGGAGAAGATTTGTAAACCCCCTAAAATTTTACTACCATTTTTTTAAAATATTTTTGTATTTATTTTGTACTTCGTATCTGCACATCGCATACGAATTCGCATTGTTGTATTTGCGTAGCGTGCAAGAATTGCGTTTCGTATTTGATCGACGAGTGAGAATATGTGTCGAGGTACATATTTTAGAAAAATATTTTTGTTATAAATTTTTTTATATAGGAAAGTACATGTTCAAACAAATGTGATAAATGTTTTTATTTTGTATAAAAGAGTTATTTTGTTCGTCGTTTAAAAAATAGTAGTAATTTGGAAATTTTGGTTTATATGAATTGTATTCCAAATATTTTGCGAAATTTGGAATTTGTTATTAACATATTTTTGTTATTATGAAAAAGCTATTTTACGATTTAATATTTAAGTAATATTCTTGATTTTTGAAATTAATTAATGCTATATTTTAATATTTGTGAAAAAGATATTTAAAATTTTGTTTTATCTAATATTTGAATTATTTTGATAATTTAAATTTAGAAAAGAATTTATTTTAAATTAAAGAAAGTTTATCTAGATCGATTTGATTTTGATTGCTTAAATTCTAAATCGATTTAGATAAAAAGATGGAATTATCCATCGGGGTTTAAACCATTGCAAGTCCTTATCCAACTGGGAATTCCTACCTCCTATATAAGGAGAGGTACTCATCCATAAATTCTACCATCCACAGATGTGCATCGTGTCTGTGTCCATCGTTCTTATTCCATATTATATATTTACATTATTTCCATGTCGGACACATCTCCGACACAATCAAAACCTAAACTTACGACCTCCATGTCCGCAGCAAACTAGCCACCACCATCACCCTCGCTATTTCGGCAACTCTCAACCACCACTGTCATTACCACCCTAACCCAAATCCAATCCTTATAACCTCGACAACACCAGAAACACCACAACCAGCAACACCACCACCACCGCCACCATCTTCGACACCACCACCACCTTCATTCAAGATCCGTCACCGCCGCACCCCCAAAACAACAACATAAGACCACCACCATCATTATCCCGAGTCCCTGCACTGCCGGATCCCGGCCACATACCACCACCAGACTTCACCACCGCTACCATCCAAAATTTTATCACCACCGACACCTAACCAAAAGTTTAATCAGCTACCTCTGGTCACCATGCGCCGTAACACGACGACCCGCGGTAGGGATCGACCTACTGCCTCCCTCGAACTGAGCCACCACCGCGCTCTACCCTAAGCCCCGCCATGCTCACGTACAGTCTCCAGATCCAGAAAATGCCGCAATCGCTGCCGACTTCTCCATGCCGACTATCTCGACCTCGTGCCGGTGCACCGCACTCGTCTCCGGCTCGTCGTCACAGCTCCACGGCCAGCCGCCTGGCCCACCTGTCCAGCATACCGACCAGCTTCCTCCACTGACGATGCCAAAACCCCCTCGTCGCAGCCGGTTCACGCACCTCCGCCGCCCTCCGTCGGCTCCCGACGCCCAGCCTCCGCCAGCGCCGCGGCAAAGCCCCACCGCATCCCTTCCGTCGTTCGGGCACCACCACCTGACCCGCAGCCGACTCCGCTGCGCCTTCGCCTCCGACTTTTCGTCGCCGCCTTCACAAGCCACCGCCGCCGTCGTGCGCGCCACCGCGCACAGGACCACCGACGCCGGAGCCCCCTCTGGTGAGAAACCCCCTTCCTCTCTTCTTCCCATCTCTCTCTCTTTCTCTCTTTTACTGTAATAAAATTGGGGAAGGGATATTAGGGATTTTATCAGTATTACTATTATTATTATTATTGTTATTATTATATATAACTATTGTCATGTTATAATAATAATATTTATTATTATTATCATTACTGTTATTATTATTATTATTATTATTATTATTATTATTATTATTATTATTAATCTGTGAGTAGCATAGATATTTTGGTAAAAACCCATGTATACATAATTGGAGTACATTGTATATATATAAATATTTGTATATTGATGAGTAGTAATTTAATATTTATTATCATTAGTTTAAATCATTATTATCGATATTTCTAAAATGTGTATAGAATTTTTTTTAGCCTAAACTATGTACAAAAATAATTTTTGGGTATTCTAAAAATGGTTTTACTAGAAAACGTTATTCCCAAACTTAATAAAAATTGTTGGACTAAATTTTTGTATATATATAGCTACTTATAAATATGTTACGATTCGGTTAAATAGATGTTTTCTTTGGATTAATAAAGTATATATTTTGGGCCTATTAAACTTAATAGTTTTGTACTAAATAAATAGATTAATTTATTTCTTATATTATTTTTATTTTCAAATAAATAAATAAAGCTAAAAAGCTGTAAATACTTTATAATAAGTTATATATTTTCTAATTAAGAAATTTCTCCTTCCAAATCAAATTTTCTCCTAGTTAGATGGTCACTCATCATGACTGATTATGATTTTTCCTATTTTTTCGCGAATTCGAACCATGTTGCATCGACCATGGCCATTGGACAGAACCAGACTTGTTGGATCATTGCACTACACCAGGCGTAACACCAGGCAAGATATCTTACCATTATACTATTTATTTTTAGTTTGCATTTTATTAAATATCACTGTTCATTTATTTCCAGTTCTTACAGTTCTTGATTTACTACCTGCTCAGTGATATTAGCTTACTTGTTATAATCCTTTGGTTGCATATGAACCTAGAGTTAAGGGACTATCGTTTGTAGTGTATTGCATATACCTTGACACAGTTGTACCACGAGGATGTGTGAGATGAGTGGCATGTAGAGGTCCTTGCGTGTTGGCTGATCCCTAGTGCGTAATGCGTTAGGACTAACTGCTAATAGGAGCATGTTAGGAGACTTAGCAGTTAGTAGAGAAACATGGTCGTTGATGCAACTTAAATAGGTACATTGGGTGGGGAGGACAATACCTGACGTATGGGCTTCGATTGCACTACCCTTGTAACACGGAAGCTCCGCTGGAGATACGGGTATGATTAGCCTCTCAGGTTGGCCACTGTCTTTTTTCAACGTCATGCGCTTAGGTCACTGGTGCCCAAGCGAAGACCATACCAGATTCCATTTACAGCCAGGGCTCATGCGTCGAAGGATTGTTTCTCAACTTCATGTTTACTTTAGTACGGTTAGGTTGCCTTATTTATGTCTTATCACTTTCTTTGATTGTGGCATATTTTATATTCAGTATTTATATCCCATGTTTATTGTATCTTGTTATGTCCCTCTGAGGACCTGGTTATCTCTCCAGGTGTGTCTTATGGTTTTTGCAGGCGCTCTAGCTACGGCCATTACTTGCGCTCTATTCTTCAAGATGTTGCTTTTGGATCGTCATCTCCTTCGCTCACCAAATCATTTTTCTTTGTATAATTCTTCTTATTCAAATTAGTTGGTAGTGGATCTGTCTCCGCCCAACGATTGTATACATGACAAGTTCAAAGTTGCTTTTATATCATTCTTTATCTTTGTGGATGAGATTTAGTTTCTTGGTTACTGCATTTTACAGCTTATGTATACATACGACAGTCCATTTACTTCGTATTATACAGCTGGTATGATTACGTTCTAGTCCTTCTATTTTTGGGACTGGGGCATTACAAGATTAGGGTTAGGTTTCAGTTTAAAGAAATTGGAAAAAAAATGTGAAGAGCTTCTCAAGAAATGAGCTCTCTCTCTCTCTCTCTCTCCATGTTCTGATTAAATAGAAAGAACCAAATTAGCAAAAAGATCCCTCCACCATTGTCTTTTAATCACTAAGGTCCTGCCCCTTTCTATTTATTACTGGATCTATAGAAAAATAGTTAGAGAATTGGTTAGGATGGTGGGGACCATGCTAGTGGGTGTAACTAACTAGGAATTCCCTCCAAACCATTAATTCAATTCTCCCTCCATATATTCATAAAAATATTGCTCAAAATTGTTTACTCAAAATCTATTATTTTTAGAATTTTTTTAAAAATGCCAAAAGTTTGGGAAGGTTGAGTTACAAATCTCTCCCCCTTAAAAAAATTTCATCCTCAAAATTCCTAGGACAACAAAATAAAATCACAAAAGAAAAATCATAACAGATGTTTACCTATAAGTCATTTATTGAATTTAAAATTCTAAAAACCAAAGTACAATCACACAAACAAACTGGGATAACGCTCATGCATCTCGTCCTCACGCTCCCATATGGACTCTCCAGGAGAGTGATGTCTATACATGACTCGGACGAGCGACATAGTCTGATTCTGCAGTTGCTTCTTCCTCCGATCAAGGATCTCCACTGGCTGCTCCTCGTAGGTCAAGCTCGGACCCACTTCTAGCTCTGAGTGATCAACAACATGACTCGGATCTGGAATGTAGCGTCGAAGCTGGAACACATGAAAGACGTCATATACTTCCTCGAAGCTACCAGGAAGCGCTAGTCGATATGCTTCCTCGCCAATCTATGCTGTCACATCAAAGGGTCTGATGTACCTCGGACAGAGCTTCCTGCCTCTGCCAAAACGAATGGTGCCTCTGGTCGTCGAGATCTTCAGGAACACTTTGTCTCCAACTGCAAACTCCAGGGGCCGTCTGCTGCTGTCCGCCCAGTGCTTCTACCGATCATGTGCAACTTTGAGACGCTCTCTGATCAGTCTGACCTTCTCGGCCGAATCTACCACTATCTCTGTCCCAAGCAAAGTCCTCTCGCCAACATCGTCCCAAGATAAAGGTGTGCGACATCTTCATCCATATAGTGCCTCGAACGGTGTTATATCGATGCTAGCCTGATAACTATTGTTATAGGCAAACGCCACAAGATGCAAGTGATCCTCCCACGATCCGCCGAAATCGAGTGCACAAACCCGCATCATGTCCTCCAATGTCTGAATGGTCCTTTCGGACTGCTCGTCTGTCTATGGATGATAGGCGGTACTAAACTTCATCTGTGAACCCAAGCTCAGCTGTAGACTCCTCCAGAAATGTGATGTAAAGCGGCTGTCCCTGTCTGAAACAATACTCATTAGCACTCCATGAATTCGTATAATCTGACGCATGCAGAGGTCTGCAAGCTTCTCGGTCGACAGCCCTACTTTGAACGGAATGAAGTGAGTGGATTTTGTCAGTCTATCCATGATAACCCAAATAGCATCCTTGCTATCATACGTACGCGGTAAACCAGAGACGAAGTCCATGGTTATGTGTCTCCACTTCTATTCCATAATTGGTAAAGGCTAGAGTAATCCTGCTGGTCTCTGGCCTTCGCCTTAACCTGCTGGCACAAAAGACATCTAGAAACGAATCTGGCAACCTCTCGTTTCATCCTATACTACCAAACATACTCTTTCAGATCTTTATACATCTTCGTAGATCTAGGATGAATAGAATACTGCGACTGGTGAGCCTCCTACATAACCTCCTCTCGTAAATCCTTGGGCACACACAATTGGTTTCTATGCCTCAGAGATCCATCCTCTGCAACGGTAAAGTCGTCGAGCAATCCTGCCTCTGCCTGGCCTCTGAGATATCGGAGTCCCTCATCTAAAAATCGGGCCTCCTTGATCTTCCATATCAGTCATGACTATATCTGCATATGCATCAGCTGCCCTCAAACTCCCAAAAGAATAATCTCGATTCCCAGACTCTCAAGATCCTCTAGAAGATGTCGATCCATAGTGAGGAACATAGCAATAGGATATCGACTAAGAGCATCTGCTACCACATTTGCCTTTCCAGGGTGGTATTGCAGATTGATGTCAAAATCCTTCATGTGTTCCAGCCATCTTCGCTGCCTCATGTTCAGTTCCTTATGAGTAAAGACATACTTCAGGCTTTTATGGTCCGTGAAGATGTCCACTCTCTTTCCATACAAATAGTGCTTTTACAGTTTCAAGGCAAAAATGACAGCTCCAAGCTCCAAGTCATGAGTAGGATAATTCTCCTCATGAGGCCTCAACTATCTAGAAGCATAAGCAATGACCCTCTTATTCTGCTCAAGCACACATCCTAACCCTTTCCCTGATGCATCGCTGTAGATGCCGAATCCTCCAGATCCTGATGGTAAAGCCAAAACTGGCGCTGTAGTGAGTCTTCTCTTTAATTCTTTAAATGTCGACTGGCAGGCAATGCTCCAGATGAACTCCTCGTCCTTCTACGTAAGCTTCGTCATTTCTCTGCTATCTTGGCAAAATCTTTCACGAACTTCTGGTAGTAACCTGTTAGCCACAGGAAACTACGAATCTCTGCTATTGACTTGGAAGGTGCCCATGCTTCCACAGCTTCAATCTTCTTGGGATGTACAAAAATTCCTTCTCCAGTCACCACATGCCCCAAGAACTCCACCCTATCCAAAAAACTCACACTTTGAGAGCTTCCCGTACAGCTTCTCATTCCGCAGAATCTTCAAAACAATTCGTAGATGCTCCACATGCTCCTCCTCAGTCTTCGAATAGATCAAGATGTCGTCGATGAAGACTATAACAAACTTTTCCAGATACTTGTGGAAGACCTTATTCGTCAGGTTCATAAACACTGCTGGGGCATTGGTGAGTACGAACAACATCACCAAGAATTCATACTCGCCGTAACGGGTATTAAAAGTTGTCTTCGAAATGTCTTGCTCCCGAACCTTCATCTGATGATACCCTGACCGAAGGTCAATCTTCGAAAAGGCCTTTGCTCCACTGAGCTGATCGAATAACTCATCTATTCCGACAGCGGGTATTTATTCTTGATGGTAATGTTATTAAGTGTACGGTAATCGATGCACATCCTAACAGTCCCATCCTTCTTCGGCACGAAGATTACCGACGCTCCCCAGGGTGAAGTACTAGACCGAATAAAACCCTTGTCTTCCAACTCATTAATCTGGGCCTTTAACTCTACAGCTTCCTTCGGGTTGATCTTATAGCAATGTTGGGACTTCGGCACTGATCCGGGCACTAAGTCGATGCTGAACTCCACATCTCGATCTGGCGGCAATCCTGGCAACTCCTCAGGGAAGACGTCGAGAAACTCTGCAATCAGCGGATGTGGCAACTCCTGGTCTTCTGTACTGCTCCAAAGTAGACTCCTTCTGGCCTCTTTGCGATCCGTCTTCTGACCTCGAATGGCGGAATTCCATGCGGGCTGAAAGTAACCTTCCCTTTGTGGCAGTTTATTACAACAAACTGCTCACTCATCCAGTCGATGTCGAGGACTATGTCAAATTCAGGCAGTAGCATCACTAGGAATAGAGCTCTAAGCTCCCTCCCAGCTATAGTGATAGGGCAATCGACCATCTTACTAACTGGCACTACTCCTCCTATTATAATCTGATAGTTCCTCCTAGTGGGCTTAGGTGTGAAGCCGTATCTAGCAAAAACTCATACGATACAAAGCTATGTGTGGCTCCCAAATCAAACAATACAATAGCATAAAATAAATATAAGATGATAGAACCTGTAATAACATCTAGAGCTGCCTCATCCTCCTCAACTGTACCCATGATGTAAGCACGTCCCTGCTGTGGTCCTCCTCTCTGGTGCTGGTGCTGATGCTGTATAAATCGCTACTGCTGAGATGGTAGAGCTGGTTTTCTCTGGGGTACAGCAGGTAGTGCTCTGGAGGGTACAGGTGGTGGTCTTCCAGCTCCTTGGGGTCCTTCTGCCAGTCTGGTTGTGGTCTGTTGGCAGTCTCTCATCCGATGAGCGTCTGATCCGCAGAATAGGCAAAGTCCGAGCCTCTTACGACAGACCTCAATATGGTATCCTAGTCGATGACAGAATGTACAAGTGATCCCCTATTGTCTCTTCTGTTGAACTGTTGGAGCTCTGGCAGGACGATGCTGAAGTGCTGCCGGCTATGGTGGCCTCATCTGAATCTGAGTCCTCTTCGCTGGTGTCTGGTAGCTGCTACTGCCGATGTCCCGGTCCCTCTTCAGCTTCGGATCCGCCTCCTTCTCTACAGCCTGAGCAATCTTGAGAATGCTCGCATAAATTGTTGCCTGGCTGATCGCCACTACATACCGCAACTCTATGGTGAGGCCCTTCTTGAACCTCCAAGCCCTCTCATCTGGTGTGCCCACTAGGTTTTTCGTGAACCTGTCGAGTCGGGTGAACTCCGATGTGTACTCTGCCACTATCAAGTTCCCCTGCTGCAGTGCCTCGAACTGCATCCGAAGCTCATCTCGCTCTATGTCGGAGAAGAACTTCTCTTTGAACAGAGTTATAAAGTCTGTCCAGAGAATCTAGGGTGCAGCTAGCTGAGGCTCCTCTGGATACCAAGCTCTGTCAAGATCAAAAAGTTGCATGCTCGTAATTTCCACCTTCAGGTCATCTGGAATCTTCACCATCTTCAGCGTTCTCTCGGTATTTTCCAGCCACTTATCCACATATACTATCCCCTCATGGCCCCAAAATCCATCGGACAAAGGTTCTGGTAATCTCTGGCGGTCCCCGGTCTCGGTGCTGTTCTTGCTGGAGGTGCTACTGGCACTGGTGGAACTGGCTCTCGGGTCCTGAGTGCATCCACGACTGTCGCTCGGAACTGTGTGGCCTGGTGGTTCTGAGCCTCCATAAACTGCTAAAACATGGCCATCATCTGGGTGCCGTCGAACATCATCGTCGGGGGCAGCAGTAGAAAGATGGAAGGCGGTGGCAGAAGCTGCTCTATCAGAAAGTCTGGTACAGACTGACCCGAACTGCCTGCAACTCCGGACTGATCCGTAGTCTTCCTCGTAGTGACCATCCTACAATAGAAAGAAAACTCCGTTGATTGAAAAAACCTTAAAACCTAAAAATAAATAATATTTTTATAATATCAATACCTGTTGTACTGATATACCCGTATTTCCCGATTATCCTATGCTGTGATCAAGTTTCCCTAGTTTAATCAAGTTTCCCAATAGTACACTAATACCTAGGTACCATTAGGAAAGACCTGCATGGGCCACCACAAAAGACATGTTACGACCTGCTACCAAATAATCGGACACGAGTCAGACACGCCCAGCCTTCATCGTTAGACACGATGAAGTAAGCTGTACCAAACTCTAGGGAAACTACAAGTCCAGATAAGAATGAATATAAACCACATCATCTATAATATCGAATCCCATAATCAAGTACAACTATGAATTATTACATTTTCCAGCAAAATGAAATGTAAAACTGAAGTCTCTAATACAAAGTCTAAATGAAACTAAAGGAAAGGTGCTAAGCCTCTTCGGCCTCTAAGTCCAGAGCAACACCAGCTAGCTCAAAGGTACCTCCAGGCTCCAGCCTGTAGTAAGTGTCACAAATAGCCTCCATCTCACCTGCAATATATCCTAGTCAGGAGCGGAGCTAAGTATATCTAAGGAATTGAACAAGAATAATATGAAGATAAAATATGAACATACAATGAATCTCAAAACAGGAAACTAGAACAAGCATGCTGAAATGAAACACAAGACTGTATGAAATGAGCCTGAAATATAACCTGGTACCTGAACATAAAATATACAAAGAACCTGACATGTGTGATATATTTGAAATACTTCTAGAGTGTGTGATCGGCTTGGGTAGAACATGGAACATGGTACATGAATGAAGGTACGGCTTAGGGACCGCGTGCACAGTGCGAGGCCTAAGCTATTAACATGAATTGTAACTCGGGTGTGATCACACATATGTAGTATTTCCCCTTCCAGACACAAGCAAACTCATAGAACAAATCACAAGACAAGATCGTATAATATCGTGTCCAACAGGAAGGTACAAGCATGAGGTAAATGCATAAGACATGAAGTAAATGGACAAATCCGAGGAGTATACTTGCATTGCTCAGGGTGATCAATAGTAGGTAATAGAGCTGGATGTCCTTCTGTAGTAATGGGTACAATTAATTAAGTTGGTTAGGCCCTAATTAATGCTAGCCAATAATCTTTTATCAATCAATTAGTTGTTTATACAAATGAACTAACTTGATGCTAACTATTAGTTTAGCATTTTGGTATAACTTCTAGGATAACACTATTTAATTAGATAACATCCTATCTTACAATAAATCTCTTAAATACTCATTGGTGTGCTGATATATTAGGGATGCTGCTTAAAGATAAGATAAAGTAAACTTTTTACAGAAAAGATTGAATTGCTTAACTAGTCCATAACCAGAACAACTCATAGAATTATTCTATAACCCAACTCCTTTTAGGATAGATACAGGCAATCCTTTCTTCATAGGCTAAAAATAGAGTTTGCAATAATGTCTTGTTTATATCAAGACTACCATGCATCTGAATGAGCTCCCTGCACAAACCTTGCACATCGACCCAACTGATTTGAATAGACAATAAAGTGGCTAATCTGAATATTCACAGACCATATCCGCACAACCCAACATTAGTCGGACATATGTAAGCCCAGGTCTCCCACAATACAACAAATATACAGGAAAACTCAGGAATAGGAACCAATACTCAACCTTATCAACATTGTCTAAACTCAAGATCTTCCTATAAATCGACCACCACATCTTAGCATTTAAACCAAGCTCAGCCTAACAGTTACTAGGCTCAGAAGAAGACAATTGTAATGAAATCGAACCCAGAACATATATATCCCAAATACAAACCCAATTTACAAGGAATGATAATCAAACTAATTGAGAGCATCTATAACCATAAAGGAAAATATACAAATAACAGTAGCTTCAAATCAAGAATTCTACAGTAACAACAAAGATCGACGAAACTGAATTGAGAATCCTGCCCACGACACTCCAACCCCCAGACACGAACATACCTACTCCCGATTGTAGGCTGAGCCTGGATATGACCCGGAAGCGACAACAAGAGCAGATCCTTGGATACGAAAAAGTCTTGGACACGTACTCCCTTTAAAACTGCTAGTCAACACAGACATACATCCCTTCGCTGGACACAAACGTGCCTCGAACACACGCACAAACAATGCTATGATCCGACACGAGCCACAATAACTGAAAAATCCTAAAGAAAACTTCAACACAAAACAGAGGAAACAAATTACCTAGAAAAGTTTACTCAGGATTTAAAAGTACTCTTCGAGACCCCGATACACTTGATTCAGAGCTTACTGCATCAACAAACAACAAATCCACACAAGAAAATAGGAAAGGATTCAGGAATTCATCTTCCAGAAAAATTCTTATAAAGTTCTAGAATTAAGAATACCTAGGTTCGAAATTCCCGATCGTTCTCGATCGAACTCGATTTCTAATGAATTGCTCACTGACAAAATAAACGAGAAACAAAATCAAGATCGGCTAGATATTACTCATTCAAGAATGCTAGATCGATCTTCACCAATTATCGTTCTCAGTCGACCTACAAACTCGAGCTACTAAAGAACCCGAACAATCTGTCCAATCTGAGTTCCCAACCAAAAATTAGTCGATCGAAATTTGAAATCAAAGGAGAAAAGAATTTGATCAAGAACTCACCAAGCCGTCGTTGATTCCCGTAGCTCCACCGGAAGGAAGTAGATCGTCGGAGAAGACGAACTCAAGCGTCATCCCTGGTCGCGCCGAAAAAACGTACTGGGAAACGTCACCATTGATGAATCACCGTCGCCGAGAGGAAACCACCGATGAAGAGGTGGCTAGCCGTAGGAAGAGGGGCCACCGTCACTGTCGCTGCGTGTGCGTCGAGATCTCGATCTAGATGATGATGCCGAACTCCTACTTGTCGTCACCGTCACCACCCATGCCCATCGCCGAAGGGAAGAAGATTAGGGTTAGGTTTCGGTCTAAGGAAATTGGGAAGAAAAATGTGAAGAGCTTCTCAAGAAATGAGCTCTCTCTCTCTAGGTTCTGAATAAATAGAAAGAACCAAATTAGCAAATAGGTCCCTCCACCATTGGCTTTTAATCACTTAGGTCCTGCCCCTTTCTATTTATTACTGGATCTATAGAAAGACAGTTAGAGAATTGGTTAGAAAGGTGGGGACCATGCTAGTGGGTGTAACTAACTTGGAATTCCCTCCAAACTATAAATTCAAATCTCCCTCCATAAATTCATGAAAATATTACTCAAAATTGTTTACTCAAAACCTATTAGTTTTAGAAAACTTTTTAAAAATTCCAAACTTTTGGGAAGGTGGAGTTACATGATCGGCCAATAGATCAGAGAAAGTCTCACATAATTCATCAAAAGTAAATTCTTCATAGGGAGGGTTAGTATTACCTTAGCATCTGTAGCCATGAAGCATAGGTTTGCTGAGCTCTGAGAGTTGTCTTCTTCTTCAGAGTCACTAGCCTCGCTTTCACACCAGATACTAGTATTTGTATAGTTTTTGTTTGTTGACCTTCTCTTGCTTGTCTGATCATATCTGCTTGTTTGATCGTATATGCTTTCTTTTCTTATAACAGGGCAATCCTTCTTTATGTGACCTGTTCTTTTGTAGCTGAAACATATCGGTTCTTCGTCATCTTTGAAGTCCTTCTTCTTCTTGTTTGACTTCTTGTGTCTGAGGAATCTTCTAAAGTTCCTTGTTATCAGGGCCATTTGCTCGTTGTCCGAGTCGTCTGATTCACTATCGTCGTCAGAGATTGTTTTATGATTTGCCTTGAATGCTATTTTCTTCTCTTTCGGATGTTGATCTTCAAAATTCTGAAGGTCTAACTCATGTGTCATGAGCTTTCCAGTCAGGGTTTCAAGACTCATTGTCGAGAGATCATTTTCTTCTATAAAGGCCGTTGCTTTTGGATTCCATCTTTTGGTAGTCCATGAAGAATCTTTCGAATCTTTTCATGATTGCTGTAATCTTTGCCAAAGGAAGCTAGAGGATTAACAATATCTAAAAATCTAGTAAACATAACAATAATAGTCTCATTAGGCTTTATTTTGAATGCCTCATATTCTTGTGTAAGTCGTGAGATTTTGGTTTCATTCACTTGTGAAGTACCTTCATGAGTAACCTCAAGAAGTTTTCAAACCTCGTTGGACGTGGCACATGTAGAGACTCTATTGAACTCAGTTTTGTCAATAGCACAGAATAAAGCATTGATGGCTTTTGCATCAAGACTAGCTTGTTTTTTTCATTGTCCGTGTATCTATCAAATGGTTTGTCAACTAGAGCACCATCTATCGTAATAGGTAGAGGTTTCTTATAACCATTGACGACAATCGACCATAAGTCAAAATCAAGTGACTTGAGGAAAAAGCTCATCCGTCTTCTAGTACGTGTAATTTGTGCCATTAAATAAAGGTGGCCTATTGGTTGACTGACCTTCACCGTTACTTGGAAATAGGGAAACCATATCTCAAGGAGTGTTAATTCCGTCGAGAGATACCTACTCTAATACCAATTGTAGGAACAATGGCACCTCTAGAGGGGTGTGAATAGAGTGCAGCGGAGAATATTTAGCAATTAAAAATTTAACTCTAAGCAGGTGAATATATATATATATATATATATATATATATATATATATATATATATATATATATATATATAATATTAATTGCAAGTAAGTCAGTAAAATCAGGGCGAGAAAATAATACGCAAAGATAATAGGTTTATACTGGTTTTCCTCTGTGAGGACTAGTCCAGTCTCGAGTACTCAACCCGATGTTTTAATCCACTATTTGAAATAGAGATTACACCACGTATTTTGCTCCGAAGAACACGCCAACTTTACTATCGTCGTATTTTTATCCGAAGCCCACGAACAAACTTCAACACCTTTCTGAAGAAAGATTTTATACGCCAAGCTTGTAAAAGTCGAAACTCCTACTCGGAAACCACCGGCACTTAGAAGAATAGAATTGACTTGGAGATTTGAAGATTAAAGCTTTGGGAATGGAATAGAAAATTTAGGAATAGATAGAGAAGATGAAGATTGAATCTGTGTTTAGAAATAAAATTTTCTTCTCTCTTTATTAGTTTTTCTAGGACAAAGTTTGGGCAGAACTCGGTACCCTAATGTTCAAAAATTTAAACGTTGGAGATCCACAAGAATAGGTAAAGCTTCTGACCAGGAGTAAATTCTGCTGACCGAGTTCGGGCATAACTCTGGCAGAGTTCGATTAGCCTAATTCCAAGGTTGTTTTGGTTTTTGGATCTGGTTTGGTTTAGGATTAAATCAAGAATGGATTTGGTTTAGGATAGACTTCTAATTGCTAGTGATCCCGATTCACAAATAATCTAGACTCAATAAATAAAAAAATATAGAATAAATAATAAAATCTCAGAGACGACACAATCTGCATTCTTTGTTTCTTTTCATATTGAGATTGAAGTTTTAAGACACTTATCGAAATTGGTTTGACTATGGCTAAATGTGCCGACAATTGTTGTGAGATTATTTCCTTCAATAATGGCCGTTGCTTTAGGATTTCAGTTCTTGGTTAGCCCACGAAGAACCTGGCGAATGAAAATTCATGATTGTTGTATTCTTTTCCAAGGGAGGATAGAGGATTAACAATATCTAGAAACCGAGTAAACATATTTGTAATAGTCTCATTAGGCTTCATTTTGAAGGCCTCATACTCTTGTGTTTGTCAAGAGATTTTGGACTTCTTCGCTTATGAAGTGTCTTCATGAATCACCTCAAAAAGTTTCCAAACCTCGTGAGACGTGACAAATATTGAAACTCTATTGAACTCAGTTCTATCTACAATACAGAATAAAGCATTAATAGCTTTTGCATCAAGACTGTCTTGTTTCTTTTTATTATCGGTATATCTTGTAGAAGCATGGAAAAGAATATGATTGCTCATGCGGCTCAGAACAGAAAAACCCATGCGGTTCAAAAACAGACGAGCTTCATGCGGCTCAAGAGCATCATGCGATTCAAAAGTCACCAACTTGGACATGCGGCTCAAGCAACACCACGTGGCCTTCTGCGGTTCACTTCTATAATTGGCCATTAAGCAAAGGCCCTATTTAATGCCCTGACATAAAGGAGAACTGACGGCTCTGACATAAAGCTGCAATAATGACTCTGTCATAATGGCAGACCCCTAGGAAAACGAAGGAAGTCTCTGACACGATCCATAAAACCCCAAAATCCTTCATGCGGCCTTGACACATGGACAGTCGCATGCGGCTCAGGCAGAGGCCATCTCATACGGATCAGGCAGAGGCCACTCCATGCGGCTCAGGCAGAGGCCACCCCATGCGGCTCAGGGAGAGGCCACCTCATGCGGCTCAGCAGAGTCTATCCTATGCGGCTCACGAGGACTATCTTCATACGGCTCACTGAGAAGCCACCCATCATGCGATCGCCTACGCTCATGCGGCTCAGATCATCTCCATACGGTTCCAATATTCAGAGGCCACGCCCAAGCAGCCTTGACACGTTGCCAGTCTCATGCGGCTCAGTAGGGAACAATCCTCACACGGTTCGGATTTTCTAAGTGGCTCGCGGTTAAGACACGTGGCAGAAGATTAGTTCTTTCCGCGTTCCTACAACTAGCAGCATAATAATAATATGACACGTGGCATCAAATCGATCAAGATTCATCAACAAATCCCTAACAACCAGGTTTAGTGCCATTCTCATAATTACTGGGATCAAATCAGATTATTTACAATCATGTAAATTGAACATGTGGTGGAAGATCCGAGCTTGGCATAACAAATTATGAAGATTTATGGCAATCATCATTAATTCCCCATAGAGATTTGATGCAATCCACATTAATTGCCTAGATTTGCTACAATCAGAATTAATGGCCCAGATTAATTGATCTCAAAACCGTCGACTTCTCAAGGAGGCAATCATTGTAAACCCTAATAATCTCATCCCATTCCTATAAATAGCAAGGTGCCATTCCCTTGCGAGAGAGGATTTTTCGAGAGCAGGAGAGCACCTGGAGAGACCTGAAGAGAGAGAGAGAAGAAAGACAAAGGCACACACAGAGGGCATCCTGAGAGCATTTCTTTCCCGGGGCCAAGGCTGCATCAGATCGTCCAAGGAGTAAGGCAGAGCTGCCGTCGCTTTTCCGAGCCTCTACCGTCACCGCCCAAAATCTAAAATAAGCAATTGTACTTAGACTGATGTACCTAGGTTTTCGTCCCTAGGCTTTCTTTGTACAAGCAAGTTTGTATTGTGAAGTAAAAGTCCAGTCATCCGATATAATTGTTCTGTTCTTTTATAATTCATGGCAAATACGATGGCGACTCTGCTGGAAAAAAACTTCTCCATGGCTGAGGAGTTGGTGACGCAATCAGATACAGCCAAATTTGGCTCCACACAACAGAAGATGGTCGTCCGCTTTGACCAACATGCGTTTGAAGAAATACTCTCCGACGGGAGCGCTGGCCTAGTCCAGAAGTGAACCCGCACAAAGAAGGCTCGCAGGGAGTGGAGGCCAAAATTATTTGCTCCTCCCCAAGCTCTGGACGGAGTACTCTCTGCTGCCCAAGACGGCGAAGACAACTCTCATGCGGCCCACTTTAAGCCATAGAAGACTCTGCTATTCCCAAGTCCGGCAAAGGAAAGTACTATGATGCTGGACTTGCAGGAGCAAAGAATGATTCTATGTGCTCCAGGAAGAAGCCGAACAAAGGCACTAGCCGCAGGCTGAACATTCATGCGGCCAAACTTGCCAGCCACATGCATGATGTCCATACGGTCGAAACTGCCTGCCGAATGCATAACACTCATGCGGCTAGGATTTCCAGCCGCATGGAGAAGACTTATACGGCTGAGACTTCCAGCCGCATGAAGAAAGCCCATGCGGCTATGACTGCCAGCCGCATGAAGAATGTTGATTCCAGCTGCATGCCGCCTGCTCCATGCAGCTCAGTCTTCGATCGCCTCTCCTATGGTCCTGATCTCTCGTGCTCCCGAGAAAATATGTCTGTCTCTCTCCAGCACCACTTAGACTCTTTCTATTATGTGCCCTCACGCACTAGAGTGAAGAAGTCTAGGGTAGCGCGAGCTTGGCAAGCTCAGTCCAGTGTCCCGACCTCTGACCATCCGAGCGTTCCACATACTGTTATACGGGCCTCTGATGGGAAGTTGTACAGAACCACTCGAGTCCAGCCCCCGGTGGCAAACGGACATGGTTCCCACAAGTCTCCTAAAATCCAGGGAGCAAACATGGTCGTTCCGGACCCATCTGACTTGCGTGAGACTATCCTCCACAAACGCAAGGAAAGAGAGGGGGCCTCGGGGTGCAAAGAGTCCTTCCACGGACGTCACTGCACCCAAGTCATTGTCAACTGCTGTTGCAATAATGCGACGGTACGAGAAGACCGGCAGTCCGTCTTCCAAAGACTACAACAACCATGTTCAGAGGATGAGGCACTTCCCGTTGTCTCCTGCAACTCTGCTTAGAAAATCCTTGCCGAGGGGAGAGGGAAGAAGATAAACGTTTCCAGCCCAAAGATTTCAACCACTATGACTAAGAGACTGTCGTCTAAGCGGTTGCCCACCAACGAAGTTTTCTAAGGTACCCGTTCAAAGACGAAACTTGCTACAGTAGGAGATTCATCGTCCACTTTACTGGGGTTTACTGGAACTGGGGGTAGCACTCCTTCGAACCTCCACGACAATCCGATGTTCCAAGGAGACGAGATGGGGGAAACAACTCTCCCATTAGATGTAGTAAATCCCGACGTCCCTGAGGATGTCCACAATTCTCAAGACGAGGCAAACTCGGAAGCTGGGGGTACTGTTCTTTCTGAGTTCGAATCAGAGGAGAACATTCCCACATACCCCGATGACTTCTCGGTACAGGGGTATGATTCGGAATGTACGTCATCTACCGTTCCTTCCACTTCTACTCATGTCAGGACGGCATTCATGACAAACGACGAACAGGATGGTCCCAGTGATCACCAACGCATCGACACTCTGGAGGCCATACTGCGCACTTTGGTCAAATCCGTGGACGAGATCAAAGCAGCCCTCCCTACTCTGCAAGGAGGGACGCCTGGCCAAACAAACTTGGGTCCCGCGGTCAATGCAGACTCGAACTCAGCGGCACCAAACCCGGGCAATAATCTTCCTGAAATGTCAGCTCCCACCGCTACTGATAAGGCCAGGGAAGCAAGAAGAGAGGTCCAGGAGCTCCGAGCTATGTTCCATGCCCGAGAAAACTGCCAAGACCTCAGGATACGACAACCGTATCCTACTGCGTGGAGAGATGTTCCCTTCCCACCAAAGTATAAACCATTCCACATCAATCCATATGATGGAAAGACCTCCGCAAGTCGGTACATCACTTACTTCGAGGTCACCACCGACCATCTCCCCCATGACGATGCCATCCTTACATGATTATTCATCGGGGCATTGGAAGGGGTCGCCTTCGACTGGTACCGTAATCTGCCAGACAACTGCATCCACTCCTTCGCCAACTTCAAGCGCATGTTTTTGGAGAGATTCTACGAAGTAGGACATGACATCACAATGTCCACCCTCATGGATGTCGTTCAAGGGAAGAAAGAGCTGACAAGGAACTATATTGAGCGGTTCCGCCAAACCGCCATGAAGTTGCCGTCTGGTAATCCGGATTCTTCCTTAATTAAAATTTGCCAAAAGAGACTGCTCCCAACAATCAGCCTCTGGATGGGTGAAAGTCAATTTAAGGACTGGAAGACGTTTATCATCTGTGCCACTAGCGCTGAAGACAGGTTGAAGAAGGCTCGCCAACTGGGATTGCACATCTCGGAGGGAGAGGACAAGGGCAAGCGTCCTAATACCAACAACAACAATGGAGGTAGATCCTCCAACAATCAGGACAACAAGGGCAAGCAAGCTATGGTGGCCGATACAGCCCAGAAACTTGAGTCAAAATCGACAGAAAAGCAGTGGCCTCAGGTGACCTATTCCTTCGAGGACGGCCATGTCAAGCCCATCTTAGACATGCTCATCCAAGGAAGACGAATTCAGCTCCCTCCTCCCAGGCGGGAACCTCGGTCGGTAGAAATGAAGAGCCCAAAGTACTGCCATTACTACCGCTATGTCCACCATGCTACATACGACTGCTACCAACTAAAGCGATACATTCAACATCTCATCGATTCGAACGCTCTGGCCATTGATTTCGAAGAGGTAACCATAGCAGCCAATATGGTGTCAGTGTAATTTGGCAGCTTCCCTCCAACGGAGGCTCAGGACGGCGTGATACCCATCCCTCGGGCGACAATGGAGATTGCTAATCTTCTACCTCCTCGAAATCAGATTGCGGGTCTAGTGCCCCTCACCACATCACGAGGAAAGGTCATGTGGGTCCATCCAGACTTGGTATCTGAAGTGACTCAGTCCACACCACCCTTCTTTGGCAAGAAAAAGAATGGAAAAGTCAGCTCCTACCACACAATCTCGGCAGATGTCGAGGAAGCTGCAGCTGTCGTTACTCGGTTTGGTGCTCAATCCCAACCTACGCCAGATAACTCGGCTGAAAAACATCAGCCGGCCACTGCTGACACTTCGGGACCTTTCCAACCTCCGACGACCGACAACCCTAGGCCGAAGGAGACTCGCTTTGACAAATCCCTCCGAAAAGAGGCGCCTCATGGGCTGGAAAGGCCCTACAACTTTGACATCTTGGCGCAATTGGCCAACACACCAGCCAAAATGTCATTATACGAGCTCCTGAGACTCTCCAAGGATGTTCGCGCGGCTTTGAGCGATGCACTCCAGAACGCCAACGCATATCTAGCTCAGGTCAACCTCACGAGAGAGAGCCCGCCTGCAGATCTCCAAGACAGCGCTTGCACGGGAGCGATGCCCAACATTGTCTTCACTCCATAGGACATGCTCATCAAAACCAACCTGCACGATCGACCGTTATATTACACTGGATACATCGGCGACGTAAAGGTGGACCGGATGCACATTGATCCTGGTTCTTCTATAAGCATAATCCCGAAGGGTCTGTTACATCATCTTCGCATTCCTATGCATCGCCTGACGCCAACAAGCACCGCCATCAGCGGTTTCAATTCAGGCAGGAGCTACCCGATTGGGAAGATTCGCTTGAAGTGCCAAATTGGCGATCTTCAGTCAGAAGTAACCTGTTACGTCATAGATACGGATACTTCCTATAATATCCTCTTGGGGCTCCCTTGGATATACGATTACTTGATCGTGCCTTCCATGCTGCACTAGTGCTTCAAGTATGTCGACAAATACGGATTCGTGAGGACAGAATTTGTCGACATCGATCCCTTCAAAGGGGTCGAATCCTACTACTCAGACACCTGCCTATACGAAAAGTCGAAGAGGCACCTTGTGAAGGAGATGTGCAAGCTCGCACTGAGACGGCCACAGGATCAGAAGAACCTCTGACGATCCACCTCCAAGCTCGCAAACCTGGCAAGTCCGCTCCCCTTACGGCCGCTCTGCGTAAGGACGCAATCAGCCTCTCGGCACAAGAAGGGCCAATGATAATCCGACTGCCAAGGTCCGGCCAAGCGCCAAGACCCACAATGGAGCCACTGATAATCAGACTGCCTAGAGTCGGCCAGCCACAAACGGAGAAGCTCAATCCCTCCGACAAACCAATGACGATACGTCTTCCCAAGAAGAATCATCACCCCGATGCAAAGTCGGGGGCTTCCAGCGAGCCAGCACTCCCCGTCCAGCATCGAGTACCAAACTGGGGGTCGATAGTCTGCCAACAACTCCACGTTCTGCTCTACCAGCAGAACTTCTGATGATCAAGTTGCCCAAGTCATCCTCTCAGTCTTCATTTATACAAGGGGTGGCCGAAGGAGAACCAGAACTGGCCAAGTATGTGGCTGCTCACACCGATATTCCATCCGCAGATGATGTAATCCCGCTAGAAAAGATACCTTACTTCATCAATAAAGGGCTATCTTTGAACTACACCGAGCTTAATAAGCTTTGTACAATGTATGCTATGGAACACGGTATAGGCGCTCACCTACACATACGGATGACAAATGTTTACACCGTAAATCAGCTCATTCCCGAGGAAGACACTTACTGCATAATCGAGGGAGGGGATCATCTAATCATCTTCGGTCGAAAGAATGATCCACAGTCCTTCACCATAGAAGAAGTCGATCTCGAATCAGATACCGGGAGGCTGCCTCTCTATCTATATGGCTCCCAATCCAAATATCTCATGCAAAAACAGGGGTATGATCTGGATACTACGCCAGGTCTGAAGTACGGTACAGGTCGACGATTACCTTTAAAGTCGCCAGTCCCAGCTGGCAAACCACATGGCTACTACAACAAGACCCGATGCGGACTGGGATATGTTACGCCTACAACGACCCCTGAAAGCTCAGAAGAGGAGTGCTATTGGCAGTCACACTCAACCGGATCACCAACTTCTGATTCAGATATCAGTATCGGGGATGTATTTAGACAGGTCTTGTCTGTCAACATGGCATTCGCTGATACTTACGAAGAAGGTGAAGACTTTTTTGAACTCCTCGAATTAGATCCATGGGCCCAACATCTGGATGCGCAATAGGAGAAACGGTTTGAATAAAGAGAGCCTCCTACTGAAGATGAGGTCATGTAAGTGGATCTAGGCAGCGACTCTTCTCCAAAACCAATCTTCGTTAGTAAAAGCCTGACAGACGAAGAGCGAGAATCACTACTGGAACTCGTCAAAGAATATATTGATGTGTTCTCCTGGAACTAGGATGACATGCCAGGGTTAAATCCCGATATCGCTCTTCACATACTCAACATTCGGCCAGATGCAAAGCCAGTCAAACAACAACAACGACGCTTCCGTCCAGGCATCATGGATGCAATCAAAGCTGAAGTCAACAAACTGATAGCCAGCGGCTTTATTCGTGAGGAGCAATATCCAGGCTGGGTCGTCAACATAGTACCGGTCCTCAAGAAGAATGGAAAGAATTGAAACCGCATCGACTTTCACAATCTGAACGAGGCATGCCCCAAAGATGAGTTCCTCCTCCCTATCACAGACATCATGATTGACAACACCTGCGGCTTCGAACGTATGCCGTTCATGGATGGCTCCTCGGGGTACAACCAAATTAAGATGTCTCCCGACGACGAAAAGCGTACATCGTTCCGAACACCAATAGGCACGTTCTGCTACACAGTCATGCCTTTCGGTATAAAGAATGCTGGCACCACCTATCAGAGAGCTATGAGCATCATCTTCAGGGATTACTTGCGCAAGATCCTGGAGTGCTATGTTGATGACATCGCTATCAAAAGCCGCTCTAAGGAAGATCATCTGTATGATCTAAGGACAACGTTCGACCTAATACGACACACAATTTGAAAATGAACCCTACGAAATCCTTCCTGGGCGTATCCAGCGGGAAGTTCTTGGGTTTCATCATCACCTCCCAGGGTATCCACGTAGACCCTTAGAAGACAAAGGCAATCATGGAGATGGGTCTCCCGAGAAATCTTCGAGAACTCTGAGGCCTCCAAGGGAGGTTAGCTTACATCACGAGGTTCATTTCCAACCTCTTCGGACGATGTCAGCCATTCACTCACCTTATGAAGAAGGGCATCTCATTCAAATGGGATGAAGAATGCCAGCGCGCCTTCGACAGCATCAAAGAATATTTGTCGAACCCTCCAGTCCTGGTGGCCCCGGTTGCTGGAAAACCATTCCTGCTCTATGTACGAGCAATGGAGCATTCCCTCGGCGCTCTGCTAGCACAAAATAACGATGCAGGCTATGAGCAAGCTATATATTACCTCAGTCGAATGATGATCGGGCCAAAGCATCGATATACTGCCGTAAAGAAGGAATGCCTCGCCCTGGTGTTCGCCATTCAAAAGACGCGGCACTATATCATGGGGCAAACCATACATGTGATATCACGAGTCAACCCCCTCAGGGTCCTCATGACGAAACCAGGGGCACTCAGCTCTCGCCTCGCTACATGGGCAATATTACTGTCCCCCTACCATATGATCTTCGTCCCGCAAAAGGCTGTTAAAGGTCAAGCTCTGGCAGACTTTTTAGCAGCCCACCTAGGCCCGGAGTCATCCAGAATATACGAAGACATCCCAGATGAGGTCGCCGACTCGCATGTAATCTCTCACGATGATATATGACGAATGTTCTTCGACGGTGCCTCAAGGACCGGACCTAAGGGCAACATCGTCGTCGGAGTCGGAGTGGTACTGAATTCTCCTTCCGGACTGGTGATCAATCGCGCTTACACCCTCACGGAACCTTGGTCTAACAATGTGGCTGAGTACAACGCGTTAGTCATTGGCCTCCAACTTGCAAGAGAGCTGGGGGTAGAATATCTTGAAGCGTATGGCAATTCACAGCTAATCGTCAATCAGATCTGGGGTTCGTACGAAGTCCGCCATAAAGACATGATCCCCTATCATCAAATAGCGATCAACATCGTCTCGTCATTTGAAGGGTTCTTCATCGAACATGTCCCCAGACTCCAAAATATCAAAGTCGATGCCCTAGCAGGCCTTGCCGCTTCCCTAGCAGTGCCGAACCATATTCATCATTTGGTGGACGTGATAGGCCATGAACTTGTCTGTCCCAAAAATAACGTTCAATTTGCGGTAAGTTATTCCGCTCAAACGATCGACGAAGTACTAGACTGGAGACAACCATTCATTGACTTCGTAGTCTACGACATCCTGCCTGAGAACCCAAAGGAAGCCACCTCTATCAGAAGGCGTTCTCTCAGATGCTTCTACGATACAGAGACGAAAATGCTGTATCGTCGATCCTACGATAGATTACTGCTTCGGTGGCTTTCATATGCAGAAGCCAAGGAAGCCGTACACGAAGCTCATGACGGTGTCTGCGGGACCTATCAGCCTGGCCCAAAATTGTAAGACTGTCTTCGCCGAATGGTCTACTATTGGCCCACGATGGTAGCACATGTGATAGACTATGCAAGAAAGTGCAAAGCCTGCCAAGTCCACATGGACTTCATCCACCAGCCGTCCGAATTTCTACATTCGACAGTGGCATTCTGGCCATTCGAAGCATGGGGAATGGATATTATCGGTCCGATCACTCCACCTTCTTCCCGAGGACATTGCTTCATATTCGCCATCACAGATTACTTCTCCAAATGGGCGAAAGCTGTTCCACTGGCAGAAGTGAAGACTTCAAACTTGATCAGCTTCCTCAAGCATCACGTCAGCTATCGTTTTGGACTTCCCCGAAGGATCATCCATGATAATGGTCCGCAGTTCGCAAGCCATGCCTTCTATCGGTTCTGCGACAAGCATCATATCCAGAATATTGCTTCGATGCCATATAATCCGACAGCGAATGGGTTGGCAGAAGCATTCAACAAAACCATCATCAAGTTGCTCAAGAAGTTTGTGTCGTCCAATAAACGCGACTGGAACGAGAAGCTTGGTGAATGCTTATGGACATATCGTGCTACAGTCCGAACGGCCACAGGGAACACACCATTCTTCCTGGTATACGGGAGTGAGGCAGTTCTCCCATTAGAGACTCAAATACCCTCGCTTCGCATCGCTCTCACTTACCAATTGACGACGGGCGATAACTCCCGTCGCCGGCTACAAGAGTTGGAGGACTTAGATGAAAAATGCCTCTTGGCTCAGCAACGAATCGAGCTATACCAAGCACGTATCTCCGGAGCCTTCAACAAGAAGGTTAAAATCAGAACATTCCAAGTGGGCGATCTCGTTCTGGCAGTTCGGAGGCCGATGGTCATGACTCACAAAACCGCTGACAAATTCCAGCCAAAATGGGAAGGCCCATTTATCATTGAGGCCGTATTCTCCAACGGTGCTTACCGCCTCGCAAAACAAAATAGAGACTTGCTCATGTTGCCCGTCAACGGCAAGTTCCTAAAGAAATATTATGTCTAAACGACATTCTCCCAATTCCAGAATATTGAGTTATGTACCCGCCGGTACCGCTGAACTCATATTCCAAATTCTAGATTATTGAGTTATGTACCCGCCCGTACCGCTGAATTCACATCCTCCAGAAATTCCAGATTGCTGAGTTATGTACCCGCCGGTACCGCTAAACTCATATTCTAAATTCAAGATTATTGAGTTATGTACCCGCCGGTACCGCTGAACTCACATTCACAAAATCCCAGAATGCTGAGTTATGTACCCTCCGGTACCGCTGAACTCACATTCTCCAAAGTCCAGATCACCGAGTCATGTATTTTTTCATACCACTGAACTCACATACCGACTCCAACTCTCCCAGATCATCGAGTTATGTACCCGCAGGTGCCTTTGAACATACATTCCGGTCACTCTTTCAGATAGTAAGCCATGTATGACCATACCTCTGAAATTATTTATCTGAAAGAGCTCCTCCCTCATGATCCACTACCCGCACTCTCAGTGCACAAAAAGGGTAACAGATCCACAAATTTTCCAAAACGACCACGTCGATGTTACCTCAGAGTCGTTTCACTTCCGCCAAAAATAAATCATCCCTCTACATAGAACTTTCATGTCCTCATTACCTCTGAGTCATCCTATGTACCCCTTCATGGAGCCCACTCCTGCCATGTCCTCATTACCTCTGAGTGGGAAGGCTCCATCGAAGAAACCCTCATATTTGCTATGTCCTCATTACCTCTGAGTAAATATGTTGGTTCTCCCTCGACTTATTATCTGTACCAAAAAAAACCCCAGGGTACGCTAAAAATAATAGGCCCACAAATGTCCTCTGTTGACCACAAATATCCTTCGTTAAGTCCACTCCTGCCATGTCCTCATGACCTCTGAATAGGAAGACTCCGCGGTAAACCCCCATACTTGCCATGTCCTTATTACCTCTGAGTAAGTATGTTGGTTTTTTCTCTTGTCTTATTATCCGTATCCAAAACCAGGATATGCCAAGGATAATAGGCCAACAAATGTCCTCTGCTGACTACAAATGCTGTACTAAGTTTCCTAGTACATGTACATCATTCTTCATCATGCCCCGGGAGCCCAGCTGCTCCATGGCATTCTTTCTCCCGATACCAGGAACGTCCATAACCACCTTACCGTAGAATTGTTCCAGGTGTCCCCATCAAACTTGTTATCCATACCTAAAACCCAGGTATGCTAAGGGTAACAGGCCCACAAGCACAACAAGCAATACAAATAAAGGGTAGAACAAAGCATACTATTTTATTTGGAAGGCAAAAGTACTACATGATCTAGGGACAACATCCCAGAAAAAGAACGAAAATAAATAAGAAGGAAAAAAAGCCATCTATGGTTCGACGGTACATAATTCTAGGAGACGGTTCTTCACCAAGGTGGTTCCCCGTTCAAGCCGCTGTCTAGCTCGGCACTCAGCCTCCTAGGATAACTGCTCCGCATCATCCAAGTACATATGTGCTCGCCAGCCATCCTCCAGTTTCTTCAGGGCGAGCTCCAGGCCGGCAGAAGCTCGATTGACTCTGTCAGCCTCCTGGATAATTAGTCCCCTTTCGATGTGAGCAGCCTCAAGCTCAGACTCCAGGAAAGCTAACTTCCTATGAAGCTCAAGGATCTACTCCTGCGAGTCAATGACCCCACGGGAGGCAGTCGCTTCTCGAGCCATAACATCTTCACTCTCGTGGCTCAACTGATCATATCGATCAGACAGATCGTGGAGGTCCTTCAGTATGGCCGGCCTGGTCTTATCCCAAGTAGCCCTTATCTTCTCTACAACAGCTATAAGGAAACCGCGATCCTGATCAATAGCACCAAACAGATCAGCTTGCCGCAGCACATGAAGGTGGGCCACCAGCTGATCAGCCTCCAGTAATTTTGCCTCCAGAAGTGCAGCTACCCCTGCCCCACCGGAAAGAGTCTTAAGGATATCAATATAACCCTGGGTGCATTATCGGGCCAAGGCAAAAGAGGTCCCTCGTTCCACAGCAGCCACTACTCCCCTCTTCAAGTGGCGATAGAAGCTGTCAACCATATCCTGTGACGCTTCGTCCAGAACCTCTGTAGAGGACGGCGTCAAAGGAAGCGTGGTCGGCAGCGTCGAAGGAGGCACGCTATAACTTGCCACCAGAGAGACAAATTCTGAGCAGAAAGATGCACGGATAGCGGCTAAGTTCTCCTCCGCCACCCGAAGAGTCTGTATACTCGGCAGGGCAGAGAGGTCGACTCTCGGAGCCGCCTGGGCAGAAGAGGACGCAAGGACCATTGTCCCCTGCCCCGGCTGTCCCTCCACCTGACCTTCCAAACTCGAGCCAGCGGGGGGCCCCTCAAGACGAGCCGGAAGGGGAGGGAGTACGCTTCTCTCCGCCAGTGCCCCTTCGGCAGAGCCTGTCTCAACAATGTCCATCATCGGTACTGGAGAGACAGGACCTGTATATCCAGAGCAACCATCAATCAGTCTAACCCGAAGGATGTGATGATAGAGCGAATGGGCCTCTTTATTAGTCAAAACTCGGCTTATCTTACCAAGGGAGGATCGCGGATGCTGAGGTTTGTTCACAACCACCATATTCTCCTCACCAATGCCCCCGAAACCGAATTTGGCTGGCTCTTTTGTCCCCGCCACTCCGGAGGGAGGTACGACTCGATCAGCGTCATCTTGATGAAATTCAGCAGTTGCGAGGACAGGTTCATCGGAGCCCCTGTCATCTCGAGTCACGACCTCAGCAACTCGAGATTCCTCTTCTTCCGACATCTACGAGAGGGAAGGAAAGTGATCAAGATCGAAGCTAGAAGAAAGGAAGAACTAAACAAAGATAGTAGTAACTCGTTTTACCTCCGAAGCGGGGTCGACCTCCTCACTTCTATCCCTTATAGCTAGCTTGCGATGTCTGGTCGCAGCCTATTTTCGGGAGTAAGGAATACCGTCAACAGGGGAGATTTGCCTGCTACGCTTCCGTACAGGACCAGATGTAACAGGTGGCTGATCCGCCACCATCTCATCTGACATAATAGGAGGTTGATCCTCCCTAATATCTTCCACCGGAAGGGAAGAGTTATCTGTATCATGCTCGTCGTCCTCATCATCCGCAGTGGTGGAGTCCGAGTCTGGCACTTTGACTCTATTCTTCTTCTTCTTCCTTATCTTGGCCCCTGGGCTTCTCATCCAAGCTAGTACCAACAAT
Source organism: Iris pallida (assembly GCA_029216955.1). NCBI lineage: Eukaryota > Viridiplantae > Streptophyta > Magnoliopsida > Asparagales > Iridaceae > Iris > Iris pallida. The sequence continues at coordinate 9,141,373 of JANAVB010031617.1, forward strand.
AAAACTGGCACCCGGGCTAAAACCGACGGGGAGCTTGTTTGCCATGACATGGTATAGGGCCGCCATATACAAGATCTCTACCGATGCCTCAATAGCAGGAACCGAAAAAGTGGTACGGGTATGGAATGTATCATAGTAGTGCCAGGCCCTGATACCGTCAAGGAGGCTACCTTCAAAACCCAGACAAGAGCTGGGACTGTCCAAAAAATTTGGTTGTATCCAAACTGACGGGCAAACCTGCTGGACAGGTAAGGTTCCAGGAAGACAACATTGCGGTTACGGTATACCAGGTGGCTGGGGCGGATGTTACGCAACCACAGAAGCATCTGGCCGTCTAGAAGCTGAGGAGGCCCAATACCGTCGAGATGTACGTCCGCTATTTCCTCAGCAGTGAAACGAGGGACGGATACGAAAAAGTTGTACCTATCTGCTCTCGCCAGTGCCAACCAGCAGGCACGTATGGTCTCATATTCCCAAGACTCGTTGCAGTAACGGAAGATAAAAGTGTCATCAGTAATCACATCCTCTTCAAAACCCGGCCTCATCAAAGACGGACAGTGCATCAGCAGCCACCCCATCAGATAATGATAAGGCAGCTCAGTCCGTTCAAAGTCTTTTGTCACATCGCGGACAATGACCTTGGACGTAAGAGTATGGAGGCCATGGTGTATGCTGCACACCATGGCCGGGAGAAGAGCTAGTTTGACTCCAAAAACTAGCTTCACAGCAGGGAGAATAAAATTATGGCTGATCCTCTCAATGGAACCAGCTCCTCTCAAGACTACGCAATTCCGCAACCATACCATCAAAAATCCTGCCAAGAGCGCCTTCTCTGACAGTTCTTAGGTATCCTGATAAAAATAACTAAAAGAGTCGGTTTGACTCCCAAACCTATCGTTGGTGGTGGCCACCCTCTTGGTCGACGACACCAAGTCTTGAACCGCCTCCCGGGATTGAGGACTTCGGGAAGTAACCCGGCCCGAGGCACCCGTCGAGAAGAGATACCTTACCCAGCCCTTAGTGTGGGGAGCATTCCCTTCCGAGCTGCTATCCTTCTTGGCTATCTGTTGACACGTAATATGGTGGCAAAATATCTCCTGATAAATAGCCACGAAGCCCGGATACCGTTTCTCCACCTCCTCGAACTCCTCATTCGTAGGAGTGTATACCTCAAAAGCTTCATCCCCCCAAGGAAGCTTGGAGACCATGTGCATATCATCGAGTACAAGCCCCATTTCCCCTACAGGTGTATAGAAGGCTCCCATACGGCGATTGTACATCTCCAGCAGATCCATGAATAATTTTTTGTTTATGGGCAAGCCGTGGCTGGTGCCCTGAATAGCGTGATAAAGACCAATATCACGTAGAAGAGTCTCATACTTTCGCGAGATCCACATAGACAGATTGATCCATGAGGGGATGGGGTGTATCCAACTTGGGAGCGTCAACCGGCCAATTGGATACGAGCCTTTCCGAGCAAGCTGGTTCAGGAAATTGTCGGCTACAGAGAACGTGAAATTGGGACCCGGCACATTCAAGAAAGTACCCGGGGCCAATCCCATTACATAGCGACTGGCATGCACCTTGCCCGCACACACTGACTTCATGCTGTTGTTGTAACGGATGTCGCCCACAAACATCCCATTTTGGGTAGGGGTCAAAGACTCTTCCATCTTCCTATCCAGCAGTATATTAAACCAAGATAGTGGGAAATAATGCTCCATTTGAGGGATACGGATCGCCATCCCGTTAGAAATGAAGCTCCAATTCTCCGACACGTCCAGAACTTGACTGTTCTTCACAGTCAAAGCATCTCCGAAGAAGAACGCAGGCTTCAGGTATTCCCCTTTCAATTTCCCCGAATTCATCATGGCACATAGGAAGTAGAAGGGTTGGTTCTAGAAGGCATTCAGCCTCGCCAGAGGCTCGTCACTAGGAAGCTGGTCTGCCACATACCGGACTATCTGGTCATACCTATAGCCCATAGCGGCTTGGGCCTGACCCACCAGGGGTTCTTCCGCAGCATTAACTGGAAAATTCACTGAAAAAAACAAAAAAAATAAGATAAAAAAAGATAGACAAAGAAAACCGATGGATGTTTTCAAGCTTATGCGGCTCCAACTTAATAGAGCCTCATGCGGCCCAACTCAGAAAAATACTTATACTGCTCCATCCAGCGAAGGTTCATGCAACATTGCTCTCATATTCCTCTTAGAGTTCGGATAAGTTCATGCGACTCACGCGATAAACAAATTTGTGCGAGCCTATGCGGCTCAGCGCAGCTTATGCGGCCCCGTTGGCGAAGTGCTTATACGGCCACAGTAACGATTCTCATATGGCTCGCGGCTCGAACATGAGACGTACATGCAGCACACATAAAGATGAAGGCTCGCGCATAAAGCATGCGATGTAGCCACAGCAGTTAGGGTTTCAAGCTCACACAGCGTCTTTACCAGCAATAGGGGGTGGACGTCAGGGTGAACTGCAGGCACGTCGGCTGACGGAGGAGCGGCCACATTATCATTCGTCACCGCAGTCGAAGTAGAAGCAGCTTTCTTGCCCTTCGCCGCCGCAGCCGAAGAAGACGTCGCCTTCTTACCCTTCGCCGCAACAGTCTTCTTGGGAGCCATTGGTGATCAAAGAAGAGGATGACAGTTAGGGCGGGAAAAGCTTGAGTTAAAGGAGAGAGTAAAGAAGTTTCTTCTCTTAATTCCTCTTATTTATAGGAGGACAAAATAGGGGGGCACGTAGACCAATAACCGCTTCGGGTCGTGTGCTGCAGGGAAAACAAAACCAACTCCTCTGATTTTGCCCCCTCTCTCATAAAGGAGATTCATCCAGGGCATAAAATCCAAAGATTTAATGAACCAACCCTTGGGATTCCCCCAAAAGACGGCTCTAAAACGAATTAAAGGCAAATTAATGACACGTACACGTGACAGGGAGCCCATGCGGTTAGAAAATTTATGCGGCTAGACAGGCCATGCGGCCAGAGCATCCTATGCGGCCAGCGGAGCTCACATAGCCATGCTTCTTATTCAAAGTATTTCAATTTTGTAAAATTGAAAACTTTGAAGGGGGTCTTGTAGAAGCATAGAAAAGAACATGATTGCTCATACGGCTCAGAACAGGAAAACCCATGCGGTTCAAAAATAGACGAGCTTCATGCGGCTCAAGAGCATCATGCGATTCAAAAGTCACCAACTTGGACATGCGGCTCAAGCAACACCACGTGGCCTTCTGCGGTTCGCTTCTATAATTTGCCATTAAGCAAAGGCCCTATTTAATGCCCTAACATAAAGGAGAACTGACGGCTCTGACATAAAGTTGCAATAATGACTCTGTCATAATGGCAGACCCCTAGAAAAATAAAGGAAATCTCTGACACGATCCATCAAACCCCAAAATCCTTTATATGGTCTTGACATGTGGACAATCCCATGCGGCTCAGGCAAAGGCCATCTCATCGGCTCAGGCAGAGGCCACCCCATGCGGCTCAGGCAGAGGCCACCCCATGCGGCTCAGGGAGAGGCTACCTCATGCGGCTCAGGCAGAGTCTACCCTATGCGGCTCACGAGGACTATCTTCATGCGGCTCACTGAGAAGCCACCCATCATGCGATCGCCTACGCTCCTGCGGCTCAGATCATCTCCATATGGTTCCAATGTTCAGAGGCAATGCCCAAGCAGCCTTGATACGTTACCAGTCTTATACGGCTCAGTAGGGAACAATACTCATGCGGTTCGGATTTCCTAAGTGGCTCGCGGTTAAGACACGTGGCAGAAGATTAGTTCTTCCCGCGTCTCTACAGCTAGCAGCATAATAATAACGGGACATGTGGCATCAAATCGATCAAGATTCATCAACAAATCCCCAACAACCAGGTTTAGTGCCATCCTTATAATTATTGGGATCAAATCAGATCATTTGTAATCATACAAATTGAACACGTGGCGGGAGATCCGAGATTGGCATAACAAATCATAAAGATTTATGAAAATCATCATTAATTGCCCACAGAGATTTGATTCAATCCACATTAATTGCCTAGATTTGCTAAAATCAGAATTAATGGCCTAGATTAATTGATCTCAAAACCGCCGACTTCTCAAGGAGGCAATCATTGTAAACCCTAATGATCGCATCCCATTCCTATAAATAGCAAGGTGCCATTCCCTTGCGAGAGAGGATTTTTCGAGAGCAGGAGAGCACCTGGAGAGACCTGAAGAGAGAGAGAGAGAGAGAGAGCAGAGAGACAAAGGCACACACATAGGGCATCCTGAGAGTATTTCTTCCCCGGGACCAAGGCTGCATCCGATCGTCCAAGGAGTAAGGCAGAGCTGCCATCGCTTTCCCGAGCCTCTACCGTCACCCCCCAGAATCTAAAATAAACAATTATACTTAGACTGCTGTACCTAGGTTTTTGTCCCTAGGCTTTCTTTGTACAAGCGAGTTTGTATTGTGAAGTAAAAGTCCAGTCCTCCGATATAATTGTTCTGTTCTTTTATAATTCATGGCAAACATATCTGTCAAATGGTTTTTCAACTAGTTCACCCACTGCCACAATAGGTAGTGCTTTCTTATAACCATTCAGGACAATCGACCATAAATTAAAATCAAGGGACTTGAGATGAAAGCTCATACGTGTCTTCTAGTATGTATAGTTTGGGCCATCAAATAGGGGGCCTATTTGTTGATTGGCTTTCACCATTGCTTGGATATAAGGATGCCATATCTCAAAGAATTTTAATCTAAATAGAGATAAACATGCGCTCTGCTACCAATTGTAGGATTGATGACACCTATAGAGGGCGGTGAATAAAGTATAGCAAAAATTATTAACCAATTTAAAAACTAAGCAGGTGAAGCAAAAATATAAATAAACTTAAATGCAATAAAGTAAAGCAATAAGTAAGTGGAGGCAAGAAAACAATACGCAAACACCTGTAGAACCTTAGAGGGGGGTGAATTGGGAAATAAAAAAACTTGAGCAAAGAAGCAATATATGTCAAATAAAAAGCGAGAGTAAGAAGATCAAACACAAGATGTATCCTGGTATCCTCGCTAGAGGCAATCCAGTCCCGTAACTCTCTCCGGCTTAAATCCACTATTTAATAAAATAGTACACACGAGTTTGGATCCGAAGAACTCACCAACTTCAACACGAGTTTGGATCCGAAGAACTCGCCAACTTCAATACATGAGTTTTCTTACGAAGGCTCGCTAACTTCAAAGAAATGAGAAGAGAACTTATTGATCTTCTAGCACTTGAAGATCGAAATTTACAACTCTTAAATACTCTAGCACTTTGGGAGAGGATGACAATTAAAAGCTTGGTAGAGTATTAATGGTGGAGCTCTTGATTGTTTGGAAAATTTATGGCAAGAGTGGATAAGCCTTCAAGAAGAAGAAGGCTTACATTTATAAAGAAACCAAGAGTAGGTAGCATTCAATGCTCCTGGATACAGGCTAACTGGTATAACGTCGGTATGGACCGGCATGCCGTCGGTATGTCGGTCGAACAATAACGGTCATAATTATATCTGTTGGGAGCATTTAATGCTCGCCATTAATACTAGTGTTTTCCATTCAAAAATCAAAATTTGTAACCCGGTATACCGTCGGTATGTCGCGGTATGCTGTCGGTATACCGATGTTTGTCACAAAATATTTTATGATAAACAAAAGGGTATACCGTCGGTATGCCGGAGCATACCGTCGGTATGCCGATGTTTGTCCCAGAATGTTTTATGGCTCACAAAACGGTATACCGTCGGTATGCCGGAGTATACCGTCGGTATGCCGATAATTATCACAGAACGTTTTTGAGGCAAACAAAACGGTATACCGTCGGTATGCCGGAGCATACCATCGGTATGCCGATGTTTGTCACAGAACGTTTTGTGGTCCACAAAATGGTATACCGTCGGTATGTCGGAGCATACCGTCGGTATGCCGACATTTCTCACAGAAAGTTTTTTGGTCAATTAAACGGTATACCGCCGGTATGCCGGAGCATACCGCCGGTATGCTATTCTATAAGATATTGATTTTTGACTTAAGAATTAGAAAGCTTTTAGTTTTGTCATCCAACCTTAAGTGTTTACAGAAAGACCTAGACCTTGTAGACTCGAAATCATGTAGTATAGAGAGCCGTCTTTTCAAGGAACGCCGGTCTTTGCTTCAGTCTTCAAGGCTATGGTTGGTAAACTTGAATGGACAGACTTTATGTAGTAGAGCTTCTGAAATGATGTCAATCTGATAAATAGAGAAAACTGAACTACGAAGATGCTGTTAATATTATCAAAATAAAATGTGGCAACAAACTCCCCCATTTTGATAGTTAACAAAATAGAGAGATAGCATCTTTCGGGAGTGACTCCCCCGTAGGTAGACAACTCCCCCTCAATACGTTTTCTTCCCCTTTGTCACTTAGTCAAAGATGGGAAAAAAATAGCAAAATAATAACAATTAATAGAGACCACAGTGTTATAGATAAAAGCATACATTTATAGATAAATGATGTTAATCGGGTACATGCTTGGACAACCATAAAACACAACATAAAGACAGATTAAAAACTCTCCTCTACGAGAGTTAGCAAGACAGAAAAAAGACACAGATAACAAGTCCCGTATGACTGCACACAACTAAAAACACTCAAACACTGGTCCCCGAAGGACCACAAAAGACATAAGACCATAAAGAAAAGAAAAAGACAACCACTTATTCGACATCACCAACACAAGGAAGCCACCCTACTCATCGACCGGTTCATCTCTTCCATCCTGAGCCCGGTGGAAAGCACCAAAAGGATCATTGCCGTCCGGGTACATAAAGCCTTAGACATTGGGATTTAAAAAGCGGGAGGCCTGGTATATCGGATCCTGAAGATTCAGATCCAGAAATGTATTCCGGTCCTGAAGGGTGCGCTGAATAAAATACGCCTGGTCATGGAAGCGAGATTGGATCAGGGTTCCAAGGCCACGAGTGTGTGCCCGTATCTGCTCTTCTGCCTGAGCCATACGCATATCGAATGCTGCTGTGTCAGCGGCATGTAGCGGCCGGAGGCAGGAGAAGGAGAGGCGGGTACAGCAGAAGCAGAAGCTGGCGGCTCTTGGGAGGAGAAGACACGAGATGTGGAGGCACCACCTAGGGAACGAAAAACAACAAGAAAGGATAGGACGCCATCCGAGTAGCAAAGGGAGAGGTCGACTTGCTTTGCTTCCAAGAAGAGAGTGATGAAGGATCAATAGTAGAGATTCTGCTTCCCCGCGGGCAGGACGCCGAAGAAGGCATAGAGAAGAGTCTTGGGGAAGGACCAAGGCTTCTTCGAATAGAGAAAGTACATACAAACCAGGGCGTCAACGGTGATGGCATCATAGTTGCCGTCCATGGGATAGAGAGTGTGGCACACGATCCTATGAAGCTCGTAATAGAACGGCTCCAGCTGTGTAGAAAGGGCCGGGATAGAAGGAGGGTTTGGGCCCTTGCATATGATAGTACAGAAGTCGTCAAAGGAGCACTTCGCCGAAGGATAAAGAGCCAACAAGCCTGGCAGAGCCTCTCCTCTGTCCGGGACGCCGAGAATGCTAGCGATATCACGAGCCGTCAGCCAAAAATGGCACTCGTTGACCATCGTCTCAATGGCGTCGTTCTCGATGTCAGGAATCATGTTACAGTAGAACAAATGCACGACGACGGGGTAGACAGGTACCTGACGCCGAAGGAGAGAAGAGAGACCGGCCTCCTCGAAGAAAGAAACATGGCCGAAGAAGAGGTTCCAGTTAATGGTGCGGCCTTTGAAGATGTTATGGTGCACGAAGTGCTGGAACCAAGAGTCGACAGCCAGAGAAGAGGTAAAGATTCTCTAGTCAAAGCCATGGGACATAGGCACAGGAGTGAAGGGATTGAAGGTGGTGGAGGAGGAACGGGGACGCTTGGGATTAGCCATAGAGGAGGTGAAGAAAGTTGAAGGAGGGAGTAGGGTTTTGAAATGAAGAAGAGAATGAGGAAGAAAGTGAGTTTTTAAAGAGTTTTTGGGAAAGGGAAGGGGTGGGAACGGTTATAGAGAAGAAGTGGGAAGAGTGGTGGTTTTGAAATGGAGATAAAGGAGGAGTAAATGGGAGAGAGGAAGAGATGGATATTAATGAGAATGGGAAGTTAGGGTATTGGAAAAAGGAGAGGAAGAGTTGGGTATTAATGGGGAGATGATGGATGTGATGGATAGTTAGTAGGGGAGAAGGAATAAAGAGGGAATGGAAGAGTGGTGGGGCCCGGAGCTGATGTGACAAATCAGTCCACCGCGAACCGGTATACCAATTTTTGGCACAGAACATAATTCTGAACCAAAATCGGGATGCCGTCGGTATACCTCAGTATACCGTCGGTGTGCCGGTCGAGAAGAACTATGAATCAAAATTTAAGATGCCTAATTCTTGGCAAAGAAAAACGAAACGATCCTTCGGGAGTGGTTTGGTGAAAATACCGGCTAACTGATAAGTAGTGTCAATAAATTCAAGGCGGATATCCCCCTTTTGTTGATGGTCATGAAGAAAGTGGTGTCTAATTTTAATGTGCTTCGTACGTGAGTGACAAATCGGGTTTTTCGTGAGATTGATCGAACTAGGGTTATCACATTTAATGGGGGTACAAGTATGTGAAATGCCATAATCAATAAGTGTTTGTGACGTCCAAAGAATTTGTGCACAACAGCAATCGGCCGTAATATACTCAGCCTCAGTGGTTGTAAGAGCAACAGAATTTTGTTTCTTACTAAACCACGATACTAAGGATTTCCCAAGTAATTGATATATGCCGCTAGTACTTTTTCGATCAATCTTGCATCCGGCAAAATCTGCATCCGAGAAGCCGTGAAGCTCAAAGGATGAAGATTTCGGATACCAAAGGCCCATGTTAATGGTGCCTTTGAGATATCAAAAAATACGCTTGATGGCACATAAGTGCGATTCCTTTAGATTTTCTTGATATCGTGCACAAAGACATACACTAAACATGATCTCAGGACGGCTAGCAGTTAGGTAAAGTAAGCTACCGATCATATCTCGATACTTACGAATGTCGACCGATGTGCCATCTTCATCATTGTCAAGCTTTGTCGTTGTTACCATAGGAGTCCTCATTGATTTGGATGAGTCAAATTCGAAACGCTTGAGGCGATCCTTTGTATATTTTGCTTGATTGATGAAGGTTCCTTTGGGTCCTTGTTTGATTTGTAAGCCCAAAAAGAATGATAGTTCACCCATCATGCTCATTTCAAATTCTTCTTGTATTACTTTAGTAAATTCTACACAAAGTGTATTATTAGTAGAACCAAAAATAATGTTATCGACATAAATTTGAACCAATAAAAGAGGGCCATTATGGGATTTGATAAAAAGTGTCATGTCGACTTTGCCCTTAGAAAAATTATGTGAAACAAAAAAGGAGCTAAGGCGCTCATACCAAGCACGGGAAGCTTGTTTGAGGCCATAAAGGGCTTTGTGGAGTTTGAACACGTGATTAGAAAATTAGAAATCTTCAAAGCCATGAGGTTGTTTTATATAAACTTCCTTTTTAATAATACCATTTAGAAAAGCACTTTTAACATCCATTTGAAAGGGCTTAAAATCATTAAAAAAAGCAAAAGCACATAGCATATGAATGGATTCAAGATGAGCAACCGGAGCATAGATTTTGTCATAGTCAATGCCTTCCTCTTGGTTATAGCCTTGAGCAACCAATCGGGCTTTGTTACGAGTCACTAACCCATCTTCATTAAGATTATTTCGAAACACTCATTTAGTTCCAATAATGGGGTGATTGCTAGGTTTAGGGACAAGTTCCCAAACCTTGTTTCGCTCAAATTGATTTAGTACTTCTTGCACCACTATCATCCAAAATTTATCATGAAAAACATCATTAATATTTTTAGGCTCTATTTGAGAGATAAAAGCCACGTTTTCACAAAGATCACGAGTGGAGGATCTAATGCTAACCTTGGAGGAAGGGTCTCTAATGATAAGTTCCTTAGGATGATTGGTGACAAATCTCCATTCTTTTGGGAGATCCTTTTGAGGAGGCTCGAGAGGAGGAGACTCTTTTGTCGGAGTCACAACTTCATTGTTAGATGAAGAAGGACGATCTTCAATAGAAGAGTTCTCCAGCCCAAACGAGATGTCATCAATATCCTCGGAAGAGGAGAATGTAGAAGAGTTAAGTTCATTAAAAGAGACATTGATTGACTCTTCAACAATAAGACTTCTTTTATTAAAAACACGAAAACCTTTACTGTGAGTAGAATATCCAAGGAAAATTCCTTCATAGGCTTTTTCTTCAAACTTGCCTAGGTTATCCTTGGTATTCAAGATAAAACAATTACAACAAAAAACTTTGAAATATTCAATAGAGGGAATTTTGTCAAACCAAAGCTCATAAGGAGTCTTCTTAGAAATAGGTCTAATTAAGACTCTATTTATAACATGACATGCCGTGTTAACGGCGCCCAAGAATATTGGAGGAGCTTATATTGGTTTAACATAACCCGGGCCATATCGCCAAGTGTTCTATTCTTTCTCTCCACAACACCATTTTGTTGAGGAGTTAGTGGACAAGCAAAGTTATGTCCAAAACCATTCTTTTCACAAAATCTTTTGAAATCAGCATTGTCAAATTCTCCTCCATGATCACTTCTAATTTGTTAATAGAAAAACCTTTCTCATTTTGAACACGTTTACAAAAAGCAACAAATTCACGAAAAGTATCACTTTTGCAAGCAAGAAAAATAACCCAAGTAAATCTCGAAAAATCATCAACCAAAACCAAGGTATAAAGCTTGCCTCCAAGACTAGCGACTCTACTAGGACCAAAAAGATCCATATGAATAAGTTAAAGTGGTCTAGTGGTACTCATAGAGTTGATGGATTTGAAGGATGACTTGGTCAACTTACTTTTCTCGCATTCTTCACACACCATATCCTTTTTGAAAGAGATACTTGGGAGTCCTCTTACAAGCTTCTTGGTGGCAAGACGAGAAATTGTATCCATGTTGGCGTATCCGAGCCTCATGTGCCAAAGCTAACTTTCATCGTTCTTAGCAATATTTCCTATAATGTGACCTTTAAGATTGTTACCAAAGGAGACGTGTCCTTCCTTCTTCATCGATAGCGTTGTAAATAATGAAGCATCTCCGGTCATGTGCCGTGAATAATCGCTATCGAGAATCCACTTTCTTCTAGCATGAGAAGGACTCTTCATCTACAACATAAGTTGAAGTTGAACATTTTGGTACCCATGATCGTATGGGTCCTTGAGTGTTAGTCTTAGGAACCTATTTATAAACTTTCTTATCAACTAGTTTCCATGTATGACAATAATTGGTCGTATGTCCAAGCAAGCCACAGTAGTTGCAAATCATAGAGGATTTAGAAGAAGAAATGTGAGTATCATGCATATATGAATCTCTAGTGCGAGGAGTTCTATCATTATTATTATGATGATGATAATAAAAAGCATGATACAAAGTATTTTTCTTAACAAATGGTCCTTTCCTTATGTTAGAATAGGACTTGTGTGTAGTGTTCATGTAAGAAGTATGACTAGCATTGTGATGAGTGTGGAGGTATCTTGGAGTATGTGTGTTAGTAGTGTTCTTATTACCTAGTTTTTTACTCTGTACAAGAAGATCATTATACTTAATAGAAGTGTCATATTCTCTTCTATTAGCATCTTGAACTTTATGCATAGCAAATTGATAAGCCCTTATGAGGGATTGAATCTCATCATCCTTTTTCTTGATGGTGATAAAGGATTCTTGAAACTTGAGTCGCAAAGACTCTATCTCATCCGTGTTAGAAGCGAAAGATTTCCCTTTTACATCAATAATGATGCTAGAGAGTCTCTCTACTTCAAGTTGAAGAGCATCAACCTCTTTTAGAGATTTCTTGTATTTATTCCTAACACCTTTGTGCTCTTCATGTAGTTCAAAGATAGCTTTCTCCAAGTCATCATAAGTAAGAGTATTTAAGGAGAGATCATCAAGTACCTCATCGGTTGCAATGAGACAAATATTTGTATTGTGTTTGCACTCTTTGTCGTTGTCTGAGTCGCTTGCGTCACTCTCACACCAAATGCTTGTATTGGCGAATTTCCTGGAGGATGAGCTTCCTTTTCTAGGCTTCTCGTACTTGCTTGAGTCTTTTCTTATCATGGGACAGTCCCTCTTGATGTGTCCGGTTCTTCTGCATTGATAGCACGTCGGATCTTTATCATTGTCCTGTCTGAAGCGGTTGGCTTTGTTGAATTTGAGTAACTTTCGAAAGTGCTTAGCTGTGAGAGCTATTCCTTCATCATCGTCTGACTCGTTGTCGTCGGAGCTATCCTTGGAGTAGGACTTTGTAACTTTGAGAGCAAGAGACTTATCCTTCTCTTTGGCCTTCTCCTTCTCATTCTCTTGTATGGAAGATTCCTCTTGATCTTTCATATCGAGTTCATGAGTCATAAGCTTCCCCATGCGGGTCTCAAGGTTCATGACTGTTAGATCGTTTCCCTCAATAATTGCGGTAGCTTTAGGACTCCAAACTTTCGTCAATCCTCTAAGGATTTTTCTGATCTTTTCATGAGCCGGATATTCCTTACCAAGAGAGGAGAGAGGATTAATAATATCACCAAATCGAGTAAACATGTAAGTAATAGATTCATCATGCTTCATTTTAAAAGACTCATATTCTTGCGTGAGTCTACTAATCTTAGATTCCTTCACTTGTAAAGTTCCCTCGTGTGTGACTTCAAGTAATTTCCAAATCTCATTGGAAGTCTTGCAAGTAGAGATTCGGTTGAATTCACTATTGTCGAGAGCACAATAAAGAGCATTCATTGCCTTGGCATCTCGACTAGCAAGCTTCTTGGTGTTTTCAGAGAGAGTGTCCCTAAGAGTGTCAGAGGCAATGTCCTCAATAACTCTGGAAGGAGTAGGGAGTCCATTTATCACACAATCCCATAGGTCAAAATCTATGGATTTCAGATAAATGCTCATCCTAATCTTCCAGTAGTTATAGTTGGTTCCATCAAATAGGGGAGGCCTATTTATGGAGTGTCCCTCATTGTGGAAGGTGTTGATACTAGGGTTAGTGGCCATGGATCACTCTAAGGGTGTAAATCCAAATCAAGAGAACAAAGCTCTTATACCAATTGTAGAACCCTAGAGGGGGGGGGGGTGAATAGGAAAATAAAAATAACTTGAACATAAGAAGCAATATACGTCAAATAAAAAGAGAGAGTAAGAAGATCAAACACAAGATGTATCATGGTATCCTCGCTAGAGGCAATCCAGTCCCGGAACTCTCTCCGACTTAAATCCACTATTTAATAAAATAGTACACACGAGTTTGGATCCGAAGGACTCGCCAACTTCAACACGGGTTTGGATCCGAAGAACTCGCCAACTTCAATACACGAGTTTTCTTACGAAGGCTCGCCAACTTCAAAGAAATTAGAAGAGAACTTGTTGATCTTCTAACACTTAAAGATCAAAATTTACAACTCTTAAATAATCTAGCACTTTGGGAGAGGATGATAATTAAAAGCTTGGTAGAGTATTAATGGTGGAGCTCTTAGTTGTTTGGAAAATTTATGGCAAGAGTGGATAAGCCTTCCAGAAGAAGGCTTGCATTTATAAAGAAACCAAGAGTAGGTAGCATTCAATGCTCCTGGATACATGCTGACCGGTATACCGTCGGTATGGACCGGCATGCCGTCGGCATGCCAGTCGAACAGTAACGGTCATAATTATATCTGTTGGGAGCATTTAATGCTCGCCATTAATGCTAGTGTTTGCCATTCAAAAATCAAATTTCGTAACCCGGTATACCGTCGGTATGCCGCGGTATGCCGTCGGTATACCGATGTTTGTCACAGAACATTTTGTGATAAATAAAATGGTATACCGTCGGTATGCCGGGGCATACCGTCGGTATGCCGATGTTTGTCACAGAATATTTTATGGCTCACAAAACGGTATATCGTCGGTATGTCGGAGTATACCGTCGGTATGCCTATAATTATCACAGAATGTTTTTGAGGCAAACAAAATGGTATACCATCGGTATATCGGAGCATACCGTCGGTATGTCGGAGCATACCGTCGGTATGTCGATGTTTGTCATAGAATGTTTTGCGGTCCACAAAACGGTATACCGTTGGTATACCGGAGCATACCGTCTGTATGTCGACATTTCTCACAGAAAGTTTTATGGTCAATAAAACGGTATACCGTCGGTATGCCGGACCATACCGCCGGTATGCCATTCTATAAGATATTGATTTTTGACTTAAGAATTAGAAAGCTTTTAGTTTTGTCATCCAACCTTAAGTATTTACAGAAAGACCTAGACCTTGTACAGACTCGAAATTATGAAGTGTAGAGAGCCGTCTTTTCAAGGAACGCCGGTCTTTGCTTTAGTTTTCAAGGCTATGGTTGGTAAACTTGAATGGACAGACTTTATGTAGTAGAGCTTTTGAAATGATGTCAATCTAATAAACTAAACTACGAAGATGCTGTTAATATTATCAAAATAAAATGTGCCAACAACACCAAGGTTTATATTGGTTTTCCTCTGAGAGGACTCGTCCAGTTTGCGAGAACTCTTGCTCGCTATAATCCACTATTTTGAATAGAGATTACACCACGTGCTTTATTCCGAAGAATACGCCAGATTCAACACTGTTATATTTTTATCCAAAGCCCACGATCGAACATCAAACACCTTTCTGAACAAAACTTTTATACGCCAAGCTTGTACAACTCGAAAACTCCTAATTGGAAACCACCGACACTATAAGAATAGGAGTTGTCTTGAAGATTTGAAGATTTGTGCTCTTTAAAGTAGATAGAAAGTTTAGAAATATATAGAGAAGATGAAGAATGAATGAATGAATTAAAATGGGAAATTCTTCTCTTTTTATAGGATTTTTTAGGACAAAGTTCGGATAGAACTCGGTAGGTTAACATTCATAATTTTGAATGTTGCAGATCCAAAAGAATAGGAAAATACAGCTGACCATGAGTGATCCAAGGGAACCGAGTTCGGGAAGACCTCGGCCCGAGTTCGGTTAGGGTTTCAGGGTTATTTGATTTGGTTAGACTTTTGTATATTGGTTTGACTTGCAATCAAAGAATGGATTGGTTTGTTTTTGATTCAGGATATAACTTCTAAATGCCAATGATCCTGAACATAACTTTCTAGACTTAATAAAAGAAAAATACAGAAAAAAGTGTAAAAATATTATTGAGATGAAATATACGATCTTCTTTTTCTTTTTATATCGAGCTCGAGTTTTAAGTCAATTATCGAAATCGGTTTGACCATGGCTGAATGGGCCAACATACCTTCCCAAAAATGTCTATGGTATAAAATTTTGTCACCTGCAACGTATCCAGTCAGAAAAGAAAAAGTACAACCATATTACAATAATGTAATTCAGTATAAAAATAAAGCTAAATAAATAGAGATGCAAAATAATAATAGGGGAAACATATATATGAAGTGGAAATAGTAAACACGTATAAGAAACCACTGGCAAGACATGTATAAATAAGACATTTGGATAATGAACATGAACAAGTAAGACTAACAGAATGTGTGTGTGAAATACCATTCGACATGTGAACGGTTTGGCTAATATGGCACGCCATCTCGATGCCTGTCCATATTATAAGGTATGACTAACCCATACATAAGTTGTATGACTTAGCTATCCACATTAATATTAGCTGGATTTGTTCACATACCTACTAAGAATTTTCCCTCCCGAGTTGCTAAATAACAATAACTGAGCAACGGTACGACAATCATATTATGTCACAATCGTGTCTCAATAGGATACTAAATAAAGAAACAATGAAGAAACATTATTTTATACTAAGATCACAAAACAATAGTGTATTTGTCTCGAGTTAAATTGTAGTCGGCGTGCACCATCAAATCACAATTTGGTTGAAAGTTATTGCAATTATGGCTAACTGCTACTTATTCAGTCAATCACCAGCCATCTATGGGTTCTACGAATTAAAAATAATATTAAATAATTTTACTAAATTTTGGAAAATTAGTATGCTATAGATCTATGTTTCAGCTTTCCAGAGATCAAATAATTCACAAAACGGAGTTCAGATCTTCCGAAATCTCAAAAACAGTATGACAAGTTGATTTTCGAATAACTTGCATATAAATAATTTTTAAGAAATTCATGTTATCATGTCCCACAACTAAATTACTGGAAAATAGGGACGAACCTGACCAGCTACATATACAAAGTACTTCTATACCCTGAAATATGGTCAAAAATGTTGATATAGGACTACTACAAGCTAATAGTCAATCCTAGGTCAAAATACTAGATATCTCAATCACAGATAAGAAAGTAAAGTACAAGAGTATGATCCTCAGGCATATAAGGCATTAAAGCGGCCCAAACTATAATATATAGATGATCATGACGCTATTAGTACAAAATGAAGAACCAGTAAGAGTGTAAGTCATACATGATCAACTCTAGCTGCAGTCTAAAAAATATACAAAATATGTCTAAGCCTGTAGGCCAAAATGTTAACTCCAAAATACGATCTAAATATGTGCTTGGTGGCTAAACGTCACAGAAGACTATATATATATATAAGAGGGTAAGAGGGAACACCCACTCAGGTACCCTGGTGCTCCGGGTGGTCACCATCGAGTGGAAGGTCCGTTAGATCCTCTGGCTCCTCTACCAAGTCTGGTCAAACAAAAACAGTGGAGTCAGAACCCCCAATAACAAGTACCACAAAGAAAGCCAAACTATGTACTAAAACCAGTGTACAATTCATAACAACACAAAAGTAATATAGTATATAACACCCTAGTCCCAATATACGTGGGACTTGGAATACGTATATGCCAGCTGTATGTATATGCAGACTACTCCAATATATAGAATCTACATATACACACATAAGCTGTAATAAAAGAGCTCCAGCTCATAATAATATAACATGGTCACATGCAACAACTATATCTCATCTACAATGACAAATAAAGAAATAAACAACCAAATGTCTCAAATGAATATAAAATAAAAATATCTGCTGGGCGGAGACAAATCCACTACCGAGCGACTGTATGAAATCAACGAAAAGAACGACATAAAAATAGTAACTACATAAGTCCATCAACTAAGAGAAAAATAAAATAGACCCCGAGGATGAGACCTCCTCGGCTGTGAAGGAAGAGTCTAGTCCATAATCGTACTCCTCGGGTACTATTCGACGTCTATACCTGGAGAGATCACTAGGTCCTCAGCGGGACGTAACAAAATACATAATATCATGCTATATGAATTGTCAGAATAGATAACTAATATCTAAAAGACTATCCTAGACACAAATATGCAATAGGGTAACCTAACCGTCTATCGTGCAATTTAGAGGACAACTTTCACACGCATGGATGAAATTTAGGCTACGTGTACATGTAATGTCATCCAGTCATCTCTATCTGGTCGTAACTTCCAAAACGTCAGAGGATATCTGCAAATATATCTCGCCACAGTTCCATCTGGAGACTATGGTTTACATATTTGGCTTCCCATACGTACTAGTGATTTCCTCTCCCAAGATTACCCATACAGACCAAGTCATGTCTATAACCTGTCCAGTTTTGTAACTGCTTGAGTCTCTATATCCTAATGATAGCAGTTATGATCATCTATCCGTCACACAATTTCTTACATAGAGATGGCCGATCAATATGCAAGCCGTATCCCTAGCAAAATGTCTCAAACCATACAGTGTGAGTATCATGGCCAAGGAAGATATAAGGATATCCCACAATAAGAAGGTAGCCTGCTAAGACTAAGTCAACATGCATCAAATAAAATAAAACAACGAAAAATAACTAATAGAGTCGCTTGCACCGAAGTATGACTTGGACGAGCAGTTTATATCATAAGAAACTAACAAATATGAAATAAAATAAATAAATATTGAAAATAAATAATATGACAGTAATATAGCAAGGTATAATTGCCTAGTGGTTGGTAGGTGTTTTGACGACGTCCAGTAGAGGAAATCAACAAGTTAGAAGAAGCTGCAAGGATGGAACTTCTACAAACGTCCCTGGATGCTGAAACAAACATCACCAACATTTTTAGAATAAAAGAAATATCTTGAAATGCCTACCCAAAAGTCCAATTCTGGACACAGGGGCAAAATCAAAATTTTGGATCAAAACAATATCCGCCGTTGGATCCGCTTTGCACCAAAATACGTGACAAATCCTATGGTCTCTAAAGTCATCAAACTATATGTCTACTGGTCTGGTTTTTTGATATGAATTCAACGGTATGTCCAATTTTGGATTTTGATGGACCGTACACAAAATTGACCGTTGAATCGGATTGCAGAGCCCGTAAAACGATGATCCGGTTAACTGTCTAAAAATGTACCAAACTTCGTTCACAGGACCAGCGCAATGCTGTGAACCTAATGGCGTAAGTTTCATCGCGATATGATGAGCATGCACAAAGTAATTGGGAATCTTCTGAAAAGGCCGATGTTCTTTGACGGATACGGGTTGAATTCGTTGTGCACACGCAACCAATTCGTATTCCATCAAAGCTCATACGTCCGCAAAGTCGATACGCTCCTTTCGATGCCCTCGGTTTGCACACACAGTCATCCGATTGTCGGGACGAACCTCGTATCGAAGTTTTTCAAAGTTTTAAAACTAAATTTTTTTTGCTGTTTTGGAACTAATCTATAATAATAAATAATAAAATATAATAAAAAGTAAAAATATGGTTTTGTTCGTTGTTAGGTTCTTTATAATTTTTGTTCAAACATTTCTTTTGGTTTATCCTTCTACGGCCAAGAAGACAGCTTCCAAAACAGGTTCAGAAGACGAATTTCTGTCGTTTGTTTCTATGAATTTTCTTGAATTTTAAAGAATTTTCATGACTTCTATATGGCAAAATTGGTCAAACTATTTGAAAAGTTTGGTAGAGGGTCGATGCATTTATCCATAGAAATTTTTAGATCGAAAAATAATCAACTGACTAGGGAGAAAAGGGATCAAGAATTTGGGTACCATTTGGTAAAAAGCTGCTGCTGTTATTGGTGCTACGCGCGGTTGCCGCAAGTTGGTCAGCAGGTGGTGGTGCCCAGGCGTCGCGTGGTGGTGATGGGAAGCTCACGTGGGTCAGAGAAGCATCTGGGAGTCGAGAGTTTTGAATTGGTGGTGATTTGCTTATGGTTTCCAAAAAGTTGGTGTTCTTGCGTATATATATATATATATATATATTCTCGAACGAACAAAAAAAATATTCGAATTCCCTTCGAATTTAAATTCGATTTGAAAGAGGATTTGGCTAATCCATTAGAGAATTATTAGGATCAGGTTGGATTTGATTTGGTTTAAAAATATGGGAGATTGATCAAGTTTGGGTTATCTAAAAAGTTTAGAAAAAATACACTCGTTCACAGAGGGTTGGGGTCAGGAAGAAGAAAGGTGAACAGTGCATTTGCACAGTTAACGAATTTTTTCCATCATATAAGAATATATATAAATATATATAAGTAATATCTAAAAACATAACAAAAAAATTCTGAAATTATTTTAAAAGATATCTAAAATTCATAAACCTCATTGTCACTTATTTTTCTAGCGTAAAAATATATGTACATATATTTTAAAAATATTTTTCTAAATTTTTTTTGGAATAATCGAAATAATGATATTATTAATAACAATAATAATAACAATAGCATTAATACTAAAAATAATGATAATTAAAATAATAGTTATAATTATAAAACAACAACAAAGAAATAGGGGTATTTGGGTCATATATTACTAGTATTAATATTTACAACAATATTTAATTTTTTAAAACCTTTCAAGACTAAGTAAATAAATAAATATTAAATAAATATTAAAACATGGAAAGATAACCATAGTATGGTTTAATAAATTGTAGACACCTAAAAATTAACATAAAAGATATAGAGAGGTATATAGCTAATACACTAGTCATGGCATACAGGCCCACTTGCCATACCATGCTTTCAAGTCAACCTACACAACAAAACTTAACCATGACTAATCCTATTTTTTTATAAAAATATTATTTTAAAATATAAAAATCCGAAATATTTTACTTACGCAAAATATAAAAAAATTCATAAAAATTCGGGAGTTTACATCCTACCCAACTTACAAGAATTTCGTCTTCAAAATTAGAAATAATGCACGATCTATGGAAAGGAAATACAAGATGAAAGAAAGAATCGAGCGCGAAGATCATATCCCGATTTTCATGCAGATGAGAGAAATAGTTGTATATGTCGTCCTTGCTTCCACGTTTTTGACAGGGCACTATGATGACATACGAACCGAGGGTGTAAAACAATTTACGGTACTTCCATGGGTTACGGTAGTAGTTTCTAACTATATAGGATATCAATAAATAATCATCTACTACTTAATCCTTACATCCCTTCGTGCTTCTATATCTATCTAGGTTTATACCATAAAATTTTAAGTCATTCTATGATCATGGCCATGCAATGGTAAACTTAACTAAAACGTCATACCTGTATCTATGGCTCCTTGGGTTGGTAGCCCCGTGGTGATTATACTGAAGGCTTGTCCCAAGTTTTGGTTGCCCCTTTGCTGCATGGCCTTCTCGTACTATGTGGACTGTGATGGTAGTGGCTGGCCCTTTTGATATTCAATAGCTGCTGGCGGACGTGGTGCTCCTCCTGATGCTGGTAATGCTACTCCTTGCATCTGCTGCTGCCTAGAAAGACAATCTCGAGCTTGGTGTTGATTTGATCCGCAAACCATACACAACCCCAACTTACAACGATAATCCCTTTGAAGATGTCCCTTCTTACCGCAACAATGACAATTGGGTAATTCCCTCACTTGATATGGAAAAACTCTAGGCTGCTGCTACGTCGTAGAATGTCTTACAGGTCCTGCTAGTGTAGTCTTGGCTGATACAATGGTCGAAACAGCTCATCGTTGTTGTGCCTTCTTACTTATGGCCTCTTGTGTCCTAGCTTCGGCCAATACTGGTGCCTGTGAAACTCGAGACTCAGAACTTGTGTATCGCTGAAGCTCTATGCTCAACCCATTATGAAATCTCTTGGCCCTTTCTAACTCTGTCGAAACTAATCCGGAAGCAAAATGACTTAACCAACTGAACTCGGCATCATCCTTGTCTACTGTTATACTACCCTGCTCTAAGTATAGGAATTGGTCATAAAGGGCATCCTTGGCAGTGTCTGAAAAATACGTTTTGTTGAACAGTTTTTTGAATTCCTTCCATGTTTGGTCAAGTCCTAGTTGTCTCTCCTCTGCAGCCCACCAATTGTAAGCATTTCCCTCAAACTGTAATCAAATTGTCGTTATGTATAGATTTGTAAACAACTATGAAGCCCTCAAAAATTTTTTTGTCTTAACCAGCAAATTGGTAATTCCTAAGGGGTCTTCAGTGCCTTTGAAGGGTAGGGGATTCATGTTGTAGAACCCCTCGATAGTACCTATAGAGACTTGGGGTGCTCGGATCAGGGTTGTCTCCAAATTCCTCATAATGAACTTGTTTTATTGCATCTGGGCCTGCATCATGCCATGAAGGAACTGGTCGGCAGGAGTCCCACCTGCCTGAGGCATGGATTGCTATTGGGGAAGGTATGACATAGGGGGCACGAATGGCTAGGTATCCTGTGGCCCATACGATGGGGGATATGAAGATGGATATGGGTACTGTGGTAGGTATTACGGTGGATATTGAGGTAGATGCTGTGGAGGATACTGGGGTTGATATTATGGTAGATATGGTGGCGAATATTGAGGCATATATGGGGGTGGAAACTATTGCTGAAACTAATGTGGATAGGGTGGCGGGGATGGTAGGTACTCTTCTTTAGGTGCAGGGTTTTGGGGGTCTAGTTGACCCCCTTGGGGTGCCGGGGCTTGCTGCTGCTGCTGAGTGGTGTCATCACAGGCTACGATGATGGTCATGATGGTGCTAGTGTGCTCGAGATATGTGGTCGGAGGTGGTTGATCCGCTGGTCCCTCTGGAGTGGTTAAATCCCCAGCAATAATAGCGAGAAGGGACGCGCGATCACTACGAAGATTCATCCTATTGGCACGAAAACATAGATTATGTTAGGATAGGATCAAAATAGATGCAAGACAAGTCAAACGAGAGTTCGAAAATTGAAATCAAGGAAGGTGATTTAGCATGTGGATGGGATTTTCTAAACTCTAATTCTATATGCAGGCTTGCTCGGTACAGTAATGTAACCGAAGCAATATTTTCTCGACCTGCATAGGCCACCACAAAACATGTAACGCTCCAGTCCCAATATACGTGGGACTAAAAATACGTACATGCCAGTTGTGTATATATATATAGACTATTCCAATATATGGAATCTACGTATGCACACATAAGCTGTAATAAAAGAGCTCCAGCTCATAAGAATATAACAAGGTCACATGCAAAAACTTTATCTCATCCACAACGACAAATAAAGAAATAACTAACCAAATATCCTAAATAAATATATAATGAAAATATCTGTTGGACGGAGACAAATCCACTGTAACGTCCCAGTCCCAAAAATACATAGGACCAAGTACGTGAACATGCCAGCTGCACATATACGAAGAATACCCCAATATATGGAACCCTCGTATACGTACATAAGTTGTATAATAAAACATCACGGCCAGAATAATATAATCTAATCTCATCACATCTCAACACAGAAGATAATAAAGTCCAGATAATAAATGAGTGTATCAAAAGATAGCCGGGTGGTCATTTCCACTCCAAACAGCTATAATAAATAGTCACAATGATCGGAGTCCAACCTCCATAAATAGAAATGTAAAGCGATGTAAAAAAATGTTCCACTAAAAGGCCTCAAGGAAAATAATAAGCTAGAAGTCCGCGGGAGAGGCCTCGTCATCAATGTAGGATGGATCCAGTGCCGCTCCGTACTCCTGCAGGAAATCGTCTAATCCTGGAAAGATAGCCAGGTCCTCAGAGGGATGTAACAAGATACAAGAAAACACCATGCCATGTAACTGTGATAATATAATAATAAGAAAAAAAAGGGATAGATGTAATATGGTGCCTACCAGTTCTACAGTGATAATGCAGTTAAGAACAGACCTTCAACGCATGTACATCTGGCTCAAGAGAAGGAAACTCAGGTATGGTCCCATCAGGATACCAGGGACCTCAAAGCATAACATTCCTCAAATGTCAGTGGCCAGCAGGATCAGAAATAGGAAAGTGCATAAGTAGCCCATACGTTAAGGAAGCTGTTCCCTCCATCCAATGCCTAGTAGGGTCACATCCATGACTCATGAAACCTCTAGTAACTGCCAAGTCCACTAGCATGCAACTATATTGGCAGTTACTCCTATCTGTCGTACGCCTCATACATATCAGTGGCCAGCAGACTGCGCGAGCACGTATCCTACATGTGACTCACAACACGTGGTAAAGCAAGTGTCACGGCCGTATGAGATATACTGATACCTCATCAACAAAGGGGTGGTCATTAGACTAAGTCAATGCAAGAAAAATAAATAAAAGCAAAAAAATAACCGATAGAGTCGTCTGCACCCAAGTGTGACTTGGATGCATAGTTTTATAATATTAACAATTAAGAAATACTAAAATATAAATTGAAAATAAGAATACATAATCATAGAGTATGGTGGCAAGGTATCTTACCTGGTGGTGCGAAGGTGGCAAGTCGAAGAATCACAATATCAGCAAAGAATGTCACAATATCCAAACGACTCCGGATGCTGAAACAAACATCAAGAACGTACTCGGAATAAGTGATAATACCTAGGAAATGCCTGTCCAAAAGTTAAATTCCGGAACAGGGGCAAAATTATAATTATGGGACAAAACGATGTCCGTCGTTGGACCCATTTTTTTCCTGAAATGTGTGCCAATGTCTAAAGTCTCTATAGTCATCAAAATACATGTCTACAGTTTCAGTTTGAGGTGACGAACCCAATGGTATGTCCAATTTTGGATTCCGATGAGCCGTGCACAAAATTGCCCATTAGATTGGGTTCCGGGCCCGCCAAATTTGGCGCTATGATCAACTTCGGACCAAACTTGGCATACAGGACCAAAAAATTAATACGGTCATGATGGCACAAGTTTTGTGTCGATCCGGCGAACGTGCATGAAGTTATGGCCAATTTTGCAAAACGTCGATACGGGGGTATCTCGACGGATACATACTGATTTCATCGTGCACACACAATGAAATCGAGTTCCGTTAGTTCCCACACGTTCGCAACATCCATACGCACCTTTCGATAAGTATAGTGCGTGACCTCGTCGCCCGGTTTATCGGGGCGCACGCCGTATCGGACAGATTTCTGAATTTTATATAGTTTTTAGTGCAGTTTTTCTACCAACTTTAACAATATATAACTTCTTGTACAATAATCGAAATATAGATTGAACAGGTGCGTTGAAATCTTGGTTAGGTTGTCTTTTACTGTTTTAAACTAGTTTTCGAAATTACTAAGGGTTTTGATCAGAGTCTCCCTTCCAAGTTGAGGGTTCAGGCTGTTCATACACCCTATTTTTGGGCAGAATCGGCTAAACTTCGTATCGATTCCGTAGCCGATCTAGGAGGTGATATCGAAATCCCTTTGAGGGAATTAAAAGTGGGTTATATTGGCTATCTACAAGAAGTTACAAAATCGAAATTGATCGAGTATACAGAAGGGAATTAGGTTCGAAACCTTCGTACCTGGGCTGTTGCCGAGAGTAGGGTGGTCTCTGTTCGGTCGGGTTTGAGCGGCACAACAAAGCTGCGGTGGCCGACGATGGCATGCAGGCGGCTGGACGAAGTCGCATGGGAGCCGGGGTCATGCTGGGGTTGAAGATTGGGGTCTGGGAGGAGAGATTGAAACGCACGAGGGTTTCGAAGTAAGAAAGGAACCCGCGACATATATGAGGCTTTGAGATGGATTTTTGCTTGGATTTCTACTTTGTTTAGGTTAAGGTTGTGTCCAGGTGGGAGAGAATCTCCTTAGGATTAGATAGGATTTTATCTGGAATGATTTGTTGGTGAATTGAACAAGATTTGGTTGGTTTCGGATTTTGAATACACACAAATTTTTTTCGCTGTTGCTGTGCTTCGGTTTGGGGTAAGATAGGGGTGTCGGATTTGCATAGGCACTATTCAAATGAACAGTGCTGCAGGTTTTTCTTACTCATATATTTCTATATATATGAGTTAATATATATAGACATATATATCCCATTATCATAAATAATATAGAAAAAATTTGTAAAATTTCTAGAACATAATTACTCAAATAATATATTAATACTAAAAAGTTATGAGCAGTGCATATATATATATATATATCATATAATATATGTACTACTACATATCATCATCATATAAAATTCTCTAAAATACTATAAATAATATAAAATCAATAATTACATATATAAAACATAGGGGGATTACATCCTACCCAACTTAAAGAAATTTCGTCTTCGAAATTAAAATAACTTCGGGGGTCGAATGCAACGCAATGTAATGCAATGCAATGCAATCCAATGCAATGCAAGGAATTATCAAGGAACTAACATGTGCAAATCATACCTTGGTTGTCAAACAAATGCGGATAACGATTTCGGATGTCGTCCTCACGCTCCCAAGTAGACTCCCCTGGCGAGTGATGCTTCCATGCCATGGGAACCAATGGTATAGACTGATTTCGCAACACCTTTACTCGACGATCGATGATACCTTCTGGTTGCTCTTCGTTCGACAAACTCTGTCCAACTATGATTTTGGAGTGATCGAGCATGTGACTGCTGTCTGCCACGTATCGTCTCATATGTGACACATACAATACGTCATGTACTCCCACTAATGACGGAGGTAGTGCCAATCTGTAGGCCACCTCTCCAACACGTTCCAAAACATCGAAAGGCCGATGTATCTTGGACTCAACTTGCCACGTCCTCCGAATTGAATCGTGCCTCTAGTGGGGGATATCTTCAAGAAAATATGGTTGCCTTCCTTGAGTTCCAAAAGTCGATGACGATTGTCCACCCACTGCTTCTGTCGATCCTGTACTGCTAGCAGGTGTTCTTGTATCTTCTTAACATTCTCTACTGTGCTCAAAACCAACTCGTATCCCAATATCTGTTGCTCTCCGATGTCGCTCCACCAGACAGGAGAGCGACACTTCCTACCATACCATGCTTCAAACGGAGCCATCTGGATGCTCGCTTGATAGCTATTATTGTAGGAAAACTCCACAAGGTGAAGGTGGTCTTCCCATGACTTGCCAAAGTCAAGAATACACGCTCTCAACATATCCTCTAGCGTCTGAATCGTACGCTCTGACTGGCCGTCTGTCTGCGGATGGTACAACATGCTGAACTTCAAGCACATACCCAAACTTTCTTGCATACTCCTCCAAAAGTGCGAGGTGAACCTCGAGTCATGGTCCGACACGATGCTAACTGGTACACCGTGTAGCTTCACTATTTTCTTCATATACATCTCCGACAAAACTTCTGTGGACTATCCTACTCTAAAAGGTAAGAAGTGGGCTGGCTTGGTAAGTCTATCAACAATCACCCATACTGTGTCACGTCCAATAGGACTCCGGAGAAATCCTGTGACGAAGTCCATCGTAACGTGCACCCACTTCCACTCGGGAATGGGTAGCGGCTGCAATAATTCGGCCGTCCTCTAGTGCTCGACATTCACTTGTTGGCATGCCAAACACTTAGCCACGAAATGAGCTATCTTCCGCTTCATTCCGTGCCACTGATAATACTGCCGTAAGTCCCGATACATCTTAGTTCCTCCGAGATGAATAGAGTAAGTCGAACTGTGTGCTTCTGCCATCAACTCCTGCCGTAGCTCTATATTAGGAACATAATATGATTCCCACATCGTTATGTCCCATCGGGATGAATCCTTAATCCCGTTTGCTCTCCTGCCTCAGTCCTTTCCCGAAGCCGTTGAAATCTAGCATCCGCGGGCAATACTGCCTTGATCCGATCTCCTAATGATGATTGCACTTGGAGATTAAATAATACGACATTTGCTCCTGGCAACATTACCTCAATGCCAAGCTGCTGCAAGTCTCTAATCAACTCCTTCTGTGTGGTCAAAAAGTGAGCCATGGGCTTACGGCTTAATGCGTCTGCCACGACATTAGCCTTGTCTGGAATAATGTAGCTCGATCTCGTAATCCTTGATCAACTCCAACCAACGTCGTTGTCTCATATTCAACTCTTTCTGCGTGAACACGTACTTGAGGCTCTTATGATCAGTGTAGATATCAACATTTTCACCGTACAAGTAGTGTCTCCACAGCTTCAAAGCAAAGATAACCGCTGCGAGCTTTAGATCATGGGTTGAATTATTCTTCTCGTGCACTCTCAACTGTCTCGATGCGTATACTACCACACGACCGTGCTGCATTAACACACATCCTAATCCTTTTCCGGATGCATCGCTGTAAATCACAAATCCTTCCGAGCCCGATAGTAATGTCAAAATGGGTACCATGGTCAAACGCTTCTTCAACTCGTCGAAAGCGGTTTGACACTCATCTATCCATACAAACTCCTGACCTTTGCAAGTGAGTCGAGTCATAGGCCCTGCTATTTGACAGAAATCTTCTACGAACCTTTGGTAATAACCCGCAAGTCCAAGAAAACTTCTCACCTCGAAAGCTGATGTGGGAGCGGCCATTCCTTGACTGCTGTGATCTTCTCAGGACCCACTGATATGCCGTCTCCAGTAACATTGTGTCCAAGAAATGATACCTCCTTAAGAAAGAACTCACACTTGCTAAGTTTTGCAAAGAGTCGCTCATTCCTCAAGGTCGCCAAAGCAATCCATAGATGCTGCTCATGCTCCTCTTGGCTCTTAGAGTTTCAAGATAACATCTATAAAGACGACTACAAATTTGTCCAAGTACTGGTGAAATATCTTGTTCATTAAATTCATGAAGACTGCGGGAGCGTTGGTCAAACCGAAAGGCATGACCAAGAACTTGTAGTATCCATACCTCGATCGAAAAGTCGCTTTCACAATGTCTTCCTTCCGAACCTTCACAGTCACTACATTCAAGGCTCTGTAGTCGATTCACATGTGCACTGTCCCGTATTTTTTAGGCACAAAAAGAATGGGTGCTCTCCATGGTGACGCACTAGCACGAATGAAGCCCTTCTCCAACAAGTCGTCAATCTGCGTCTTCATCTCTACCAACTCCTTGGGTGCCACACGATACAATCGAGATGAAATAGGCTCGGCTCCGAGAATAAGCTCAATAGAAAACTCAATGTCTCGGTCAGGTGGCAGTCCTGGCAAATCCTTGGGGAATACATCCTCGAACTCGGTGATGATACGGTGCTGAGGGGTGTCTTGCATCATTATGTGAGTCCCCAATGTGGGTGCATCACAACTCTCTCCTTCTTCCTTGGTGAACTCGAATTCTGTCGCGTTCGGTGGTCTAAAGACGATACTGCCCCTATGGTAGCCTATAAGAGCAAAATGCTGGCTTAACCAGTCCATTCCGAGAACCACATCGAACGTAGGCATAGGGAATACAAGAAGTCATGCTCTCATCTATCTACCACATATCGCTACAGGACAAAGTCTACAAATACTACTAACAGGTACAACTCCTCCTCTATTGAGGATTCTAATGTTCTTAGATAAGGGTGTGATGGGAATGCTGTGTCTAGTGGCTATGAATGAATGAGTGGCTCCAGTGTCAAACAAAGTAATGGCAGGAAATAAAGCAACTAAAACCATACCTGCTATAACCTCTGTCTCTAGCTCTGTATTCTCAACAGCTAGAGAGAACACCTGTCCATAATTCTGTCCAGGAACCTGAGCTCTGGCCTTCTCAAACTGTGCTGACTAGGTGGTAATGATGGACGAGGTGCTGGAAGTGCTGGGGCTGTCGGTCTCGAATTCTGCTGGGCATAAACTAGTGACTGCTGCTTTGGACAATCCTTCACCTTGTGCTGTCTTGACCCGTATCTCAAGCATGCTCTAAGTCGAGTTCGACAGTCCTTCAAGAGGTGTCCCTGCTTCTCGTAATAGTTGCAGCTGGGCTTCTGATAAGGTGTGGGCCTCTGTTGGAACTGTCATGTGGGCCTACTGATAGGTCCTCCCGGAGTAGCTCAGGCTGGTGTCACTGCTGGTGTATGACGTCTCGATGTCTGCTGCTGCTCCTTGCAAAGAGTCTCTTGAGCAAGAGCTTCCTCCAAGACAGCTGAATGGGGGACTCGAGACTAGGTAGTCGTATAAGACTTGAGCTTTGGTGCAAGCCCCTTATGAAATCTTCTTGCCTTCTCTAACTCTGTCGGGATTAATCCCGCACCATATCTACTCAGGCGATTGAACTCTGAGTCATACTCATCAACTGTCATATTTTCTTGCTTCAGATGAAGGAACTGGTCATAGAGGCCGTCTTGAACATAAATGGAGAAGAATCTCTCATAGAATAGGTCATATAACTGCTTCCAGGTGATCCCAGCGCCTAATCGTCTCTATTTTGCCTTCCACTAGTGGTGGGCATTATCCTCTAATAGTAGGTCCACCGTTGTCGTCCAATCTCGAGCTGGCAACTGGGATACCTTCAGTAGCTTCTCCGTACTAATGAGCCATTGTGACACCTCTAGTGGCTTCTCTGTTCCTCTGAAGGCCTTGGGGTTCATGTCTGTGAAGTTTTTAATAGAGGCTTCATAAGGATGCAGAGCTGGTACTGGTGCTGGTACCGGTGCCGGAGGTGGAGGTCTAGCCAATGCTGCCATCATGGTCTGTCTCATCAGCTTAGTCTGCTACCACTGAGCCTGCATCATGGCGTATATAAATTGGGAAGTAGGGCTCCCATCCCTCGGTAGTAGAGGCATCTGGGGCCCCGCCTGTGGTGGAAACTGCTGAGGGAATGGTGATGGTGGGGACAATAGTGCATTCCCTTCTGATGGCATGGTAGTGTCCTGCCCAGCCTGGCTGACTAGGAGTGCTGCGATCTCTCAGTGCACCATCATCGGTGTCGTAGTAGGCTGCGACTATCCTGGCTGGTATGGTGTCACCTGTGTCATTGAAGGATTTTGTCCTTCCGGGGTAGCCTCTTCACCAGATGTGAGGGCCAAGGCAGAAGTACATCCGCTTCTGAGATTCATACTGTTGGCACGAGGAAGAATAGGACGATATTAGGAAAGGTTAGATATGAGGTAAATCAAATAATCAAGGAAGTTTCGAAAAGTTGGAAGTCAAATAAGGTAGTAGTTCTGGATGATATACCATTCCTATTCCTATATGCAGGCTTGTTAGGCACAGTCATGTAATCTGAACAATATTTTTTGACTTGCATGGGCCACCACAAAAACATGTAATGTCCAAGTCCCAAAAATACATAGGACCAAGTATGTGAACATGCCAGCTGCATATATACGAAGAATACCCCAATATATGGAACCCTCGTATACGTACATAAGCTGTATAATAAATCATCACGGCCAGAATAATATAATCTAATCTAATCACAACTCAACATAGAAGATAATAAAGTCCAGATAATAAATGAGTGTATCAAAAGATAGCCGGGTGGTCATTCCCACTCCAAATAGCTATGATAAATAGTCACAATGATCGGAGTCCAACCTTCGTAAATAGAAATATAAAGAGATGTAAAAAAAATTTCCACTAAAAGGTCTCAAGGAAAACAATAAGCTAGAAGTCAGCGGGAGATGCCTCTTCGTCAATGTAGGATGGATCTAGTGCCGCTCCGTACTCCTACGGGAAATCGTCTAATCCTGAAAAGATCACCAGGTCCTCAGAGGGACGTAACAAGATACAAAAAAATACCATGCCATGTAACTGTGATAATATAATAAGAAAAAAAAATGGATGCATGTAATAGGGTGCCTACCAGTTCTACAGTGATAATGCAGTTAAGAACAGACCTTAAACGCATGGGCATTTGGCTCAGGAGCAGGAAACTCAGGTATGGTCCCATCAGGATACCAGGGACCTCAAAGTATAATATTCCTCAAATGTTAGTGGCCAGCAGGATCAGAAATAAGAAAGTGCATAAGGAGCCCATACGTTAAGGAAGCTGTTCTCTCTCCCAATGCCAAGTAGGGTAACATCCACGACTCATGAAACCTCGAGTAACTTCCAGGTCCACTAGCATGCAACTCAGTTGGCAGTTACTCATATCCGTCACACGCTTTATACGTATCGGTGGCCAGCCGACTACGCAAGCACGTGTCCTATATGTGACTCACAACACATGGTAAAGCAAGTGTCACGGCCGTATGAGATATACCTGTACCTCATCAATAAAGGGGTGGTCACTGACTAAGTCAATGCAAGAGAAATAAATAAAAGCGAGAAAACGACCGATAGAGTCGCCTGCACCCAAATGTGACTAGGACACATAGTTTTATAATATTAACAACTAAGAAATACTAAAATAGTAACTGAAAATAAGAATACATAATCACAGAGTAAGGTGGCAAGGTATCTTGCATGGTGGTGAGAAGGTGGCAAGTCCAAGAATCACAATATCAGCAAAGAATGTCACAATCTCCAAATGACTCCGGATGCTGAAACAAACATCAAGAATGTACTCCAAATAAGTGACATACCGAGGAAATGCCTGTCCATAAGTTAAATTCTGGAACAGGGGCAAAATCATAATTTTGGGTCAAAACGATGTCCTTCGTTAGACCCATTTTTCACCGAAATGCGTGCCATTTTCTTCGATCTCTAAAGTCGTCAAACTACATGTTTACAATTTTGGTTTGAGGTGACGAACCCAACGGTATGTCCAATTTTGGATTCCGATGAGCCATACACAAAATCGCCCATTGGATTAGGTTGTAGGACCGCCAAATTTGGCGCTCCGATCAAGCTTCTCAGATTTAGGCCAAACTTGGCATACATGACCAGAAAATCGATATGCTCCTGATGGCGTAAGTTTTGTGTCGATCCGAGGAACGTACACGAAGTTATGGCCAAGTTTGAAAAACATCGATACGGGGGTATCTCGACGGATACACACCGATTTCATCGTTCATGCACAACGAAATCGAGTTCCGTCAGTTCCCACACGTCAGCAACATCCATACGCGCCTTTCGATGCATATAGTGCACGACCACGTCGCCCGATTTGTCGGAGCGCACGCCGTATCAGACAGATTTCTATTTTTTTACAGTTTTTAGTACAGTTTTTCTACCAACTTTAACAATACATAACTTCTTGTACAATAATCGAAATATAGATTAAACAGGTGCATTAAAATCTCGGTTAGGTTGTCTTTGACTGTTTTAAACCAGTTTTCAAAATTACTAAGTGTTTTGATCAGAGTCTCCCTTCCAAGTTGAGGGTTCAGGCTGTTCATACGCCCTATTTTTGGGCTGAATCGACTCAACTTCGCATCGATTCTGCAGCCGATCTAGGAGGTGATATCAAAATCCCTTTGAGGGAATTCAAAGTGGGTTATATTGGCTATCTATAAGTGTCACGACCCGCACCCACTGTGAGGGTACGAGAACGTCACAACGCCCAGCCTACGACGCAGTGTCGGCGGTAGAACGCTGTCCTAGGTCAACATACATCTAGTAATATAATACTAAGCAGTAAATGAACTCAATCACAACTAAGGAGGAAGAAAACACAATATGATATAGAACTCAAGAAAATACTGAAGATAGAAAAGTCTAAGGTAATATCCCAGCAAACATCCAGAGTACATATCTCAGCTACTGAATAAGAAAGAATATATACAACTCAACATCTCTGAACAGAAGTAAAATCCAGCTAAACAGTCTCAAGACAACATGAAAATAAGATAAGGCCTAACTAAACTAGTCTAGGCAGTGGGGTGATGTCCTCAGCTAGAGCTGTCCGAAGAAGGTATCCTCCCAGGCCTCCTCCTCGTCCTCTGTAATATTTTCAACAGGTCCAGTCAGGACAGGAGCGAGTACAGTACATGTCAACAGTTCATAGCAGGTTAGAAAATATAATCATGCAGTAAAGTAAGATATAGATACTGAAGAAATGCAGTATGTAAACAGAGAGAGAAAACTGTAATGGAAATATCTACTATAAGTAGAGAGCTAATAGTGACTAGTGAGTCAGAGTAAAATATAAACATGTGAATGGCATAGGAGGTCCATGACTACAGCTAAGAGAGTGATTCATGACTACAGCTACTTGGATAATATTCACATGTCTATTTCTACTCCCCCAACATCAATCAATACACAAAGATCCGTTCAAGTTATGTTAAGGTTCGTGAAACTTCACATGGCTCATAAAATGAGTGATACGTGAAGGTGATTCATGGAGGCTCTGTGAACATGAGAGTACATGTGTCACAGGCGGTTCGTGAATCAGAAGAAGCATAGAGATACGTGATGATTCGTGAAACGCACAAAACATACTGTATCCGATGCTTCCGAGGGGGATAACATCTCATGAAAAGATCCATATAGTACCAATCCGTGTGACCAACGTGACAGTATCAAGTAAAGTAATTTAAAGCAGGGAAAATAATTCTAAACAGGATATGAAATGATCAGAGAATGTACTCGCCTGGTATCTGAGTGTCCAACTGAAAAGTACTGTCCGAGGAGTGGTGTCTGGCTCCTATTCAAAACAGCACAAGTCACAACAAGTCCAGAATGGTAAAACGAAGCACTAATATGCATTCTACATGAATCTAGGTCAAACTAGGCCAAAGTCAACTCTTGGTCAACTCTGGTCAATCCTAGAAGTCAAACTAGGTCAACTATGGTCAAACTGGGTCAAACAAGTCCACACTAGGTCAACTAGTCTACACTAGTCTAGCAAGTCTACTCTATGTCTAACAAGGCTGTACAAACTCAATCTAGGCTCATTAGCCAAACAGACTCACATACAGGCCATAGGCTATAGCATGCCTATTAGCCAATCATATTTCAAGACAACATGACATTACATATATCTATAGTACTACACATATTGATATATTTACCTAATCTAATACATAACACATGTATAAATATTCACAACCATAATATATATACACATTTACATGATTCTATTATTTATGCCAATATACCTATTCATCCAAAGCATACATCTATACTAAATACTTATATATAATACATAAACTTAGATTATATATATATAGATACATGTACTAGAGTATACATTACCTATATACTTATATTACATATATACACATATTTGCATAGGAAAAATAGGATATATATATAGAGGGTATGTGTGAGAGGAGAATGTGAGGGAGAGAGGGAAAGTGTGCAACTTGTGTGTGTGAGTGACTTGTGTGGGTGAAGAGGGTGTGATAGAGTGTGTGTGGTGTGTGTCATGAGGATGAGGGTGTGAGGGTGTGTGTCATACATGAAAACAGTGAGGAAAAAGTGTGCACAGCATGTGTGTGGTGTGTGACAGTAAAACATGGCCAATCAATATACCTACTGCTATCAGTTCCTACCCACCAAAAACCAGTTCAGAAAATGAATTAAAAGAAAACCAAAACTCAGTAACCAACCTACTGTTACTGTCCAGAACAGTCCCACACATCAAACCTTAATGCAACCCAACCAATCTCAGGTATAATATATCCCAAAAAAAAACAGTTCACATCAGTTGGCAAAACCAGTTTTCAGTCCCCATATTAAAACTCAGGTTTTTGGCCCAAAACCACATCCAAATCAATCCAAAATTGACACACTACTAGGAATCATGTATGTGCACATGTTAGAGTCTTAATACCATGCAGGTAACAGTTAATACAGGATTTAAAATGATGTCAAAACTTGATCCAAAAATCTGGAAATAGGATATTAGGAACTGTCAAATAGAATATCAGGAAACATTTGGGGAAATGGAAAAATTGATCTAAAAACAAATTAAAATAAGAATTTATTGGTTGGTAATGTACATACAACATGTACACGTGCTACACAAGTGATTTGTGTCCACAAAAGTAGACACAAACGTGTCCATACAAATCAAAATACAAAACAGGAAAATCAAGACACAGAGACTGGACAGTCTCGTACGGGGGTGCACGCGTGTCGTGCACCCGACACAGGCCATCCCAGGCCTCGTGCTCGTGTCAGTGGGTGCACCTAGGGTAGGTCTAGGTGTGTGTCACCCTGTATCAGGTCCTAACGTGTCGTGTCCTGACATTTTAAGACGTGTCAGTGGCTCAAAATACCCTGTGCGCAGAACAGTGTGATCCCTGTGCACGACGAATTTCTCCCTAACCAGTGCACGAAACCTAGTGAAATTTGGGGAGCATGGTGACAGAACATGCCCCAACAATCTCCCAAAATTTCGTGTCAAACAGAATCGTGTCGTCTCCAGAAAAGACCCTGAGGTGCAGGGGATTGCTGTGGCTGCGTGCGCGTGTCCAAGTACGTGTGCACGAGTGTCCTAACGACACGACACAAGTACAAAATTAGCTCAGAGCTACATAAATGGATAAGCGACACCACAATACAAATTTCCATTCAAATACAATTCGAAAATGAACACAAAAAGTTCACTGAGGCATTTTCACAAACACACAGAACATGACACTGATACGTGTCCTGTTAGGACACGAAACGACACAAAAACTTGGGGATTCCTATTCCTATAGTTAGGTTAGGTCTAGGGCTCCCTATTGATGCAAAATTTTTAGGATTCTATGGTGTGGATAGAGAGTTACCTCAATGAATCAAAACTCTCAAAAAGCTTTAATGAGTGATGTTCTCCTTGATGGTGAAACTCCTCCAAATTGTTAGAAAACTGAGAACAAT
This sequence comes from Iris pallida, assembly GCA_029216955.1. NCBI lineage: Eukaryota > Viridiplantae > Streptophyta > Magnoliopsida > Asparagales > Iridaceae > Iris > Iris pallida. The sequence continues at coordinate 9,177,284 of JANAVB010031617.1, forward strand.
CAATTTCAACAGCAAAAAAACAATACTTAGAAGCTATTGCAACTTGTTTGGATTAAAAAGGAGGAAAAATGGATTTTTTAGGGATTTTTGAACATGGGGACTCACCTTTTTCTTCTCTTGCAATAAATTCCTAAGGAAGAGGCTGGCCCTAACTTTGGGAGGCATTAAATAGGATGTGATAGGTCAATAGTGGCTGCCATGGGCTGATTAGGGTTAGGGTTGGTTCATGGTGTGGGCCTATGGGCTACTAAGCCTAAGTCATTAATCATGACTTATGAAGTCATAAGCCATATTAGCCTACACAACTCCAAATCACTCCTAACTAGTTCCAATGACTTAAACCTCATTAAATTAGGTCAAAACAAGTTTACTTAACCTAACCAAGTGGTCTTAACCTAGGTTAGTCACTAGGTTAGTCTCCTAGTCAACACTAGTCAACCTTCATCTAAACAATTCCAAAATAAATTCTAAAAATTCCTATAAATTCAAATAAATTATAATAAATCCAAATAACCCTAAAAATGTCAAAATACCCTAATCACATGGCTAGGCTCTAGGGTAGGCAGTATCTACTAATCACTAGCACAACACCAAAATCACAAGTCATAAATTTAAATAGTTTAAAATTAATTTAAAAATCACTAAAAATTCTAATATGAAATAAATATCATTAATTAATAATTATAATTACAAAATTTCAAAATTATCCTCTTCTGGAAAACTGGGTGTTACAATCCTACCCACCTTATAAAATTTCGTCCTCGAAATTAAGATGGTAGCTGGCCTTCTAGGTTAAACCCCCAGCAATCAAAGTCTCAGAAATCTCTCTTAAATCATACAGTTGAAAAGTGTAACCTATGGGGTCATGGCATACAATATCAGTCTGTGGTCTCTTCTAGTTATACCAACCATGCTACAGTACTAGGCAATCACAAGGTATCAAAACATACAAGCACGGGATGCATCAAAATTCTCAAAAAGGAATACTAAGGTTAGGTCAAACTCACCTCCAGCTAGGTCTGAGAACCAGAACTCCCTCCTGGAAGCAGGGCCCTGGTTGGGGCAGGTATAGCAGGGCAGTGCTGCATCCATTGTGCAGCTGAACCACAAATTAGGCACAAACCTAGTCTCTTTCTACAGTTGTTCCACTTGTGTCCAGACTTCTTGCAGTAGGCACAGATAGGCTCCGGCTCAGCTGGCCTCTGCTGGACAGGAGACTGGGCTGGGTATGATGATATAGGCTGGATAAATGGGTACTCCTCAGACTCTGGGTAGGACTGGGTACTGCTCCTCGCCCTCTTGGAGCTAGGCTCTCCTCCTAGAAGCACAGAGTCCCGCAGACGTAGCAACCTCTGGATTTGCTCCCTCATGGCCTCCTCATGAGCTCTCTGTGACTCCATCAACCTTTCTTGGAAAAATACAAACACCTGGGCTGCATCAAGTAGCAAACCCCCTGGTGGTACAGTATGGAGTGCAGAGGGTAGGGAAGGGCTCTCGGTCTCAGGCAAATCCGCAGCTCTCTCCTGAACGACAGGAGATGAAGGAAGACTCTCTGGCGAGGCTACCACCATCTCCTCAATGGCAGGAGATGCCACCACCCCATGATCAGATAGAGGGATAACTACCTCCTGAACGGTAGGAGGTAGAGGCACACTCTCAGTAGCTGCAGCTGCTCTCAGGCGACAGGCTCGGGTCATGGGTGCCATACTGAAAGAAAGAGAAAGGAAATAAATATAAATCAATTATCAAGGCTGAAAAACTAGTAAATATCAACAAAGGAGAACTAGCTACAAGGATTACTATTCAAAGCCAGGCTATACTATCATTCCTAAGACAAGGGCCTAATCACAAGTCATCAAATCATCACACTAAGAAAGAACTACATATGCATAAGCTCTATAAAGCTAAGAAGATCTCTACTCCTAAATTATTTGATGATGGAAAAAAATATATGATAACTGGAATGAAGATAGAGATGATATATTTAAGAACCTTTCCAAGATACAATCTGATAATCATATGCGTCTGTCCAAAAATCATGATACTCAGAATCCTCGCCACGCCAGTAAGCAAGGCTGCGATAAACGGTAGAGTCCATAATAAGCGCATGTACCTCTATAATCATGTCGTCTGGAATTCTCGCTATGCCGACTAGTATAGCTGCGAGGAATTCTAAATCTCATAACCAAGATACGTACATCCGAAGTCAGGTCTCTATGTTTCCGCTACGCCAGCTAGTATAGCAGCGATAAACTCCAGGTTCCATAACCAAGTAGACGTTTTACCATCCCTGTATTCCCGTCGACATATGTTATCAGAAAAATATCGTAACTCAGGCCATAAAAATTCATCTCGATAGGAAAAATCAAATCAACAACGATCCAACAAAATCAAATTCAATAATCAAGGAGTGAGAGCAACAAAGCAAGGGAAATGATTTAAATTGAAGTTTAATAAGATTCTCAAGGGTCGTCCCAGGAATCTTTTAAGGAACCCTAATAGTGATTGAGTACCTTCAAAATATGTATCCTAATCCTACTGCAGGCTGTAGTGATACTCTAGTTCGAGTACCACTACATAAACTCGACCTGCATGGGCTACCACTAAAAACGTGTCACGACCCGCACCCACTGTGAGGGTACGAGAACGTCACAATGTCCAGCCTACGCCGCAGTGTCGGCGGTAGAATACTGTCCTAGGTCAACATACATCTTGTAATATAATACTAAGCAGTAAATGAACTCAATCACAACTAAGGAGGAAGAAAACACAATATGATATAGAACTCAAGAAAATACTGAAGATAGAAAAGTCTAAGGTAATATCCCAGCAAACATCCAGAGTACATATCTCAGCTACTGAATAAGAAAGAATATATACAACTCAACATCTCTGAACAGAAGTAAAATCCAGCTAAACAGTCTCAAGACAACATGAAAATAAGATAAGGCCTAACTAAACTAGTCTAGGCAGTGGGGTGATGTCCTCAGCTAGAGCTGTCCGAAGAAGGTATCCTCCCAGGCCTCCTCCTCGTCCTCTGTAATATTTTCAACAGGTCCAGTCAGGACAGGAGCGAGTACAGTACATCTCAACAGTTCATAGCAGGTTAGAAAATATAATCATGCAGTAAAGTAAGATATAGATACTGAAGAAATGCAGTATGTAAACAGAGAGAGAAAACTGTAATGGAAATATCTACTATAAGTAGAGAGCTAATAGTGACTAGTGAGTCAGAGTAAAATATAAACATGTGAATGGCAAAGGAGGTTCATGACTACAGCTAAGAGAGTTATTCATGACTACAGCTACTTGGATAATATTCACATGTCTATTTCTACTCCCCCAACCCCAATCAATACACAAAGATCCGTTCAAGTTATGTTAAGGTTCGTGAAACTTCATATGGCTCATAAAATGAGTGATACGTGAAGGTGATTCATGGAGGCTCTGTGAACATGAGAGTACATGTGTCACAGGCGGTTCGTGAATCAGTGGAAGCATAGAGATACGTGATGATTCGTGAAACGCACAAAACATGCTATATCCGATGCTCCTGAGGGGGATAACATCTCATGAAAAGATCCATATAGTACCAATTCGTGTGACCAATGTGACAGTATCAAGTAAAGTAATTTAAAGCAGGGAAAATAATTTTAAACAGGATATGAAATGATCAGAGAATGTACTCGCCTGGTATCTGAGTGTCCAACTGAAAAGTACTGTCCGAGGAGTGGTGTCTGGCTCCTATTCAGAACAGCACAAGTCACAACAAGTCCAGAATGGTAAAATGAAGCACTAATATGCATTCTACATGAATCTAGGTCAAACTAGGCCAAAGTCAACTCTTGGTCAACTCTGGTCAACCGTAGAAGTCAAACTAGGTCAACTATGGTCAAACTGGGTCAAACAAGTCCACACTAGGTCAACTAGTCTACACTAGTCTAGCAAGTCTACTCTATGTCTAACAAGGCTGTACAAACTCAATCTAGGCTCATTAGCCAAACAGACTCACATACAGGCCATAGGCTATAGCATGCCTATTAGCCAATCATATTTCAAGACAACATGACATTACATATATCTATAGTACTACACATATTGATATATTTACCTAATCTAATACATAACACATGTATAAATATTCACAACCATAATATATATACACATTTACATGATTCTATTGTTTATGCCAATATACCTATTCATCCAATGCATACATCTATACTAAATACTTATATATAATACATAAACTTAGATTATATATATAGATACATGTACTAGAGTATACATTACCTATATACTTATATTACATATATACACATATTTGCATAGGAAAAATAGGATATATATATAGAGGGTATGTGTGAGAGGAGAATGTGAGTGGGAGAGGGAAAGTGTACAACTTGTGTGTGTGACTTGTGTGGGAGAAGAGGGTGTGATGGAGTGTGTGTGGTGTGTGTCATGAGGATGAGGGTGTGAGGGTGTGTGTCATACATGAAAACAGTGAGGAAAAAGTGTACACAACATGTGTGTGGTATGTGACAGTAAAACATGGCCAATCAATATACCTACTGCTATCAGTTCCTACCCACCAAAAACCAGTTCAGAAAATGAATTAAAAGAAAACCAAAACTCAGTAACCAACCTACTGTTACTGTCCAGAACAGTCCCACACATCAAACCTTAATGCAACCCAACCAATCTCAGGTATAATATATCCAAAAAAAAATAGTTCACATCAGTTGGCAAAACCAGTTTTCAGTCCCCATATTAAAACTCAGGTTTTTGACCCAAACCACATCCAAATCAATCCAAAATTGACACACTACTAGGAATCATGTATGTGCACATGTTAGAGTCTTAATACCATGCAGGTAACAGTTAATACAGGGTTTAAAATGATGTCAAAACTCGATCCAAAAATCTGCAAATAGGATATTAGGAACTGTCAAATAGAATATCAGGAAACATTTGGGAAAATGGAAAAATTGATCTAAAAACAAATTAAAATAAGAATTTATTCGTTGGTAATGTACATACAACATGTACACGTGCTACACAAGTGATTTGTGTCCACAAAAGTGGACACAAACGTGTCCATACAAATCAAAATACAAAACAGGAAAATCAAGACAGAGAGACTGGACAGTCTCGTGCGGGGGTGCATGCGTGTCGTGCACCCGACACAGGCCATCCCAGGCCTCGTGCTCGTGTCAGTGGGTGCACCTAGGGTAGGTCTAGGTGTGTGTAACCCTATATCAGGTCCTAACGTGTCGTGTCCTGACATTTTAAGCCGTGTTAGTGGCTCAAAATACCTTGTGCGCAGAACAGTGTGATCCCTGTGCACGACGAATTTCTCCCTAACCAGTGCACGAAACCTAGTAAAATTTGGGGAGCATGGTGACAGAACATGCCCTAACAATCTCCCAAAATTTTGTGTCAAACAGAATCGTGTCGTGTCCAAAAAAGACCCCGAGGTGCAGGGGATTGCTGTGGCTGCACGCGCGTGTCCAAGTGCGTGTGCACGAGTGTCCTAACGACACGACACAAGTACAAAATTAGCTCAGAGCTACAGAAATGGATAAGCGACACCACAATACAAATTTCCATTCAAATACAATTCGAAAATTAACACAAAAAGTTTACTGAGGTATTTTCACAAACACACAGAACATGACACTGATACGTGTCCTGTTAGGACACGAAACGACACAAAAACTTGGGGATTCCTATTCCTATAGTTAGGTTAGGTCTAGGGCTCCCTATTGATGCAAATTTTTCAAGATTCTATGGTGTGGATAGAGAGTTACCTCAATGAATCAAAACTCTCAAAATGCTTTAATGAGTGATGTTCTCCTTGATGGTGAAACTCCTCCAAATTGTTAGAAAACTGAGAACAATCAATTTCAACAGCAATAAAACAATAATTAGAAGCTATTGCAACTTGTTTGGATTAAAAAGGAGGAAAAATGGATTTTTTAGGGATTTTTGAACATGGGGACTCACCTCTTTCTTCTCTTGCAATAAATTCCTAAGGAAGAGGCTAGCCCTAACTTTGGGAGGCATTAAATAGGATGTGATAGGTCAATAGTGGCTACCATGGGCTGATTAGGGTTAGGGTTGGTTCATGGTGTGGGCCTTTGGGCTATTAAGCCTAAGTCATTAATCATGACTTATGAAGTCATAAGCCATATTAGCCTACACAACTCCAAATCACTCCTAACTAGTTCCAATGACTTAAACCTCATTAAATTAGGTCAAAACAAGTTTACTTAACGTAACCAAGTGGTCTTAACCTAGGTTAGTCACTAGGTTAGTCTCCTAGTCAACACTAGTCAACCTTCATCTAAACAATTCCAAAATAAATTCTAAAAATTCCCATAAATTCAAATAAATTATAATAAATCCAAATAACCCTAAAAATGTCAAAAATACCCTAATCACATGGCTAGGCTCTAGGGTAGGCAGTATCTACTAATCACTAGCATAACACCAAAATCATAAGTCATAAATTTAAATAGTTTAAAATTAATTTAAAAATTACTAAAAATTCTAATATGAAATAAATATCATTAATTAATAATTATAATTACAAAATTTCAAAATTACCCTCTTCTGGAAAACTGGGTGTTACAACAAGAAGTTACAAAATTGAAATTGATCGAGTATATAGAAGGGAATCAGGTTCGAAACCTTCGTACCTGGGCTGTTGCCGAGAGCAGGGTGGTCTCTGTTTGGTCGGGTTTGAGCGGCGCAGCGAAGCTGCGGTGGCCAGCGATGATTTGCAGGCGGCTGAATGAAGTCGCCTGGGAGCCGGGGTCGTACTGGGGTTGAAGGTTAGGGTCTGGGAGGAGAGATTGAAGCACGCGAGGGTTTCAAAGTCAGAAAGGAACCTGCGACATATATGAGGCTTTGAGGTGGATTTTCGCTTGGATTTTTACTTTGTTTAAGTTAAGGTTGTGTCCAGGTGGGAGAGAATCTCCTTACGATTAGATGCAATTTTATTTGGAATGATTTGGTGGTGAATTGAACAAGATTGGGTTGGTTTGGGATTTTGAATACATATGAAAATTTTCTGCTGTTGCTGTGCTTCGGTTTGGGCTAAGAAGGGGGGTGTCGAGTTTACACAGGCACTGTTCAAATGAACAGTACTGCAGGTTTTCATTACTCATATATTTCTATATATATGAGTTAATATATATAGACATATATTTCATTACTCATATATATCATATATTTCTATATATATGAGTTAATATATATATGAGTTAATATATATAGACATATATATCCCATTATCATAAATAATATAGAAAAAGTCCTAAAATTTCTAAAACATAATTACTCAAATAATATATTAATACTAAAAAGTTTATGAGCGATGCATATATATATATATATATATATATATATATATATATATATATATATAATACAACTCAAATAATATATTAATACTAAAAAGTTATGAGCGGTGCATATATATATATATTATATATATATATATATATATATATATATATATATATATATATAATATATATATATATATATATATATATATATATATATATATATATATATATATATTATTTATAGTATATATATATATATATATATATATATATATATTATATATATATATATATATAAATACTATAAATAATATATATCATATCTAGTATATATATATATATATATATATATATATATATATATTATATATATATAGTTAGTAGGATATATATATATGGATATATATATATAATATATCATATATATATATATCTATATATATATATATATATATATATATCTCTATATATATATATATATCCTACTACATATATATATATATATATATATATATATATATATATATATATATATATGTATATATATATATATATATCCTACTACATATCATCATCATATAAATTCTCTAAAATACTATAAATAATATAAAAATCAATAATTATATATATAAAATATAGGAGGATTACATCCTACCCAACTTAAAAAAGTTTCGTTCTCGAAATTAAAATAATGTAGGGGGTCAAATGCAACGCAATACAATGCAAGGAATTATCAAGGAACTAACATGTGCAAATCTTACCTTGGTTGTCAAACAAATGAGGATAAAGAATCCGAATGTCGTCCTTGCGCTCCCAAGTAGACTCCCCTGGCGAGTGATGCTTCCATGCCACGTGAACCAATGGTATAGACTGATTTCGCAACACCTTCACTCGACGTTTGAGGATACCTACTGGTTTCTCTTCTTATGACAAACTCGGTGCAACTGTGATTTCGGAGCGATCAAGCATGTGACTGGTGTCTGCCACGTATCACCTCAGCTGCGACACATGGAATACGTCATGTACTCCCTCTAATGACGACGGTAATGCCAATATGTAGGCTACCTCTATAAAATGTTCCAAGACATCGAAAGGGCCGATGTATCTTGGACTCAACTTGCCACATCCTCCATATCGAATCGTGCCTCTAGTGAGGGATATCTTCAAAAAAACGTGGTTGCCTTCCTTGAATTCTAAAGGTCGATGACGATTGTCCGCCCACTGCTTCTGTCGATCCTGCGCTGTTCGCAGGTGGTCTTATATCTTCTTAACCTTCTCTACTGTGCTCAAAACCAACTCGGGGCCCAATATCTGCTGCTATCCAATGTCGCTTCTACAGACATAAGATCGACACTTCCTACCATACAATGCTTCAAACAGACCCATCTAGATGCTCACAAGATAGCTATTATTGTAGGAAAACTCCACAAGGTGAAGGTGGTCTTTCCATTACCTGCCAAAGTCAAGCATACACGCTCTCAACATATCCTCTAGCGTCTGAATCGTACGCTCTGACTAGTCGACTGTCTGCGGACGGTACAACATGCTGAGCTTCAAGCGTGTACCCAAACTTTTTTGTATACTCCTCCAAAAGTGTAAGGTAAACCTCGAGTCATGGTCCGACACGATGCTAACTGGTACACCGTTTAGCTTCACTATTTTATTTATATACATCTCTGACAAAACTTTTATGGACTATCCCACTCTAAAAGGTAAGAAGTGGGCTGCCTAGGTAAGTCTATCAACAATCACCCATACTGCATCACGTCCACTAGGACTCCGAGGAAATCCTGTGACGTAGTCCATCATAATGTGCACCCACTTTCACTCAAGAATGGATAGCGGCTACAATAATCCGGCCGTCCTCTGGTGCTCGACATTCACTTGTTGGCATGCCAAACACTTAGCCACGAAATGCGCTATCTCCCGCTTCATTCCTTGCCACCGATAATACTGTCGTAAGTTTCGATACATCTTAATTCCTCCGGGATGAATATAGTAGGTCAAACTGTGTGCTTCTGTCGTCAACTCCTGCCGTAGCTCTCCATTAGGAATATAATATGATTCCCACATTGCAGTGTCCGATCGGGATGAATTCTTAATCCCGTCTGCTCTCATGCCTCAGTCCTTTCTCAAAGCCGTCGAAATCTAGCATCCGCGGAAAATGCTGCAGTTATCCGATATACTAATGATGATTGCACTTGGAGTTTGGCTAATACGACATCTGCTCCTGGCAACACTACCTCAATGCCAAGCTGCTGCAAGTCTCTAATCAACTCCTTCTGTGTGGTCAAAAAGTGAGCTATGGGCTTACGGCTTAACGCGTCTTCCACAACATTATCCTTGTCTGGATAATAATGTAGCTCAATCTCGTAATCCTTTATCAATACCAACCAACGTCGCTGTCTCATATTCAACTCTTTTTGTCTGAATACGTACTTGAGGCTCTTATGATCAGTGTAGATATCAACCTTCTCACCGTACAAGTAGTGTCTCCATAGCTTCAAATCAAAGATAACCGCTGCGAGCTTTATATCATGGGTTGAGTAATTCTTCTCGTGCATTCTCAACTGTCTCGATGCGTATGCTACCACACGACCGTGCTGCATTAATACACATCCTAATACCTTCCCGGATGCATCACTGTAAATCATAAATCCTTCCGGGCCCGATGGTAATGTCAAAATGGGTACCGTGGTCAAACACTTCTTCAACTCGTCGAAAGCGGTTTGACACTCATCTGTCCATACGAACTTCTAACCTTTGCAAGTGATTCGAGTCATAGGCCCTGCTATTCGCCAGAAATCTTCTACGAACCTTTGGTAATAACCCACAAGTCCAAGAAAACTTCTCACCTCAGAAGCTGATGTGAGAGCGGGCCATGCCTTGACTACTGTGATCTTCTCAGGATCCATTGATATGCCTTCTCCAGTAAAAATGTGTCCAAAAAATGATATCTCCTTAAGAAAGAACTCACACTTGCTAAGTTTTGCAAAGAGTCGCTCATTCCTCAAGGTCTCTAAAGCAATCCGTAGATGCTGCTCATGTTCCTCTTAGCTCTTAGAGTTTTAAGATATCATCTATAAAGACGACTACAAATTTGTCCAAGTACTGGTGAAATATCTTGTTCATTAAATTCATGAAGACTGCGAGAGCGTTGGTCAAACCGAAAGGCATGACCAAGAACTCGTAGTGTCAATACCTCGATCGAAAACTGCCTTCACAATGTCTTCCTTCCGAACCTTCAGTTGGTGATAGCCCGATCGTAAGTCAATCTTGGAGAATACTTTTGCTCCACTCAGTTGATCGAATAGATCGTCTATACATGGCAAGAGATACTTGTTCTTCAAAGTAACTGCATTCAAGGCTCTGTAGTCGATACAAATGTGCACTGTCCCATATTTCTTAGGCACAAAAAAGAATGGGCGCTCCCTATGGTGACGCACTGGCACGAATGAATCCCTTCTCCAATAAGTCGTCAATCCGCATCTTCATCTCTACCAACTCCTTGGGTGCCAGACGATACACTCGAGATGAAATAGGCATGGCTCCAGGAATAAGCTCAATAGAAAACTCAATTTCTCGGTCAGGTGGCAGTCCTGGCAAATCCTTGGAGAATACATCCTCGAACTCGATGATGATAGGGTGCTGAGGGTGTCCTGTATCATCATGTGAGTCTCCAATGTGGGTGCATCACAACTCTCTTCTTCTTCCTTGGTAAACTCGAACTCTGTCGCGTTCGGTGGTCTAAAGATGATACTGTCCCTATGGCAGCCTATAAGAGCAAAATGCTGGCTCAACCAGTCTGTTCCGAGAACCACATCGAACGTAGGCATAGGGAATACAAGAAGTCTTGCTCTTATCTCTCTACCAAATATCGCTACAGGACAAAGTCTACAAATACCCCTAACAGGTACAACTCCTCCTCCAATGAGGATTCTAATGTTCTTTGATAAGTGTGTAATGGAAATGCAGTGTCTAGTGGCAAAACTAGTGGCTATGAATGAATGAGTGGCTCCAGTGTCAAACAAAGTAATGGCAGAAAATGAAGCAACTAAAACCATATTTGCTATGACCTCTCCCTCTGTCTCTATTCTTGTATTCTCAACAACTAGAGAGAACACCTGTCCATAATTTTGTCCAGGACCCTGAGCTCTGGCCCTCTCGAACTCTGCTGGTAATGGTGGGCGAGGTGCTGGAAGTGTTGGAGCTGTCGGTCTCGAGTTTTATTGGGGATAAACTAGTGACTGCTGCTCCGGACAATCCTTCACCTTGTGCTGTCCTGACCCGCATCTCAAGCATGCTCCAAGTCGAGTTCGACAGTCCTTCAAGAGGTGTCCCTGCTTCCCGTAATAGTTACAGGTGGGCTTCTGATAAGGTGTGGGCCTCTGTTGGAACTGTCCTGTGGGCCTCCTGATAGGCCCTCCCAGAGTAGCTCGGGCTGGTGTCACTGCTGGTGTATGACGTCTCGATGTCTGCTGCTGCTCCTTGCGAAGAGTCTCTTGAGTAAGAGCTTTCTCCAAGACAACTGAATGAGAGACTCGAGACTGGGTAATCGTATAAGACTTGAGCTTTAGTGCAAGCCCCGGATGAAATCTCCTTGCCTTCTCTAACTCTGTTTGGATAAATCCCGCACCAAATCTACTCAAGCGATTGAACTCTGAGTCATACTCATCAACTGTCATATTTTCTTGCTTCAGATGAAAAAACTGGTCGTAGAGGCCGTCTCGAACATGAATGGGGAAGAATCTCTCATAGAATAGATCACAGAACTGCTTCCAGATGATCCCAGTGCCTAATCGTCTCTCTTCTGCCTTCCACCAGTGGTGGGCATTATCCTCTAATAGTAGGTCCACCGCTGTCGTCCAATCTCGAGCTGGCAACTGGGATGCCTTCAGTAGCTTCTCCGTACTAATGAGCCCTTATGACACCTCTAGTGGCATCTCCGTTCCTCTGAAGGCCTTGGGGTTCATGTCTATGAAGTTCTTGATAGAGCCTTCATAAGAATTAAGAGCCGGTATTGGTACTGGTACCGGTGCCGGAGGTGGAGGTCTAGCCAATGCGACCATCATGGTCTGTCTCATCAGCTCAGTCTGCTGCCACTGAGCCTGCATCATGGCGTATATAAACTGGGAAGTAGGGCTCCCATCCGTCGGTGGCAGAGGCATCTAGGGCCCCGACTGTGGTAGAAATTGCTGAGGGAATGGTTGTGGTGGCGGACAGTAGTGCATTCCCTAATGATGGCATGGTAGTGTCCTACCCGACCTGGCTGACTGGGGTGCTGCGATCTTTCGGTGCACCGTCGTCGGTGTCGTAGTAGGCTGCGACTATCCTGGCTGGTATGGTGTCACCGGTGTCATTGGAGGATTTTGTACCTTTGGGGGAGCCTTTTCACCAGATGTGAGGGCCAAGGCAGAAGTGCGTTCGCTTCTGAGATTCATACTGTTGGCACGAGGAAGAATAGGACGATATTAGGAAATGTTAGATATGAGGTAAATCAAATAATCAAGAAAGTTTCGAAAAGATTGGAAGTTAAAGGAGGTAGTAGTTCTAGATGAGATACTACTCCTATTCCTATATGCAGGCTTGTTGGGCACAGTCATGTAATCCCAACAATATTTCTGACCTGCATAGGCCACCACAAAAATATGTAACGCTCCAGTCCTAAAAATACATAGGACCAAGTACGTGAACATGCCAGCTGCACATATACGAAGAATACCCTAATATATGGAACCCTCGTATACGTAAATAAGCTGTATAATAAATCATCACGGCCAGAATAATATAATCTAATCTCATCACAGCTCAACACAAAAGATAATAAAGTCCAGATAATAAATGAGTGTATCAAAAGATGGCTTGGTGGTCATTCCCACTCCAAACAGCTATGATAAATAGTCACAATGATCGGAGTCCAACCTCCTGTAGCTCCCCTTCCCAAAAAATTTTGAAATATTTTTTATATTATTTATTTGATTTAAATATGATTTTAGAATTTTATAAATAATTAATTAGTTAATTATTACGGTGGATGACTTAAGTCTTTATGGAGTTATGGAGCACAAAACGACTAGTGTGTCTTGACTAGTGTACTAGCCATGCCAGGGGAAACCTAGCCATAGGGATGTCCGAACTAGAAAAACCAGGCCAAGTTATGACTCGACCCTTTTAAATCATTTAATTATGATATTTCTTTATTGCCTATTAGCAGCTACCCTCTATAAGTAAATAAATATTATTTTGTGTACACAATTTTATGTGAAAGTCCTACTTTAGAAATTATGTTATTATTAGGTTCATTGAGAAGTTACAGATAGATACATATATATGTATATATATATTGATATATATATATAGGAAAATATATAGGGACATATATATTTTGTGTGTGTATATATATATATATATATATATATATATATATATATATATATATATATACATATATATATATATATATATATATATATATATATATATATATATATATATATATATATATTATATATTATATGAAGAGGAATATAATATTTTCTTTATTGATATGTATATATAGGAAAATATAATTTGTGTAAATATTTATATATGTATGTACAAATAAATAATAGGTATATGTGTGTATATATATGTAAGTATATATGTATATAAATAAATATATATGTAATATATATATATATATATATATATATATATATATATATATATATATATATATATATATATATATATATATATATATATATATATACACTTAGTTATTTATAATACAAAAGAAAAGAAATAAGAAAAACACTAATAGATAAAAAAGGAAAACCCATACAGTTTTCCCTCAGCCCATAGGCCCGATACCCCATTCGGTTCTGTTAAAACAAAATAATATATATATACAGCCAAGCCCTCAAACCCTAATCTCGACCCCTGGAAATTGTGCCACCGTCGGAGCAGGCACGGCAACCGCGCGTGCGCCCCAATAAAGGTCGGTCGGTCGGGTGCGGCAACCGCGCTCAGGAGCACCGACACCCGCACGCGCGACTGAACCGAAACCACAGCAGTGGCAGCCACCAGCGATGCTGCTTTCGCAACATGATTTTGACCACGTCGCTCAACCAAACTCCGTTCCATTTTTGTAGTTACGAACCTTACCTGACCCTCTTCAACGTCATTCAATTAGTTCTAATTAGACTTTATTAGATCGTAAAAAAAAATCCTTTCGAAATCCTTTCGAAATCATGATTTATGAAAGTAGTTAGAAATTGATTGTAGTATCCAAAACTCGGATTTTGAAGGCAAATTATGAGCCAGTTATCGAGGGTTTCAGAAATCTACCTAAACAGAATTATCAACAACCTATACATGATCAAAACTCTATTTTTAGTTTAATTTCTAGGTGTTTATTTTTTTGTTTAAAATTATTTCAAAAATTAAGAAAAATCTATTTTCAAAATATCGAAAAACTCCGATACGACGTGCGTCCCGCCAATTTGGGTGACGTGATCGCGAACCGAAAGCATCGAAAGGTGCGTATCGAATTCGCGGACGTGTGGTCTTTGACGGTGTAAAACCCCTAAATTTTCTACTATTTTTCTTTTTTATATAAATTGATAATGATTTTTTTGTACGTCGCGTAGTTGTATTGTACGTCGCGCGCGAATGTTCGTTTTTCGAATTTGCTCGACGAGTGCAATTCTGTGCGAGCGTACATATTTTTAGAAAAATATTTTTCTATTTTTCTCGTTTTAAAATAATATATATAATAATTATTTTAGCTATCGTACCAAAAATTTTCAAGTTTATAATATAAAAAGCCTTTGGTTTATAGCAATTATTAATAATAAATAATATTCTTAGTGCATACATATATTTTATAAATATTTTATTAGTTTATTTTTAAATAAAAATGTAATTTTCAAAATTTATTAAAATTAATATTTGAAAAGATATTTAAAAATATTTATTATTTTTGAAATTATTATTATTGGTATTTTGGAAATATTATAAAATTTTTGTGGCCATTTTAAATCGCGATTTAATTCTATGGATTTTATTTTAAAAAGTTTAAAGGTAGAACTAATATTTAATTTGAATTTAGATTAACTAGATTTAAACTTGGAATTTAATTTGAATTTGAATTTAATTATAAATTATCTAAAGGGGGATTTAAACGTCCCAATCCTTATCCTAATGGAAATTCCCACATCCTATAAATAGGCAGGTACTCATCCATTATTTTTTTGACACAAATAAATTTTCCATAAATTTCCACCGCAGAGTGCATCGTGTCGGTGTCCAACTCCAATAGATTATTTTTTTGGTACACATACATCATCTCCTTCGTGTCGACAATCCCGACACCATCTCCGATCCCTAAGTCTATCCTAGCTAATTTCGGCCAGCCACCTCGTCGGGGCAAACCCGACTATCGTCATCACAACTCCTCTTCCGCCATCGCCGTCCAACCCCGCACGGTCCCGACCACCACCCTGTATATCCCTCGCAGCCAGCCTCTCCTTTCCGATGGCAAACCACAACTACCTTCACCATCCTCCTCGTCCTGCCTCCTCCGGCCACCTCGTAGACAGCAACTCCATCCCGCCAACCAAATACAGCACCTACACCACCACCGCAACCACCACTATCACCATCATCGACACTGCCACCACACCGACCCCCGCCAAATCGGCCACCCCGCCGTGGCCGGCAAACCCAAACCCCCAAAAATTAGAACCCTAACCCAAGACTCACCTCACCGTCTCGCTGGAACCGTCGCCGCGTCTCGCCCCTCTTCTCCTCTGCGCCTTCGGGCCGTCACCGGCAACGGCCGCCCGCGACGACGACCCCCATCGACCCGCGCGCTAGTTCCAGCCTCTCCTCTCTCCTCACGCCTTGAGCCTTGCAGCGCCTCCCATCGCCCGTACAGCCCGTCCGCCCAGAGTCCAGTCTCTCCCGGTCGACTTCCTCCCCCGAGCCTCTCCCGTCCTATTCTCCTTCCTGCCTTCGACGCCAACATCGACCTCCATATCTGGATCTGTTCAGCTGATCTGAGCATCCACCGTTGCTACCATTTTCGGCAGGTCACGACTAGCCAGTGCCTCTGCTCGATTGTGCTTCGACGGATTCGCCCCCACCGCATGTGTCACTGGCACGCACAGCTGCCGGCGAAGCCCCTCCAAGAGCGCAGGTGAGCTCCTGACCCCTTCACCGCGTTCTACCGCGCCCTCTCACGCCGGTCGCCCACTCTCTCTCTCTCTGCCGCTTCATCTCCTTGCCGGCGACCGCGGGACCGGTCGGATCTCCCCTTCGCGCACCGACAAGTACTGTCGCCGTTGCATCCCACAACCGTCGCCGGCCGTGTACACCTAGCATCGCTGCAGTCAAGCGCCCATCCACCGTCGGTGGGCTCCGCCTCAGCCACCTCCGCCTCGACGAATCCCCGTGCCGCCTCGGCAAACCCCTACGCCGCCGCTCTCCGAAACCCCCATTCTCTGTGAGTATCACTCCATTTCTCTCTCTCTCCTTCCTGTTCTTTAATGAAGAGTGCAGTTGTTTCTATTATTAGTAATTATTAATACCGTTTAGTTTCACTGTTATATTATTATTATTAGAATTATTATACTGTATTATCATTATATGTTATTATTATTATTATTATTGATATTATTATTATTATCATTATTATTAGTTTTATTATTATTATTATTATTATTATTTGTTATTATTATTAGTATTATTATTATAATCAGGATATTTTTTTACAGATTGACTAAAATTAAGATCTATATATTTATGAATTTATAATTAACTTAGCATAGATATATTTACCAATAGTATCAATGTTATTTATATTTTATTTTTGGGTTTATACTACTATTTTCTAAAAATATAAATATTATGACTAAAGCCTACATCTATATTTAAATTTTGGTTATATCCCTATTATATTTTTAGTCCTAATTCATTTTTCTAGATGATATTTTCCAAAGTATTATGACTAAATAGTAGTTTAAAATTTATATAAACTTCCTAATATTTATTTGTCAAACTTATTTTAACTAATAAAATGTATTTTAAGTAACATAAAATACTTTCTAAAAATAGTATATGTATTCACTTACGCAAAATTTTCTCTTTATCATCATCACTCATCATGACCAATCCAACATCCTTATATTTCCTTGCGACTTTGGACTGCTACCTATCAACCGTGGCTATTGGACATTCGAAACTTGTCGGATTATTTCACCACACCAGGCGACACACCAGGCAAGACACCTTGCCATTACTGTTGAATTTCTTGCTCAATATAATACATGTTTTATTTCTTATAAGTTATTCTTTCAAAACAGTATGTAGTTGTAAATTATTATATTATAGTTTTCATTATGCATTTAGCCTAGAGTTAAGGGACCGCCTTTGTTTGTGCCGCATTCATTGGCCGACACCTATGTGCCAGGATGTTACGTGTCTCATATAGATTTGGACTTGCGTACCGACCGTACATCTGTGCGTACAGGACGAGCGCTAGGATATAACTGCTAATATAGTTGTCTAGAAGACTTAGCAGTTATTAGAAACATCGTGGTGTGGATTCAGCACGAGTAGTGCATGGGGAGGGTGAAGACAGTTATTAGGCGTAGGGGCATTCACACATTTACTTTTCTCTAGCTTCCATTTGTGACTCAGTCGAGAGCTAATGGCCGTGCATTTATTTACTTTTCTCGAGATGCCACTAGTGCCTCGGTTGAAACACAAATGTGCCGTGCATTTACTTTCGTCTAGCTGCCGTTAGTGACTCACCCAAGAGCTAGTGGCCGTGCATTTATTTTTCTCTAGATGCCCCTTAGCTCTCGCTCGAGTGCTAATGGGCCGTGCATTTACTTTTCTCTAGACACCACTAGTGCCTTGGTTGAAACGCTAACGTGCCGTGCTTTTAGCCTCGAGAGCCCTTGTGTGGAACGTTGTCTTCAAAATGCATTTTCACATAGAATGGTTAAAGGACCCTTTGTGTAGTCACATATACTTTTCTGTTAAGCTTTATTTATTCAGTTATTGGCATGATATTATGTGTCTTGTAACGTCCCTCTGAGGAACTGGTTATCTCGTCAGGTGTGTGCTCTTGTCTTTCGCAGGTGTTCTAGCTCTAGCCGTGGTCCTCTTTATTTCTTCGAGGATGATTGCACTTGGATCATCTTAGCTTCGCTTGCCACAATTATTTCTTTTCTCATGTATTTTTCTTTACTTGTTGGTAGTAGATTTGTCTCCGTCCAACATATTGTATCAAGACAATTCTTTATCATTATATGACATCTTTTATCATTTATTTTGTGTGGATGAGATTAGTTATGGTTCTACTGCATTTTACAGCTTATGCATTCATACGAGAATTCCATATATTGGAGTATACTTCGTATGAATACAGCTGGCATGTCTACGTTCCTAGTCCTATGTATTTTGGGACTGGGACGTTACATATTTTTGTGGTGGCCCATGCAGGTCAAGATAAATTGTTTGGTTACTTTACCGTACCAAGCAAGCCTGCGAATAGGATTAGAAGTCTAGGATCTCATCCACATACTTGACCTCTTTCTTCGATTCCATATTCGAACTATCGTTCGACTCATCAACTGCATCTTGCTTATTCCTTCTATCATTAATTTTATCTTCCCTTCGTGCTTGCTAGAGATTTACCCTACTAGTTAGAGGTCCCAAACATCCTTAGCTTAATTCTTTAAGTTGGGTAGAATACCCCACGACCTGACACACCCTTGACCGTTAAGGGAATACAAAAAGTATTATCTAGACCATAGAGACTAGAGGAATTTAACCCATTGGTCAACCAAGCCATAGAATGATAGTATAGGAATAAACAAGACTTAGATTCTCATGACTCTTAGACTATTCATATTGGTTCTTATTTCATCTACCATCGTAACTATGTACTACTATCTAAACTAATGATGCTAATA
The DNA here is from genome assembly GCA_029216955.1 of Iris pallida. NCBI lineage: Eukaryota > Viridiplantae > Streptophyta > Magnoliopsida > Asparagales > Iridaceae > Iris > Iris pallida. The sequence goes on from JANAVB010031617.1 coordinate 9,196,605, forward strand.
TAGCCTAATATTTGCAAGCTAATCCATATCAAGCTTGATCGAGGCATATGCTATTGAGCGGCCGCTCACTAACATATTGTCTAATCAGAATCTGTGCATGATGGTCTGATCAACCAAGTGCACTTTGGTTCGCTTTTATCTATCGTTCTACGTGGATGGAATATAATTAAACTTGGCCTTTAGAATTCCATCCACGACTGCCTTGACAATTTCTTTGAAATTCTTTTCGGTCGTCTTTGAGCCACGTATTCGTATTCGATAATATCGTCTATTGAACTTCTTATTGCTTTCGCCTTCACATATTTTAGAAAGATGAAGGCGTTATACTAGAACTTCCTCGAGCCTTCCTATCGATTAGGACAATTATCACTCAAAGTTGCTATACCTTCGTTTTAAACTGCTCCTTCTTTTCCTCGGCCCTATATTTACTATCGCGACCTCCTAATCACTTAAATAGGAGTGAATTTAAATTCGTCCTAATCATGCTCTTAACCCACTTTCAAAACATATCTTTAGGGCCGCTCATTTATTCTCTTGATACCATATTACTCCTTTGCATGTTATCATGACTAACTTTAAATATTATCTTTTAAGCCATGGCTTGCTAATCGCATGTCGAACATCATCTCTTGTTTCACCAAATAATTGATTATTCCCCACCGATACCCCCTTGTGTCTTCTCACCCCCTACAAATTCTTAATTTCGAGGACGAAATTCTTTTAAGTTGGGTAGGATGTAAAACCCCTAAATTTTCTACTATTTTTCTTTTTTATATAAATTTGGTAATGATTTTTTTTGTACGTCGCGTAGTTGTATTGTACGTCGCGCGCGAAAATTCGTTTTTCGAATTTGCTCGACGAGTGCAATTCTGTGCAAGCGTACATATTTTTAGAAAAATATTTTTCTATTTTTCTCGTTTCAAAATAATATATGTAATAATTATTTTAGCTATCATACCAAAAATTTTCAAGTTTATAATTTTATTTATAAAAAGCCTTTGGTTTATAGCAGTTATTAATAATAAATAATATTCTTAGTGCATACATATATTTCATAAATATTTTATTTGTTTATTTTAAATAAAAATATAATTTTCAAAATTTATTAATATTAATATTTGAAAAGATATTTAAAAATATTTATTATTTTTGAAATTATTATTATTGATATTTTTGGAAATATATTTGAAATTTTTTGTGGCCATTTTAAATCTTGATTTGATTCTATGGATTTTATTTTAAAAAGTTTAAAGGTAGAACTAATATTTAATTTGAGTTTAGATTAACTAGATTTAAACTTGGAATTTAATTTGAATTTGAATTTAATTATGAATTATCTATGGGGGGATGTAAACATCCCAATCCTTATCCTAATGGAAATTCCCATATCCAATAAATAGGCAGATACTCATCCATTATTTTTTTGGCACAAATAAATTTTCCACAAATTTCTACCGCAGAGTGCATCATGTCGGTGTCCAACTCCAATAGATTTTTTTTGGTACACATACATCATCTCCTTCGTGTCGACAATCCCGACACCATCTCCGATCCCTAAGTCTATCCTAGCTAATTCCGGCCAGCCACCTCGTCGGGGTAAACCCGACCATCGTCATCACAACTCCTCTCCCGCCATCGCCGTCCAATCCCGCACGGTCCCGACCACCACCCTGCCTATCCCTCGCAGCCAGCCTCTCCTTCCCGATGGCAAACCACAACCACCTTCACCATCCTCCTCGTCCCGCCTCCTCCGACCACCATGTAGACAACAACTCCATCCCGCCAACCAAATATACCACCTACACCACCGCAACCACCACTATCACCATCATCGACACCGCCACCACACCGACCCCCGCCAAACCGGCCACCTCGTCGTGGCCGGCAAACGTAAACCGAAACCCCCAAAAATTAGAACCCTAACCCTAGACTCACCTCACCGTCGTGCTGGAACCGTCTCCGCCGCGTCTCCCCCCTCTTCTCCACTACGCCTCCGGGCCGTCACCGGCAACGGCCGCCCGCGCCGATGACCCCCATCGACCCGCGCGCTAGTTCCAGCCTCTCCTCTCTCCTTACGCCCTGAGCCTTCCAGCGCCTCCTATCGCCCATACAACCCGTCCGCCAAGACTCCAGCCGCGCCCGGTCGATTTCCTCCCCCGAGCCTCTTCCGTCCCGTTCTCCTCCCTACCTTCGACGCCAAAATCGACCTCCAGATCTGGATCTGTTCAGCAGATCTGAGCAGCCACCATCGCCACCATTTTCGGCAGGTCACGACTAGCCAGTGCCTTTGTTCGATTGTGCGTTGCTGGATCCGCCCCCACCGCGCGTGTCACTGGCGCGCACTCTCTTCTGTCGCTTCACCTCCTTGCCGACGACCGCGGGACCGGCCGGATCTTCCCTCCGCACTTCGACGAGTACCGTCGCCGCCGCATCCCACAGCCGCCGCCGGTCGTGTACGCCTAGCATCGCCGCAGTCGCGCGCCCATCCGCCGCCGATGGGCTCCGCTTCAGCCACCTCCGCCTCGGCGAATCCCCGCGCCACCTCGGCAAACCCCTATGCCGCCGCTCTCCGAAACCCCCCCTCTCTTTGAGTATCACTCCATTTCTCTCTCTCCCCCCTTCATGTTCTTTAAAGAAGAGTACAGTTGTTTTTATTATTAGTAATTATTAATACCGTTTAGTTTCACTGTTATATTATTATTATTATTATTATTATTATTATTATTAGAATTATTATACTGTATTATCATTATATGTTATTATTATTAGTATTATTATTATTACTGATATTATTATTATTTTAATCATTATTATTAGTTTTATTATTATGATTATGATTATGATTTGTTATTATTATTAGTATTATTATTATAATCATGATTATTTTTACAAATTGACTAAAATTGAAATCTATATATTTATGAATTTATAATTAACTTAGCATAGATATATTAACCAATAATATCAATGTTATTTATATTTTATTTTTGGGTTTATACTACTATTTTCTAAAAATATAAATATTATGACTAAAGCCTACATCTATATTTAAATTTTGGTTATATCCCTATTAAATTTTTAGTCCTAAATCGTTTTTCTAGATGATATTTTCCAAAGTATTATGACTAAATAGTAGTTTAAAATTTATATAAACTTCCTAATATTTATTTATCAAACTTATTTTAACTAATAAAATGTATTTTAAGTAATATAAAATACTTTCTAAAAATAGTATATGTATTCACTTGCGCAAAATTTTCTCTTTATCATCATCACTAATCATGACCAATCCAACATCCTTATATTTCCTTGCAACTTTGGACTGCTACCTATCAACCGTGGCTATTGGACATTCGAAACTTGTCGGATTATTTCACCACACCAGGCGACACACCAGGCAAGACACCTTGCCTTTACTGTTGAATTTCTTGCTCAATATAATGCATGTTTTATTTCTTATAAGTTGTTCTTTCAAAACAGTATGTAGTTGCAAATTATTATATTGTAGTTTTCTTTATGCATTTGGCCTAGAGTTAAGGGACCACTTTTGTTTGTGCCGCATTCATTGGCCGACACCTATGTGCCACGATATCACGTGTCTCATATAGATTCGGACTTGCGTACCGACCGTACATCGATGCGTACAGGACGAGAGTTAGGATATAACTGCTAATATAGTTGTCTAGAAGACTTAGCGGTTATTAGAAATATCGTGGTGTAGATTCAGCACGAGTAGTGCATGGGGAGGGTGAAGACAGTTATTAGGCGCAGGGGCTTTCACACATTTACTTTTCTCTAACTGCCATTTGTGACTCAGTCGAGAGCTAGTGGCCGAGCATTTATTTACTTTTCTCTAGATGCCACTAGTGCCTCGATTGAAACACAAATGTGTCGTGCATTTACTTTCGTCTAGCTGCCGTTAGTGACTCACCCAAGAGCTAGTGGCCGTACATTTATTTTTCTCTAGATGCCACTTAGCTCTCACTCGAGTGCTAATGGGACGTGCATTTACTTTTCTCTAGACGCCACTAGTGCCTTGGTTGAAACACTAACGCATCGTGTTTCTAGCCTCGAGGGCACTTGTGTGGAATGTTGTCTTCAAAATGCATTTTCACATAGAATGGTGAAAGGACCCTTTGTGTAGTCACATATACTTTTCTGTTGAGCTTTATTTATTCAGTTATTGGCATGATATTATGTGTCTTGTTACGTCTCTCTGAGGACCTGGTTATCTCGCCAGGTGTGTGCTCTTGTCTTTCGCAGGTGTTCTAGCTCTAGCCGTGGTCCTTTTTATTTCTTCGAGGATGATTGCACTTGGATCGTCTTCGCTTCGCTCGCCAAAATCATTTCTTTTCTTATGTATTTTTCTTTACTTATTGGTAGTGGATTTGTCTCCGCCCAACATATTGTATCAAGACAATTCATTATCATTATATGACATCGTTTATCATTTATTTTGTGTGGTTGAGATTAGTTATGGTTCTACTGTATTTTACAGCTTATGAATTTATACGAGAATTTCATATATTGGAGTGTACTTCGTATGAATACAGCTGACATGTCTACGTTCCTAGTCCTACATATTTTGGGACTGGGGCATTACAGACGGAATTCAAATTGGTCGCGTGTGCGCGACGGATTTGATGCGTATCCGTCGAAATTCACCATATCGCCCTCTGTGCAAATTTTCTAATTACTTTGTGCACGTTCGTCAGATCGAGACAAAACTTGTGCCAACAGGACCGTATCATTTTTCTAGTCCTGTATGCCAAGTTTGGTTCGATTCTGAGACAGTTGATTGGACCGCTATTTTGTGGGCCCCATGGTCCGACTCAACTGGCGGTTTTGTGCATGGCCCGCTGGAATCCAACTTTGGACATACGGTTGTATTCGTATCGAAAAATCGGACCTGTTGACATATAGTTTGATGACTTTAAAGACCGTTGACTCTGGCACGCTTTTCGATGCAAAGCGGGTCCAACGATGGACACTGTTTTGATCCAAAATTACCGTTTTGCCCCTGTGTCCAGAATTGGACTTAAGGACAGACGATTCTAGCTAATTTGACTATTCTAAAAGCATTGCTACTATTTATTTCAGCATATGGAGACTTCTGCATGTGTTGACTGATTATGGCTCATTGAGTGGTATAGTATTATTGGTTTTACCAGCTAAGGACCTCAGGCAAGTACACTTTTTGATTGCTTTCGATTCATAGTAGTTTTTTCATTTTATGTTTATACATGTCTTTCTGCTTGTCGACACGCTCGCCACACGATGTAGTCGGGAGGGAAAATATCTTAGTAGACATGTAGACTACCCAGAACTATCCCATGAGTCTATTCGTGAATAATAGCAGCTGCACACGACACGTGCAGGGTGCCGGATTTACCCCCAGCCGTTCATATGTCGAAATAGATATTTCACATCACCACGGTAGTTGTATTTTATTTGTTTTTCTTGTCTTCTTCCCCACTTGCCATGTCATCAGTTACTTTCTAGTTTCCATATCTCATATGTTATTTTTCATGTCTTGTTAATTCTATTGTGTTTTCGTGTTGCCGTCGGTTTGTGTGCTTGTTCCATTCCTGACTGGAAACCAATATTTTTCAGGTTTAGCCGTGATCACTCTTAGCACTGGAAAGGCATGGGTATGCTGAGGTCAACCTAGATAGTGGAACTAGTTGACTTTACTATTCTACGAGACATTGTATTTTCCTTCAAATATAAATATAGTAATAAATTTAGAAATGTGAAAGAGCAATGAAGTTTCACTACAAGAATAAGATCTTTTCTTGACGAGGATTCCCCGTCAAGAAATGCGTATCTTAACGGTTGCAGATCCGTCAACTAGGCCGGAGTCAAGAAAAGAACCCCCATTTTCTTGACTGTCGCTGGCATGGCTTTTCTTGACAGTTTTTTGCCGTCATATTAAGTAATTTTTTTTACAGTTTTTAGTCGTCAAGATAGTAGTTTGGAGAAACCGTCAACGTAGGCGAAAACATTTTTCGACTCCGGCCTAGATGACGGCTATTAGCTGTCAAGAAAAGTCCTCTTGCAGCAGGATTGAGTTAATTGTTGACGTTTTATAACCGTCAAGAGAAGCTAAATTTTATATAGCAAAAATTATATTTATAGTTATATAATATGAATCGAACACACATAATATCAATAATCCAGAAGATAAACATACATCAAATAACTACAAAATCTAATTTTTATATTATAAACTGTATATTATTCATACATCACAAACTTCCAATACATCCAACACGTCCAACTATAAACATCTAACACTTGTCTAACCACAAACATATCCAACCAAAGTATGTAGTTTCCATACATCTTAAACATCCAAAACTGAAAACTATACAAATAAAACCAAAATATGTAGCAAACCCGGCCGAGCACATCCCTCCCATATTCACAACACCTTTATTTTCCATATAGTTCCTCAGAAAAGAAGATAAATACATTTAATCATTTATGTGCATATGTTTGTATAAATTAATAACTGAGAACAAAATAAAATAACTATGAGGCCTGCAAGTCAATACAATAATCAAATTCTAGTTCAACAAGTGATGCCTTAACAAAACTAAGGTCCAATAGGGAATACAGTATGCACAGAGAGGTACTTGTATCCTATCTATCTTCAGTTGTCAAATATAGAAGTGTGTGTATGCACTACACTTTATATCTTGTGTTTAAGTGTTAGCATTAGTAACCAGTGTAATGGTTCATGTATGGATATGCACCATGTTCCAAGTTCAATAGTAATGCTATAATATAAGTACTACATTTATATCAGTTAGCTAGATGAGAAGTATTTTACCTGAAATTACTTGGAAAAAACTAATGAAATAAAACAATATGCCACGAAACAGAATACATATAGATATCGAGCGTATGAAGCTGATGAATATATGAATTATGAAGGCTACCAACAAAAATAAATAAATCAAGCCAACGTTAATCAATGACGAGTGTAATTTTTCAGACTTTCAAGGTGAAGTAACAAGGTTATAGTCAGAGTGTTAATTTGATACACATTAGAACAATATCTTGACAACAAGAATCATATGGGAGAACAACATCACAAAATACTAAATTTTATCTCATAAGCGAAATATCTTGTTGCTCTTGTCATTCAAATTGAATTATCTTGTTTACCTATGAGATTCTTATCAACCATCTCTATATTTTGATTCTGTAATTCAATAACTGGTTTTGATTCAGCTTTTGTGATATCTCCTTGGACAATAATATTCTCATCACATGTATGTGTATTTGCAGTTTGGGCTCCAAAGTCAAAATTTTGAGCCATGCCCACACCAGTCATCACAGAATATTTACTACCAAGTGAACTTTGGTATTGGTTCGTTGGTGAGAAACATATGGTGATGGAAGATACTGTTTAGGACAATTCTAGTTCAGTGGTGGAAACTAACACATAGAGAGCTTTAGAACTGTCTGAAATTCAGACTATTCTATCTCAAGGAAAAGGGTACTTGATCTTCTTCAGGATGTGGATCTAGACAGAATTGCAGTCAGTTGGTGTTTCTGTTGATGGAGGTATCTCTGCAAATGCTAATAAATTAGAGTCATCCCTTGGAAAAATCAAATCATTGTTACTGATTCAGAGATAATAAACAAAGATATGCCTCAAGCCAGTGTTTGCAAGAGATTAGAATTAATTCAAGAGTCTGAAGCCAAACAGGAGCTTCATACTGCAAACAACAAGGTAAATACCGTAATGGATGAAGGTGCAAATGGCAAACAGAATATAAATGTTGGGAAAGGAGAGTTGTTGAAAGGAACAGAAAACAAGCAGTACAGTGTCTGGGCACGAGTATTTGTGGCATTCCTGTTATGGAAAATAAGCAGCATACTAGTTACAACTTTCCTTTTGTAGATACGGCTAATTTTCTGCACTTGTCTGGGGTAAAGTGAAGAGCCAGGTCAAATTTTGATCCTTCAGATGCATCATAATTGGCTTTGAAGTATCAGAAAAAGGATAACTACCTTTCCCCTATCCATAGTTGGTACCTATATTTACCAATACTGATACCTTAAGGACCCGACAGGAATATAAGATACGGATATAGATAATGATACGATGCAGATACGATATGGATATTTTCGTATATGTACAGTAAATAGTTGGTCCGTATTATACAATACGGACACGATAAGGATACAGATAATGATACCATTATCCGGTAAGATAGTAAAGAGTAAATTTTAAGGCTCTGACCGAACCTAATCCAGGTAAACCTGACAATGATCATACATTGAAGCCAGGGACATGTTTATGTATGTAGCATGTGTCCCATTCTCAGCTCTCATCGCATCAATAACGAACATGACATAGAAGTTAATAGTGCAAGATAAGAACTTTTATGTTCTAATGAATCAAAATTATGGGAAAAGTCGATAAGAAAAACATTATTAAGAAAAATTATGTTCCATAGACAACTTGATTTTCATGGATGACTGGGGCAAAATGATGCCGATCCGTTACAAATATTTATTTGGCTGATTAGAAATGGCTCAGACTTGTGCATTAAGATGTTGGACTCCATCCAATTCCTGCTTGATACTCAACCTGGTTATTGTTGCTCAGCACACGCATACCAGCTAGTGGGTCATACATGACCCATAGTTGACCTCTATAGAATAAAAGTAATAAATTAGCCTATTCAGCTCTTCATCATTGTTGTTTTTTCTTTCTTTCGGCACAGTAATATAATATGGAAATTTATTAACCATCAATCTGGGAGGACTTCAAACTATATATATATATATATATATATATATATATATATATATATATATATATATGGGAATTTTCTTTTGGCACAATGATACAATATGGCACGAATCACGTTGAAAATTCCTAGTCCTAAAATAGGATTATTCTTGGAAGTGTAAGAAGTTACATGTTTGGCTAAGCCAGTGATTACACCAGTGGTCACCTCAGTTGATAGCTAAGGTCACCTACCCAACAAGAATGCCATACAAATTTCCTTCAGTGCCACAATTAGTTATAAAAACCTAGTTTATTTTTCTCCAATTGCCAAAGAAGTGCAAACCAATATAACACCCCCACTTCAACTTGCCTGGAACGGACGACATAGTTGCACCCAATGAAAGGGTCACCAAGGTTCCTTAATGAGAAATGTTGCAACTGGTCCAGAGCACCATAAAATTTTGTACCAAGGATCATCATTAACAGCAAATCACCAGAAATATTTCATTGACTACTGATATCTAATTCGGTAATGCCAAAAACTTCAAGTGCCTTAAAAAAATTCTAGTAACTCAAAAAAATTCTTAAAAAAACTTCTGTCGTTTACCTAGATAGAAGTTTAACCAAATGTGCAGTAGGGTGCTAGCTTGGCTCCATTTGCCATCACCTGGCGTTGTCCTCGAGCAAAGCCGACCTGCAGGAAGTGCATAGAACTAACCCAAAAAAAGATCAATGCGACACAAATAGGTCAACTAATTTGGAAACATATTCCCTCCTTTAAAAGAATTCGATCTTGAGTTAGGTAATGAACTTTGTAATCTTCCTTCCTTTCCAAATGGCCTAGGACAATTTGGAAAATATTCAGGCTGAGATCTGAATATTTTACTCCAAATCCCTCCTACGCCAACAAGAGAAGGCAAATAATTGATAACCAACATGAAATAAAAACTACATTACTCCAATAGCATTTGGAATACATGCATGAAATAACAAACTTCGTGTTACTACAAGCGATGACCAATCTTTCTTTCTCAAACATCGTTTATGGTGTACAATTGTACATGAATAAAAAGTTTGATGAATAATTTCGTGACCATTTAGATATTGAGAAACATTGAAGAACAAATATTCTTGTGAGTAATTGGGGATTTGTTGTAGTTGTAGAATTCTCCAATTAGAACTGTTGAGCTTTCCAACTGGAAAAGGTTATGTACAAAGAAATAGAAGTTCACAGGAACTTCCATTCAATATACTCAAATGATCAAGAGTCCCCCACCTCTTTGCAAACTATGAATGCTTGGGCTCAAGAACTTAACCTTAAGTCTTGAAGAACTTACTCACCAAAAATGCTTATGTACTGCTTTTTCAAGAAATAAGCAGAAGTACAAAAGAACACTTAGAAAATTGCCACAAAAATCAATCATAGTTGAAGACTGAGATTAGGAAGTGCATGTATACCTGTCAAATTTTGATCTAAAAATATGGCTTAGAATCATCACCGACTCCTCCAGCTTGACCCTGACCTCGGCGGGGGCCGCCACGGCCGCCACGGCCGCCACCATCGGCACCGTCAGGCCCGTACCTCCGAGCCTCACCAGCGGCCTCCTGTACTCCTCCACCATCCTCTTCACCTCCTCCAGGTGGCTCCACGACATGGCCTCCTCCGCCCGGCCTCACCAGCGGTGATCTGGCTGAGAGCGGCCTGGGGGGAGGGCGCCACTCAGGCGGGCGTCGGGGAGCCGGACGGCGGCGATGCGGGAGCCGGACGACGGTAATGCGGGAGCTGTCCGGGCGACAGCTGACCCCGATCCAGTTCCTCTCCAGGGGTTAGGTCGAAGAACTAGGTTTAGGGTTAGGGTTTCTCTATTTTCTCCTGGCCATCCATAGATCATCCAAATTTGTGGAGAAAACTAGGGTTAGGGTTTCTCTCTTAGGGTGGAAAAAAGGAGAGGAGTGGGGGATCTTTAGAGGAGAGGAGTGGGGGGCTCTCTCTCTAAAGGAGGAAAAAGTTAGGGAGAGAGGAGGAAAGGAAGAGGACGATCGGAAGAAAGTTTGCTGGGTTCATCCATTAAAAGGAACCACAACCGTCAACACATAAAATTTTTGAAAAATTTACTAAAATGGCCGTTGAAAAAATCCCGCTAAGTTTTTGGCACATACATTACTTGACGGTTATCACCAAAACCGTCAATAAATAAATTGTTGTTTCTTCACGGGTCCTCCGAAACCGTCAACATACATGGTATAAAATTGCTAATTTAACAAATAAAAGGGCCTCTCTTGATGTAAGCCTAAATACGTCAAGAAAACCACTATTGTTGACGGCTTTTGACGACCGTCAACTTATAAACCGTCAAGAATCGTCTTTTTTCTTGTAGTGTTTATTTTGAACAATTATTTCTTGTGGGCATGACAGCGTTCTACCGCCGACTCTGTGGCGTAGGCTGGCTTGGACACGTCTCGTATTCGAAAAAGTGGGTACGGGTCGTGATAAGTTTTTGTGGTTGCCCATACAGGTCAGTTTTCGCAAAAGAGTGCAAACTCGTGATGGTACTTAAGTTAGTCGTACCATTGCGAGCCTACGACTAGAAAATGCTCATTCACAACCTAGGTTAAATTGATTTAAGAGAATGACTAGGACTAAGAGTCCCTTGTTCAAATTGACCTTTGGGTAGTTAAGGTTGTTAGATAGGCCATGCAATTTAGAATTATTAAATTCAGATATTTTGCCAGATCTCTATAGATACACTATTGCTTTTGATATGACATTATGATCCAATGTGGATATACTGTTCACCTGGTAAGTTAGATTTTTTCTAGAATTAAGGCTCTAATCTTGATAAACTGTTCAATTTGCTTGGCTCTATTTAGATATAAATGTTATATCATAAGTTAGAATTGCCTATTTTTTAAATTCTATTTTGTTGTAAGGAAGTGGTTTATAATTTCTAATTCTGCTATTCATATACGAATCTGGAGGTAGATTGATTTGAGATTTTTCCTCAACCATTGAAATGTATATGAAATAGATACTAGAATGCTTGTATTTATTTCATCTTTAGTTATTTCCTCCATGTTAAATCTTTTATTTTAAGTGCTGTGACTGATAGCTACGCTTTATTTTTTTAGTTAACTTGTTTGAATCTCTAGAAGCTCATGAACTTTTACGGATATAGTTAAAGGAATGTTAGTTAACTCATAATGGTCAGACAACAGTGCACTGTCATCAATTATTTGAGAGTGGAGAATGTGGGTTCACTGCAGCCAGCAGCGCACTGGCGAGACACAACCCATAGAATTGAAATCATTTCGAAGAATTATAGTTTATGGAACATTGCTAAAACTATGTCGTCATTGACCTCTTTAGATCTTAGATACCACGGTGTCTATATAAGGTAGAGTATCTAATAGCCTATCACATTTGAATCACGGAACCAAGGGTTTGTCACAGCCATAGTATACGGGCGAGGCATAATTTTCGGTGAAATGACTTCAGGCGTAATTACAAATTTAGGATACTATAGGGAATAGAAAATGCCCGGTATGTCCCATAAGACCCAAAGCCAATATTAGTGAAAGTTCTGTAAGTTGGGTAGCACGTCTCCCAATCTAGCATTCCGTGGTCCTTGTGATCCGTTGACGAGGTAATTGACTGACACTAACAGGCTTACCTAGAATTTAGAATTCAGAAGTCCATAACCCATTAGTCGACCAAGGCCTTAAGGATAAGAAGATAGTTGGATGACTGTATAGGCAAGAACACCAGGTAAGGATTTGATTCTCTCAAAACTCGAATTACTTATTCCTCCTTCCAAAAATCTCGCATGCTTGTATTTTGACTATCTTGACCAACGCTGCTATTACAGCCTAGTTTTTGCAAGCTTACTCTTTTATTGAGCTTGATTCAAGACATATGTTATTGGGGACGCCTACTAACATATTGTCAAATCAGAATCGACGTATTACGGTCTGATCAACCGTAGTGCACTCGGTTCACTCTCCCTCGAATTAACATACATGGATTGAGATATAGATGTCTCTAGGGTCTCATCCGCGACTGCGTTGACAAGTCCTATTGAATTATACCTTCGCCTTTGAATCACGTAATTATATTCAGTGACATTTTGAACTCTTTACTGTTTTGTCTTCCACTGATTTGGAAAGACAAAAGCTTGTAATTGGTGGGTAGATATATGGTATCCCCATGGCTATGATAGTGGTATACACAAGTATAGCTACCATCGGCCAGCCATGTGTCTAGAACCTTGCCTTGAGTCACTCGTTCTTCTCTCGACCCTCAAATTACTATTGGGACCTTCTAGCCATCTGAATTTGAGGAGGATTAGGGTTTTACCCTTAGTCAAAATGCCAACCAAGGAGACTACCTATTCTCAAGAGACCAATTGTTGTGAGCCTCTAATTATTTGTTTGAAGCTTGCTTTAACTAGAACCCTTGTGACAATAGTCTGGCAGGCTTGACACAAATAGAAACTCATGACTCAGTTGTTAGGAATCTCTCCATATGATGTGCCTTAGAGTTGGTTACCCCATCGATAACTCTTGTACACTATGGACGAGTAGATCATTCTATTTTATCGACCATGTGTCACTGTACCCACTCGCTTTCCATTCATTGAGGAACGATCCTTGACTTGACTTATCTCTACCGTATCCCGTTACACCATGCCTTATTCTTTATTAACAAATGTCGCGGTGCAATATCCGGACTTTGGAATCCTTCTAAACCTTATCATTCCTAAAATCGTGTCCTAGCCTCTAAGGTGAGTAGACTGTAAGTCTTCTAAAATTTTATAATATACGAGGATTTTCGATTGATTAGAAAAAATTTCTATTAGGATGATAATTAGTGCCCATGGACTCCCACTTTCTATTTAGATCATTTTGTGTTCCCGACCGTGTCATTAATATTTTGAGCACGAAATCAGCTGTTACTTTCCAACAAATTTTATATGCAAGGCCTAGATGAGTCCACCTTCATCTAGGTATATCATGTCCCACTCAAACCCGTCACCTTGTACTCTATTTTTATAGTATGACTTTTAGGTCAAAGGGACTAGCTATAACCCTTACCGTAATACCGGTATACTTCCCAACTTCCATTAAAGCCTCAACCTTGACTCAATTTCTTCGACCCAATATATGGTGGTGACTTACTCGAAGCCCACTATGCATATGCCACTAGTGTGCCACCCAATTGAGTCCTCATGTGCTACTTAAACACAAAAGTCACTAAAGGCACATTTTTAGGCTTTAGGGACCTAGCTAACCAACCTGACTGACAACTAGCTCAACCACTTGGAAGGAATCCTATTCTAGGTTACCCTAACCTAGTAGACATAGTTTTATCTTGGGATCTGGTTTAGTCAATATAGATTGAAATCCAAGGTTCATCCAACCAACGAGCGATGTCAAATCAGGAAGCCCATTAAGACCCAGTAAAATCTATCCATGCATACCACCATAGTTGGACGATAAAACCAAACCAATTGAAATAGGTCCCTATACCTATTATATAGTCTCCACCTCTTAGGATGTGAAGTCATTGGTAACCCTTATTCTATCTACCTGGAAGTTGCGATACGATCTTGTATTGCATTCATATCCCTTGCTCGTGTGTTTAAATAACCACGAAAATGATCACAATCTTGATTTCTCAAATTTTGTCCCATTATGGAACCTTGTTTAGAATTTTGAGAGCAGAACTTCTGTATTGCACGGATTGCAAGCCCCTCTAAGAAGCGGAGGGTTTCTCAATTTAGCAAGTGGCTAGACTAGAGTAGCACAATCTAGCAAATAAGTTAATGGTTCATAAACTCTCTTCCAATCTGTATCATTGGATACTCTCTACCACTCTTGAAACTTCATATTTACTCTCAGTTATCCTTTTTCATTTTTCTGTTCTTTTTATTTCAGAGTGACGAATGGTCATGCTTATTAAAATTTATCAATATTTTTGGTACTGGTGTACCTTGTTGCTTGTTAAATTTTGGGTTGCTTGACAAATAGGAGAGGATTGTAGATGCCACATGCAGTCGATATCTGTTGGTAGGATTGTTAGCAACTAGTTAGAAGATTATAGGATTTTAGTTTTGAGGAGCAGTGTGACCAAAGGTGGGTAGAAGTCCTAGAGGTTATGTTGCTACAAAAGAGCTAGGAGGTGGTTATAAACTATTTTGAGGAATTAAAATTTAAGGAAATTAAGGTTAATATAGATTTTCTTTTTGAATTTTTAAAGATTAGTTATGAATTAGAATTTCGAGGACGAAATTATTTTTAAGGTGGGTAGATTTGTAGCTTCCCTCCCCGAAATTTTTTGAAATATTTTTTATTTGATTTAAATGTGATTTTAGAATTTTATAAATAATTAATTAGTTAATTATTACGTGGATGACTTAAGTTTTTGTGGAGTTATGGAGCACAAAACGAATAGGAATTGTGGCACGAGAGATGTGGCAGTGTGCCTTGACTAGTGTACTAGCCATGTCAGGGGAAACCTAGCCATAGAGATGTCCGAACTAGAAAAACCAGGCCAAGTTATGACTTGACCCTTTTAAATCATTTAATTATAAATTATTTAATATATTATATATTATTTAATATATTGACTTTTAGACGACCCGTTGTGCCAATTTAGTCTGAACTCAGCCCGAACTGGACCCAACCCATGTGGCTGAGTAGTGTGCTCAAAGACGTTCATATAGATATATTTTATGATATTTCTTTATTGCCTATTAGCAGCTACCCTCTATAAGTAAATAAATATTATTTTGTGTACACAATTTTATGTGAAAGTCCTACTTCAGAAATTATGTTATTATTAGGCTCATTGAGAAGTTACAGATAGATACATATATATGTATATACATATTGATATATATATATATATATATATATATATATAAATATATATATATATATATATATATATATATATATATATATATAGAAAAATATATCTATTAATATATATATATATATATATATATATATATATATATATATAATATGAAGAGAAAAAAATTATATATATATATATATATATATATATATATATATATATATATATATAAAATATGAAGAGGAATACAATATTTTCTTTATTGATATGTATATATAGGTAAATATATAGGGACATACACTTTGTGTAAATATTTATATATGTAAGTACAAATAAATAATATGTATATGTGTGTGTATATATATATATGTAAGTATGTATATATATATATATATATATATATATATATATATATATATATATATATATATATATATATATATATATATATATATATATATACTTAGTTATTTATAATACAAAAGAAAAGAAATAAGAAAAACGCTAATAAAAAAAAGGAAAACCCATATAGTTTTCCCTCAGCCCACAGGCCTGAGATCCCATTCGGTTCTGTTAAAACAGAACAATATATATGCAGCCGAGCGGAGAGTCTCTCCTCTGATCCCTCATACATATGCAGTCGAGCCCTCAAACCCTAACCCCGATCACTGGAAATTGTGCCACCGCCGGAGCAGGCACGACAACCGTGCGCGCGTCCCCAGGACGGTCGGCCTGTAGGGTACGGTAACTGCATACAGGAGTGCCGACACCCGCGCGCGCGACTGAACCGAAACCACAGCAGTGGCAGCCACCAACGATGCTGCTTTCGCAACGTGATTTCGACCATGTCGCCCAACCAAACTTTGTTCCATTTTTGCAGGTACGGACCCTACCTGACCCTCTTCAACGTTATTCAATTAGTTCTAATTAGACTTCATTAGATCGTAAGAAAAATCCTTTTGAAATCATGAAGAATCATGATTTATAAAAGTAGTTAGAAATTGATTGTAGTACCCAAAACCCAAAATTTGAAGGCAAATTATGAGCCAGTTATCGAGGGTTTCAGAAATCTACCTGAATAGAATTATAAACAACCTATACATGATCAAAACCCTATTTTTAGTTTAATTTTTAGGTGTTTATTTTCTATTTAAAATTATTTTGAAAATTAAGAAAAATCTATTTTCAAAATATCGAAAAACTTCGATACGACGTGCGCCCCGCCAATCCGGGCGACGTGGTCGCGAACCGAAAGCATCGAAAGGTGCGTATCGACTTCGCAGACGTGTGGGCTTTGACGGAATTCAAATTGGTCGCGTATGCGCGACGAATTTGATGTGTATCCGTCGAAATTCACCGTATCACCCTCTGTGTAAATTTTCTAATTACTTTGTGCGCGTTCGTCAGATCGAGACAAAACTTACGCCAACAGGATCGTATCATTTTTTTGGTCCTGCATGCCAAGTTTGGTCCAATTCTGAGACAGTTGATTGGACCGTCGTTTTGCTGGCCCTACGGTCCGGCTCAATGGGCAATTTTGTGCACGGCCCGTCGAAATCAAACTTTAGACATACGGTTGGGTTCGTATCACAAAACCGAAACTATTGACATAGAGTTTGACGACTTTAGAGACCGTTGACTCTGGCACGCTTTTTGGTGCAAAGCGGGTCCAATAGCAGACACCGTTTTGATCCAAAATTACCGTTTTGCTTCTGTGTCCAGAATTAGACTTAAAGACAGGCGATTCTAGCTAATTTGACTATTCTAAAAGCGTTGGTACTATTTATTTCAGCATCTGAAGACTTCTTCATGTGTTGACTGATTGTGGCTCATTGAGTGGTATAGTATTATTGGTTTCACCAGCTAAGGACCTCAGGTAAGTACACTTTCTGATTGCTTTTGATTCATAGTAGTATTTTGATTTCATGTTTATACATATGTCTTGCTTCTTGTCGACATGCTCGTCACATGGAGTAGTCGGAAGGAAAAATATCTTAGTAGACATGTGGACTACCCAGAACTATTCCATGAGTTTATTCGTGAATAATAGCAACTGCACACGACACGTGCAGGGTGCCAGATTTACCTCCTAACCGTTCACATGTTGAAACAGATATTTCACATCCCCAGGGTAGTTGTATTTTATTTATTTTCCTTGTCTTCTTCCCTACCTGCCATGTCGTCTGTTACTTTCTAGTTTCCATATCTCATATGTTATTTTTCATGTCTTCTTAATTCTATTGTGTTTTCATATTACCGTCGGTTTGTGTGCTTGTTCCATTCCTGACTGGAAACCAAAATTTTTTAGGTTTAGCTGCCATCACTCTTAGCACTGGGAAGGCATAGGTATGCTGAGGTCAACCTAGATAGTAGAACTAGCTGACTTTACTATTCTGTGAGACATTGTATTTTCCTTCAAATATAAATATTGTAATAAATTTAGAAATATGAATGAGCAATGAAGTTTATTTTGAGTAATTATTTCTTGCGGGCATGACAGCGTTCTACCGCAGACTCTGCGGCGTAAGCTGGCTTGGACACGTCTCGTATCCGAAAAAGTGGGTGCGGGTCGTGACACCTCCGTAAATAGAAATATAAAGAGATGTAAAAAAATGTTCCACTAAAAGGTCTCAAGGAAAACAATAAGCTAGAAGTCAGCGGGAGATGCCTCGTCATCAATGTAGGATGGATCTAGTACCGCTCCGTACTTCTGTGGGAAATCGTCTAATCCTAGAAAGATAACCAGGTCCTCAGAGGGAAGTAACAAGATACAAGAAAACACCATGCTATGTAACTGTGATAATATAATAAGAAAAAAAGGATGCATGTAATAGGGTGCCTACCAGTTCTACAGTGATAATGCAGTTAAGAACAGACCTTCAACGCATGGGCATCTGGCTCAGGAGCAGGAAACTCAGGTATGGTCCCATCAGGATACCAGGGACCTCAAAGCGTAACATTCCTCAAATGTCAGTGGCCACCAGGATCAGAAAAGGAAAGTGCATAAGTAGCCCATACGTTAAGAAAGCTGTTCTCCCCATCCAATGCCTAGTAGGGTCACATCCATGACTCATGAAACCTCTAGTAACTGACAAGTCTACTAGCATGCAACTCTATTGGCAGCTACTCCTATCCGTCGTACACCTCATACGTATCGGTGGCCAGCCGACTACGCAAGTACGTATCCTACATGTGACTCACAACACGTGGTAAAGCAAGTGTCATGGCCGTTGAGATATACCGATACCTCATGAACAAAGGGGTGGTCACTAGACTAAGTCAATGCAAGTGAGATAAATAAAAGCGAGAAAAACGACCGATAGAGTCGGCTGCACCCAAGTTTGACTTGGACGCACAGTTTTATAATATTAACAATTAAGAAATACTAAAATAACAACTGAAAATAAGAATACATAATCATAGAGTAAGGTGGCAAGGTATCTTGTCTGGTGGTGCGAAGGTGGCAAGTCTAAGAATCACAATATCAACAAAGTATTTATTAAAATAAGTAAAATTTTGATCTAAATTTTTGGGGTAATAGAAAGTATAGTTCTACCTAAGGAAATCCTATTTTGACGAAATTAGGGCGTTAGCCCATAATAGAGTTTTTATTTATTTTCTTCTAAAAATGATTTACTCATATCGGTCTAGGCCCATGTTATTTGTATGGGCTTACTAACAAGGAACCAAAATATCTGGAGGGCTATATATATAATTATGATAATTTCATTAAGATTGTATTTGTAGTTTTTAAAATAGATTATTGGGTCTGAATCATAGTCAGGCCATATAGATATGGCTTATAGTTTCTAAACTTATATATATACACTTATTACTTGGCAAAAATCAGATTAGTGAGTTTTGATAAATAAAATATGTACATACACTATTAAATAGACATGTATTGGTTTTGGCTTCTATATGACAAGTAATTTCTAAAAATATTATTAAGGATATACCTAAATTTTTTATAAATTATATATATATATATATATATATATATATATATATATATATATATATATATATATATATATATATATATATATATATATATATATATATACAATATAATTCTAAAAAAAAATATATATATATATAGACATATACAATATAATTCTAAATAGATGATGGCTGGAGGGATTTAGGCATGGCTCCCTCTGGACGGAGCTCGCCCGCTCCTCGAGAGCTCCCCTCCCGCGCCCGGGCGGTGGCCGGACGCCCTTCGACGTCCCCCTCATCTCAGTGGGTCCCCTATCCTTCCCGGCCACCCCGGTCTCGACGACTGGCCGGGCTACCTGTCACGAGCCGCACCCTAGAGTAAGGGCACGAGAAGTGGGTACGTCCAGCCTACGCCGCAGTGTCGGCGGTAGAACGCTGTCCTAGGTCAATCATCTAACAATATAAAGGTACCTGTACAATATATACTCTCCGAATGGAGGTGACATAACAGAAAACAATCTCAATCACATCTAGGGTAGAAAAATGAAAGACAGATAGATAGATAGTAACTCAAGAGAACAGTATCATAGATGAAATAGGTCTAAGTGTCTAGGATAACATAACATCCAGAATGTCAACCCAAAATACAATATAAGTCTAAGAGTCTATACATCTCAACATCTCAAAATACAACTCAGAATGTCAGACAAAATGATAATATGAAAAAGACTGACTAGCTAAACTAGCCTAGACTACTGGGGCAACATCCTCAGCTGCAGGTGGGTCCTGCTGAGGGTCCACAACATAAGTATCATCTAGTCCTGCTCCATAATAGGTAGACACCAGGGCCTCTTCCTCATCCTCTGTAATATTTTCAACATGTCCAGTCAGGACAGGAACGAGCACAATATATCTCACGCAGTTCATAGTATGATAGGAAATATAAAGCATGCAATAGAGTAAAATACAGGAACTGCTGAAAGAAGATACATGTAGTAAAAGAGATAACTGTACTGAAATATCTACTATAATAGAGAACTAGCAGTGACTAGTGAGTCAGAGTAAAATATAGACATGTGAATGGCATAGGAGATTCATGACTACAGCTAGGAGTGAATCATGACTACAACTACTGGGGTAATATCCACATGACTATTTCCACTCTCCCATCCCCAATCAATACACAAGGATCCGTTCAAGTTATGTTAAGATTCGTGATAAGTCCATAAATGGGAGATTCATGAGAGGCTCTGTAAACATGAGAGTACATGAGTCACAAGCGATTCGTGAATCTATGAAAGCATAGAGATACTTGATGATTCGTGAAAAGCACAAACATGCTGTATCTGATGCTCCCGAGGGGGATAACATCTCATGAAAAGATCCATATAGTACCAATCCGTGATAACAATCATGTCAGCATCAAATAAAGTAATCTAGAGCAAGAATATAAATCCTGGCAAGTATGAAACGGTCAAAGAATGTACTCGCCTGATAACTGAACGTCTGAAGGAGAGATGTATAGCTCCTAATCAGAGCAACACAAGTCACAATGTATCCACAATGGTAAAAATAGAGTATACAATGCATACTACATAATTCTAGGTCAATCTGGTCAAAAGTCAACTCTTGGTCAACTCAACAGTCAAACTAGGTCACAGGAAGTCATACTAGGTCACAGGGAATCAAACTAAGTTAAATAAAGTCAAACAAGGTCAAACAAGTCAAGGTTAGTTAAATCTAGGTCAAAGTCAACTCTTGGTCAATATTCTAATCAAACTAGTCAATACTAGTCAACATGATCAATCTAGGTCAAGTCTAAACCTACTAACCATAGGCCATAGGCCCATGTATCTAGGATACCTTATATAGGTATCTATATCTATATAAAATATGAACCTACCCATATCTATACATATATATATTCAACTATACCTAACCATATCAATACATATATATATATAATACCCAAATATATATATAGTACCCACATATATACATAATATATATATATATATATATATAGATAGCTAACATATATACATATATATACATTTATATATATATATATATATAAACCCATTTATACCCTCAACTATATATACCAATATATAACTATATATAATATAACATATATATATATATATATATATATATACATAACATATATATAGAGAGAGGGAAATAGAGAGAGAGAGATGTGAGAGAGAGAATTAGAGAACTGGACAGGAGGGGGTGGGTGTTCCAGATTTCTGGAAACAGAAATCAGTCCCCCACACACACACATAATACACACACACTCCTATATATATATACATATATGTATATACACATATACACACATGTATACACCCTCAAATCTCACATACACACACATATATACATATACATATGTATACAACACTGAAATATACAAATACATGTATAAAACATAACAAAAATCAAATCGAAATTCATTTCTAAAAACTGGGAAAATATCCCAAACTCTGGAAAATGGACTGTGTACTCGAAAAAGGGTAAACCCGATTTCGTGTCCAAAATCTAACTAAGGTGTCCAACCAACGGTTGGTAAGTGTTGCCCTAAGTGTCCTCTAGTATCTAGGGGGCCTGACACGACACCACGACACAATTTGACGTGTCCATGACTCACAAATCCGAAACGGGTAAACACTGATACACACACACAACCACAGTGTCGTGCACGTGTGCAACTCACCCTAGGACACGACACATATGCACACGTGTCTCGTGCTCGTGCACGAAGGTGCGCCTAGGGGTAGGGTACGTGTCCAACACCCTGCACCGTGTCCACGTTGCTCCAGAACACGATACGAAGTCCGTATCAGTCGTGAAAAACACGACTGATATGCGTGTTCAGACCGCGTCGTGCACGCGCTCAAGTGTCTCGTGTTCACGACACAGGATACGACACACCACGTACTGGTGTCCATGTGTTCGCCACATGATGGGCTACACACTCGTGTCACCACGAGGTGCCCAAGTGTCGTGTCCATGCGACACGACAAGCGCGAAGTTGGCCCCCGTGCGCGTGTGTGCTGACAGTGCACGACCAGTGCACGTGTCCGTGCGTTCTCGATACGACAAAAACGTGTCTCAAGCTCGAGGGGGGCATGTCAGAGGTTGCCCCCTTCTCTGTGTCAATTTTCACGTGTCCACGTGTCCTACAGTGTCCGCACTAGGTGTCGAGTAGCAGGGGAGGTTGTATGCCTCAGTGCGGTGTCCTGGCAGTGGGTTTGTGTCGATTTTCGATACGAAAACGACACCGTGTCGTGTTCAGTCAAGTAGGTATAAATTATACTAGTCTAGGGCTATAAGAAAATGTAATTAGTTCTACATTATAACAAAGTTTAATCCTTTGTGGCATTTCATCAAACAAGGGTTAATAGTCTAGGATACGTGTCCGATACGGACACCAAACCAACCCTAAATTTCACTAAACTTGACCCACAGTTAGGGTAGACCTATATGCATGCATTTATGAAGAAAAAATAGGATATTAGAAAGGTTTATGGGTATTTACCTATTTGTGCAATTCCAATAGAAAATCAATAAAGAGGGGGTGTGTTTCCTTCCACTTGGTGATGTCCAAAGCTCATAAATTCTAGATTGCTAGCCTCCCTTAGCACCCTTGATGTTGTAGGGTCCCAATGCAAAAGACTAGAGGTGATTTGGATCAAAAATGATCGGGTTGTGGAGGTTTGAAGAAAATGGAATTTTGTAGGATTAAAATTCATATAAAAATGATCATGAATTAATACAATGGGTTATATAGGAAGGTGTAGGGCTAGGGGGTACCCCATGGCTGGCCATGGCAAGGGGGGGTGTCCTAGGCTTTCCTTTAAGGTGAAGGCAAAGACTTTCATGCCAAAGGGTTGATATTTTGAGTGATTCAAGCAAAATATCACATGTATAAATATCTAGATATTTATCCTACTTTAATCAAAGACTAATATCTATCCTCAAGCCTCTAGATTAGTAGCTAACCTCTAGATTAGTGCTAAACTAGGTTAAGGACTAACATGACACTAATCAATAATTAATAGAAAAATTATTCTAATCAATCGGTAATCCTCGTATACCCCAAAAAGGCTTAGAGTCTACCCACCTTAGAAGCTAGGATATGGTTTTAGGAATGATGAGGTTGGAAGGATTTCAAAGCTCGAATATTGTACCTCAACTCTTGTTAATAAAGAATAAGGCACGACGTACGGAATACGGTAGATTAAGTCGAGACAAGGATCATTCTTCAATAATTGGAAAATGAGTGCGTGTGCAATGACACATGGTCGGTAAAATAGAATGACCTACTCGTCCACAGTATACATGAGCTGTCTACGGGGTGACCAATTCTAAGGCACATCCTATGAAAAGATTTTTAACAACTGAGTCGTGAATTTCTATTGGGGTCAAACCTGCCAGACTATGGTCACAAGGGTTTTAGTTAAAGCAAGCTTCAACAAATATTTAGAGGTTCACAACCTTTGGTCTCTTGAGAATAGGTAGTCTCCTAGGTTGGCATTTGATCTAGGGAAGATCCTAATCATTCTCGGGCTCCAATGACTAGAAGACCATGATAGTAGGTTTAGGGTCGCAGAGAGGACGAGTAACTTAAGGCAAGGTTCTAGTCACCTGGCTGGCCTGATGGTAGTTACCCTTGTGTATATAACCTTCATAGACATGGGAATAATCTGTATCTACCTATCAACTACGAGCTTTCGTCTTTCAAATCAGTGAAAGACAAAAACAATAAAGGTTTCAAGAGGGATGTTGCTGAATTCAGTTACGTGATTCAAAGGCGAAGGTATAATTCAAGAAGAATTGTCAAAGCAGTCGTGGATGGGATCCTAGAGACGTCTACACCTTAATCCACGTAGGGTAATTAGATGAAGAGTGAACCAATTGCATCATGGTTGATCAGACCGTAATACAATGATTCTGATTAGACAATATGTTAACGGGCGTCCCCAATAAGCATATGTCTTGAATCAAGCTCGATAAAAGAGTAAGCTTGCAAAACTAGACTGTAATAGCAGCGTTGGTCAAGATAGTCAGAATATAAGTACGCGAGATTTTTGGAAAAGAGACACAAGTCGTTCGAGTTTTGAGAGAATCAAAACCTTACCTGGTGCTCTTACTTATACAGTCTTCCTACAATCTTCTGATCCTTAAGGCCTTGGTCGACTACTGGGTTATGGAACTCTAGGTTCTATATTCTAGGGAAACATATTAATATCATTCAATTACCCTGTCAATAGATCACAAGAACCATATAACGCTAGGTTGGGAGACATGCTACTCAACTTACAGAACTTATACTAGTATTGGTTTTGGATCTTAAGGTCATACAGGGCAGGTCCTACCCTCTATAGTATCCTAAACTGACAATCACGCCTGAAGTCATTTTACCGAGAATTATGCCTCGTCCGTATACTCTGGTTGTGGCAAACCCTTGGTTCCATGACTCAATTGTGATAGGCTATCGGTACTCTACCTTACATTGACATAAGGGTATCTAAGATCTAAAGAGGTCAATTAGGACATAGTTTTAGCAATGTTCTATAACCTATGATCCTCAAAATGGTTTCATTTCTATGGGTTGTGCCTCGCCAGTGCGCTGCTGGCTGTAGTGAACCCACATCTCCACTCTTAGCTAATTGATGACAGTGCGCTGCTATCTAACTATTATTAGTTAACTAATACTCCTTTAACTATATCCGTAAGAATTCATGAGCTTCTAGAGATCCTAACAAGTTGACTAAGAATAAAGCATAGGGTTTTGTCCTATTAGTCACAACACTTAAATTAAAAGATTTAACATGGAGGAAGTAACTAAATACAAAAGAAATACAAAAATTATCGTATCTAGTTCATATGCATTTCTATGGTTGAAGGAAAATCTCAAATAAATCTACTTCGAGATTCGTATGCAATTAACAGAATCAGAAAATTTAAACTAATTTCCTACGGCAACATAGTATTTAAAACAGGCAATTCTAATTTATGATATAAGATTTATATCTAATACAGCAAAAGAAAATTTAAACAGTTTATCAAAAAAATTAACGTATTAATTCTGGGCATGTCTAACATACCAAGTGAATAGTATATCCACATTGGATCACATGGTCATATCAAAAGTATAGTGTGTCTACAAAGATCTGGCAAGCAATCTAAATTTTAACAACTTGGTATCCAAATTGTATGGCCTAACAGACAATCTTAACTACCCCACGGTTATTCTGAACAAGGGACTCCTAGTCCTAGTCATTCTCTTAAGTCATTTTAATCCTAGTTGTGAATGAGCATTTCCTGGTCGCAGGCTCGCAATAGTACGGCTAACATACCATCACGAGTTCGTAATATTTTGCGAAAACTGACCTGCATGGGCCACCACAAAACTTGTCACGACCCGCACCCACTTTTCGGATACGAGACGTGTCCAAGCCAGCCTACGCCGCAGAGTCGGCGGTAGAACGCTGTCAAGCCCGCAAGAAAATAAGTGCTCAAAAATAAACATTTGCTGCTCATTCACATTTCTAATTTATTACAACATTTACAACATTTATATTTAAAGGAAAAATAAAGTTTTACAATTAAAGAAATATAAAACCACTGCTATCTATTTCTAGGTTGTCATCAGCATACCCAAGCCTTCCCCAGTGTTAAGAGTGATCGTGGCTAAACCTGAAAAATGATGGTTTCCAGTCAGGAATGGAACAAGTACACAAACCGACGACAATGCAAAACACAATAGAATTAACAAGACATGAAAATAGCATAAGGAATATGAAAGCTAGTAAGAAACTGATGACATAGCACGATAGAGAAGTAAACAAGGAAAAACTAATAAAAGACATCTATCTAGGTGGTGTGAAATATCTGTTTCAACATGTGAACGGCTAGGGGGTAAAATTCGGCTCACTGTACGTGTCGTGTGCAGCTGCTATCGTTCAAGAATAGACATTTTGGGAATATTTCTGGGTAGTCCACATGTTTACTAAGATATTTTCCCTTCCGACAACTCCGTGTGACGAGCGTGTCAACAAGTAGCAAGATATATGTATAGACATGAAATACAAAGACTACTATAAATCGGAAAGCAATCAGAAAGTGCACTTGCCTGAGGTCCTTAGCTGGAGAAACCGATAATACTATACCACTCAATGAGCCACAACCAGTCAACACATGTAGAAGTCTCTGGATGCTGAAACAAATAGTAACAACATTCTCAGAATAGTCAAATTAGCTAGGATTGCCTGTCCTTAAGTCCAATTCTGGACACAGGGGCAAAACGATAATTTGGACAAAAACGATGTCCGCCGTTGGACCCGCTTTGCACCAAAAAGCGTGCCAGAGTCAACGGTCTCTAAAGTTGTCAAACTACATGTCTATGGATCCAGTTTTCCGATACGAACCCAACCGTATGTCCAAAGTTGGATTCCGACGGGCCGTGCACAAAATCGCCCGTTGAGTGGGACCGTGGGGCACACAAAACGACGTCGGATTCAACTGTCTCAGAATTGGACCAAACTTGGCATACAGGACCAGAAAAATGATACGGTCCTGTTGGCACAAGTTTTGCCTCGATCTGACGAGCGTGCACAAAGTAATTGGAGAATTTGCAAAGTGTCCGATACGGTGAATTTCGATGGATACGCATCAAATTCGTCGCACACACGCGACCAATTTGAATTCCGTCAAAGCCCACACGACCACGAAGCCGTTACGCAACTTTTGATGCCTTCGGTTCGCGACCACGTCGCCCGGAATGGCGGGACGCATGTCGTATCGATGGTTTTTCAAGTTTTCTAAACTATTTTCAAAGTGGTTTTTGCTCCACTTCGAAAACTGATTTCTTTGTGCCTACTACTTAAAATCTGAAACTACAAAAAGGGTCATGATCTCCTATAGGTTGGCTATAAGTTTGTTCAATTGGATTTTCCAATCGATCGACGGATTGGCTGGAATCCGCCTTCCAAATCAGGGGGTTGGGTCGGTTTTATGTCCTGTTTTGACAGGATTTTCGGCAAGTTCAACTCGATTTATCTTGAGTTTCGGTCCACTAGAATTTAAACCAATTAAAAGGAATTAGAGGTGGTTATACCAAGTTTATACCAGTTTGAACGGCTCGCTAAACGATCCACTGGAGGCGACGAATTGTTACTCCGAAGTAGGCTTAAAACCTTACGCCTGCTGCTGTGCTCCGCGCTTGTGCGCGCGCGCGAGCGGCCCTGGTCGCCGGCCGACGGCCGAGGAGAGGTGGCGCACGTCGGGAGGGGTCACGCCCAGGCGTAGGGGGGTGGCGGACTGTGGAGTTAGGGTTTGGTGTTGAACCCTCCCTCGATCTCGCTATCTCTCTATATACTGCGCGGCTTGGGTTCAAGGAGGTCGGCCTCCTCTGTTCGGCTGAGCAGAGGTTAGCTGGGCCTGGGCCTCAGCTGGCCCGGGGCTTGGGGTTGGGAAATATTAGGGGAATGGGCCTGGGAGCTGGCTAATCCTCTTTTCCTTTTCTTTATCTTTTATAATATATGTACCTATATATATACGTATACACGTATATAAATTCCTATATATATATATATATATACACATATACATATATCTATATATATATATATATATATATATATATATATATATATATATATATATATATATATATATATATATATATATATATATATATCCACACACATAATACAAAATAATATCTTTATACGCAACATATATCTTTATATACATATAAATATATATAAATTCATGTATATACATATATAATATACATTTATATATTCATACTCACATTTAATATATATCTATATTTATATACAACCATATACATATATACCTCATATATATTTATATACTAATAAATACTCAATTAATAAATAATAATATCTAATAGCAATAATATATATTTATTTAACCGCCACTAATTAATAAAATATTAATTAAATAGTTAATGAATCTATACTGTTTACCTTTATCCAGGTCCAGAATATTGTACAAATATCATAAATCAATATTTAATAATAAAAGTACAAATTTTTTGTATAAATATTCAAATAGTTAAAAATGCACATCAATACCTAAAATAATTTAGTAAATATTGTACACACATAAAATATGCCTACATGGTCGTCTTTGGTCTCACTACATACCTACAAAGGCTGGAATTTGGTTCGGGTCCAGTTCGGCTAAGTTGGTACAATCGGGTCATCTAAAATCAATATCTAATTAATAAATAAATAATTCATCGGTGGGGGTTAAGTCGTAACTTGGCCTGGTTTTCCTAGTTAGGACACACTTATGGTTGAGTCCTCCTTGGCATGGCTAATACACTAGTCAAGGCACACCACTGCACTATTCGTGCCATAATTTCTAGTCGTCTGGTACTCCAATTTCTAACCATGAATAAAATTATCTAACGTGATAATTAGCTAAATAATCATTTCTAAAATTTCTAAAATCACCATTTAAATAAAATAAATAATAATAAAATATTTTAAAAATTTTGGGGAGGGGAGCTACAGTCAGTATGGGCAGCCTCAAGTTCAGACTCCAGGAAAGTCAACTTCCTCTGAAGCGCAAGGATCTGCTCCCGCGTGTCAGTAATCTCACGAGAGGCAGCTGCTTCCCGAGCCGTAACATCCTCGCTCTCATGGCTCAGTTGATCATATCGATCCGACAGATCGCTGAGGTCCTTCAGTATGGACGGCCTGGTTTTATCCCGAGCAGCCCTTGTCTTTTCTATAATAGCGGCGAGGGAATCCCGCTCCTGATCTATAGCAGCAGACAGATCAGCCAGCCTCAAGACCTGAAGCTGGGCCACCAGCTGATCAGTCTCCACCAATTTTGCCTCCAGAAGTGCAGCCACCCCTGACCCACCGAAAAGAGTCTTGAGGATATCAATTTGACCCTGGGCGTATTGCCGGGCCAAGACGAAAGAGGTTCCACTTTCCACAGCAGCCACTATCCCCCTCTTCAGGTGACGATGAAAACTGTCAACCACGTCTTGCAACGCATCATCCAAGACCTCTGTAGAGGATGGTGTCAGAGGAAGCGTGGCCGCCAACATCGGAGGGGTGATACTAGAACTTGCCACCAAGGGGACAGAGTCCAAACAGAACGATGCGCGGATGGCAACTAACTCTTCATTCGCCACCCGAAGAGCCTGGACACTTGGTAGAGCAGACATGTCGACTCTCGGAGCCGCCCGAACAGAGGATGACGCAAGGACCATCGTCCCCTGCCCTGACGGCCCCGCTACCTGACTTGCCAAATTCGAGCCTGCAAGAGGCCCATCAAGACGAGCCAGAAGGGGAGGGGTACGCTCCTCTCCGCCAGTGCCCCTTCGGCATAGCTTGTCTCGATAATATCCATCCTCGGCACGGAAGAAGACGGACCTGTAGTCCCAGAACAATAATCAATCGAGGTGACCCGAAGGACATGATGATAGAGCAGATAAGCCTCCTCGCAGGTTAAGATTTGGCTTATCTTACCAGAAGAGGAACATGGAGGCTGCGGCTCATTCGCAGCTGACAGGGCCTCCTCACACGCGATCTTCAAGTTAAATTCGGCCGGTTCCTTGGCCCCTGCCACCTCGAAGGGAGATACGACTTGATCAACATCATCTTGAAGGAATTCAGCAACTTCAGCGACAGGTTCACCAGAGCCCCCGTCATTCCGAGTCACAACCTCGGCAACTTGAGACTCCTCTTCTCCTGACACCTGCAAGAGGGAAGAAAGATGATTAAAATCAAAAAAAGAAAAGAAAAAAGGAAGAACCGTGAATGACTTGTTTACCTCTAATGCGAGGTCAACTTCCTCGCCGCTTTTCCTTATGGTT
Organism: Iris pallida; assembly: GCA_029216955.1. Taxonomy (NCBI): domain Eukaryota; kingdom Viridiplantae; phylum Streptophyta; class Magnoliopsida; order Asparagales; family Iridaceae; genus Iris; species Iris pallida. The sequence goes on from JANAVB010031617.1 coordinate 9,227,028, forward strand.
AGCTGGCGGTGTCTAGTCACAGTCAGCTTCCGGGAACGAGGAATACCGCCAACAGGAGAAATGTGCCTGCTATACTTCTGCGCGAGGCCAGGCACAACGGATGGCTGATCTACCACCATTTCATCGGTTAAAACAGGCGGCTGATCCGCCCCTACATCTGCCCCCAGAAGGGAAGAGTCATCTCCATCATGCTCGTCGTCTTCGTCATCTGCAGCAGCGGAATCCGAATCTGGCACTTCGACTCTGTTCTTCCTCTTCCTTTTCTTGGCCCCCTGGGAACCCTCATCCAGGCCGGTACCAACGATGAAACTGGTACCCGGGTTAAAACCAACAGGGGGCTTGTTCGCCATGACATGGTACAAGGCCGCCATATACAAGATCTCTACAGACGCCTTAATAGCAGGAACAGAGAAAACGGTACGAGTATGGAATGTATCATAATAGTGCCAGGCCCGGATGCCATCAAGAAGGCTACCTTCAAAACCCAGACAAGAGCTGGGACTGTCTAGAAAAAGCTGATTGTATCCAAACTGCCGGGCAAACCTGCTAGGCAGATAAGGCTCCAGAAAGATAGTATTACGGTTGCGATACACCAGATGAGCATGACTGATGTTGCGCAGCCACAAAAGCATTTGGTCGTCCAGAAGTTGAGGGGGCCCAATACCATCGGGATGGACAGCCGCTACCTCCTCATCAGTAAAACGAGGGACATATACGAAAATATTGTACACATCCGCCCTCGCCAGTGCCATCCGACAAGCACGCATGGTCTCGAATTCCCAAGACTCATTGCGATAGCAGAAGATAAAGGTGTCGTCATCAGTTACACCGTCTTCAGTGCCCGGCCTCATCAAAGACGGATAATGCATCAACAGCCACCCCATCAAATAATGATAGGGTAGCTCAGTCCATTCGAAATCTTTGGTCACATTGCGGGCGATGACCTTGGATGTGAAAGTACGAAGGCCACGGTGTACACTGTACACCATGGCCGGGAGGAGAGCTAGCCGGACTTGCAAAACCAACTTCACAGCCAGAAGGATAAAATTGCGACTGAGCCTCTCGATAGAGCCTGCTCCTCCCGAGACTACACAATTTTGCAGCCATATCATCAAGAATCCCGCCAGGAGCGCCTTCTCGGACAACTCTTGGTTATCCTGATAAAAATAGCCAAAAGAGTCAGTTTTGCTCCCGAATCTATCACTAGTGGTAGTCGCCCTCTTAGTTGACGACACTAAGGCTTTGACCGCCTCCCGGGACCGAGGTCGTCGGGGAGTAACTTGACCTGAGGCATCCGTCGGGAAGAGATAGCGCACCCAGTCCTTGGTGTAGGAAGCATGACCTTCCGAGCTACTTTCCTTTTTGGCTATCTGATGACATGTGCTATAGTGGCACAATATCTCTTGATAAAGAGCCACGAAGCCTGGATACAGTCTTTCCAAATCTTCAAACTCCTCGTTCGTAGGAGTATACGCCTCAAAAGCTTCGTCCCCCCAAGGAAGCTTGGAGACCGCGTGCATTTCGTGGAGCACAAGCCCCATCTCCCCTACGGGTGTATAGAAGGTCCCCGTCCGACTGTTATACATCTCCAGCAGAGATATAAATAATCTTTGTTTATGGGCAAGCCGTGGCTGGTGCCCCGAATGGCATGGTAAAGACCAATCTCACACAGAAAGGCTTCGTACATTTGTAAAAGCTACATAGACAGATTATTCCACGAGGGAACGGGATGTGCCCAACTGGGGAGCATCAACCAGCCAATGGGATAAGAGCCCTTCCGAGCAAGTTGATTCATAAAGGTGTCGGCTGTAAAAAACGTGAAATTGGGACCCGGCACATTCAAGAAAGTACCTGGGGCCAATCGTATCACAGAACGGCTGGTGTGCACCTTGCCCACACACACGGACTTCAGGCTGTTGTTATAATGGATGTCTCCCACAAACATCCCACCTCGGGTAGGAGTTAAAGATTCTTCCATCTTCCGGTCCAATGGGAGCATATTGACCGTGTTAAAAGAACGGAGAATGACCATTCTCCGTTTTAAAACAACGGAGAATGACCATTCTCTGTTTTAAAAGCAAGCAGAATGGCCATTCTCCATGTTAAAGGAACGGAGAATGGCCATTCTCCATGTTAAAAGCAAAGTGAATGGCCATTCTCCGTCCAAAAAAATTCTCTTCGAAAATATTATCATTAGAAAAGTAAAAAATATTTTGTCCAATCAATATAGATTTTTTTTAAAAATATGTGAGCAGATAATCTGCCCGACCTCAGAAGCAGGTTTCCTCAGTTCACCACCACCACCATGACATGTAGCTTTATTAACAAAATATTAAATTGTTAGATGAAAAATAAAATTTTTGATAATGTCATGGACAGTAAAATTATAGCGGCGCCGCTGGTACTTCTTCTTGTTCGAGGAGGTCTCGAAGACGTCCGACGCGAACTGGACCGATTCTTCTCGACGCAGCTGGTACTCCTCGTTGTTCTATGAGGGCTCGACGATATTCGACGCGATCCGAACCGATTCTTATTTCCTTCTTCATCTCCGTTTCTCTTTCCATACCACCACCAACACAACCACCACCACTACGGCCTATAACCAAAAAAAAAATGAAATTTATACGTTGATGCACAAAATATTAAATTGGATGGACGAAAGAGAGAGAGTAAATATGAGTTAATTTAGGGTGTTCGTTGAAAAAACTAAAGTGAAGAATGACCTGCTAAAGTAAGTTACCAACAGGTCAAAAGTGTAAATCAGCATTAAATGATGTTTCTACTCTATTATTCAATCCGAACCATTGGATCTACATCCAATGGTCCAGATTTCGGATGTATCGATACATTCTTTTCCAGGGGACGTATTGTAGAACGACCATATATATATATATATATATATATATATATATATATATATATATATATATATATATATATATATATATGGGAGCGGATCAAAAGGCCCCAATAGAAAACCCCCTAAAACCCCCCTCACTCTCAACCGTAATTTAATGTTAATATTAATGTTAATGTTAATATTAATTTTTATTTTTATATTAATGTTAATGTTAATATTAATGTTAATGTTAATATTAATTTTAAAGTTAAGTTTAATGTTAATTTTAGTATTTAATGTTAATATTAACATTAAAATTAACACTAACATTAATATTAACATTAAATTACTGCTGAGAATGAGGGGGGTTCTTAGGAGGTTTTCTAAGGGGGACTTTTGATCCACTTCATATATATATATATATATATATATATATATATATATATATATATATATATATATATATATATATATTAAAAAAAAAAAATTTTAATATATATATATATATATATATATATATATTTATATATATATATATATATATATATATATATATATATATATATATATAAAATATATATATATATATATATATATATATATATATATATATATATATATATGTATATATATATATATATATATATATATATATATATATATATATATATATTAAATATATATATATATATTTTTAAATATATATATATTAAATATATATATATATATATATATATATATATATATATATATTAAATATATATATATATATATATATATATATATATATATATATATATATTATATATATATATATATATATATATATATATATATATATATATATATATATATATATATTAAAATATATATATATATATATTTATATATATATATATATATATATATTTATAAAAAAAAATATATATATATATATATATATATATTTATAAAATATATATATATATATATATATATATATATATATATATATATATATATATATATATATATATATATATATATACTCCTCAACTGCCACATGTGGAATACGTCATGCACGCCTTCTAGTGATGGAGGCAATACATGTTTGTAAGCCACCTTGCCAATTCGCTCCAACATAACAAATGGCCCGATATACCTCTGGCTAAGCTTGCCTCTCACTCCAAAAAGGATAGTACCCCAGGTAGGCGAGATATTTAAGAAGACATTGTAGAAGCATCAGAAATTTTCAGCAAATATAGCTCCATGCAACCCAGTCAAAGCAGCTCCATGCGCCCAATCAGTACGACTCCATGCGCCCACTAAATGAAGCTTCATGCACCCAGTCCAAGTATAACTCCATGCGCCCAGTCCAAGTATAACTCCATGCGCCCAAGACGAGCTCCCCCGAGAGGAGGGTGCATAGCCTGAGAAATGGCTATGCGCCCAAGCCTGACTCAGTCAAAGCCACGATCAAAATGTGCACCGAAGCGCATGGCCACGTCAGTCTCCATGAGCAGTAGTACACCGAAGCATGCGGCCACGTCATCACCACGACCAACCTACGATCTCGCAGCCTGTATGTGCCTACACCCTATGCACCTAAAACAGGACTATGTGCCCACATAGGAACCAGCATGTCTCTTCATATGGGCGCATAACATCATTCCAGCCCAACAACGACTATAAAAGGGAGGCTTCTTCCCTCTTCAACAGACAGAACGAAGAACATTTTTAAGAGCCAAATTGCTGCACTTCTTGCCAGTGAGCCGAGAGTTAGCAATTTTCTGAGGTTTTCTTCCACTTTTGTAATCGAAGTGTCAACGAAGTAAAGGAGCAATTGCCGCTCGATCTCCATTGTCCCATTCCCCAGAATTCTTCTTTTTGTACTCGGGGATCCTCAGCGCAGGATCTCTCAGGCATACTCGATTTCTGGTGCCTTGCACAAATAAAAAGAAACGACAACGTTTTTTTCTTCTTTTGTGTGTGTGTCCACAAAAATGGCGACTCTGCTGGGGACTACCTTTTTTTTCTGACGAGAAGGTGGTGACGCAATCCGATACCAACAAAGTGGGTAGTACTCAGAAGATGTTGATCGTAAAATTCGATCAACAGGCGTTCGAAGATATGCTCTCGAGGGACGACTATACTCCCTTAAAATCAGCAAAGCCAAACAAGTCTCACAAGACTTGGCTTCCGAAGGCTCGCTGCGTATATCTTGCTAGTGCCATAGCGAATATGCAACTGTAGGACTCTGTCACCTGGGCGTAGGATTCTTTCACAGAAGTCTCCCTAATGGAGAAGGCTCATATCGTTTTGGGCTCTACTAGCCCAGTGACTTCTTCCCTCCACAACCAACAACAGAGTGTTCAACACTCGAGACTTGGCAGAAGAAAACACTACGATGCCAAGGATCGGGGTGTGCGGTACTCTGGCCAGACCCGACAAGGCTCACAAATGAAGGAGGCAAAACTGGGAGAAAACAGTGCTGCTTCACCAAGCATGCGCCCAAAGCCATGCGCCCAAGGGAGTGTTTGGGCGCATAGCCCCAGCCAGAACACTTCTGTCTTCAACAGGTTGGGCACTCAGAGTCATGCGCCCAAGGCTATGCACACGGGCTCTCCGGATCCATACTATGCGCCCACATCAAGGCGACTCAAATATGCTGTCAAGAAGCATGCGCCCAAGCCCAGTCTCCAAGGCCTATGTGCCCACAACAAAAAGACAGGTCCCAACGCGTATAGCATGAGGCTGTCTTCAAGGACATCACAGAACTTAGGTGTAGGGGTTGCCCCTGCACATGAACTAAGTCTGGATGCGCCTACTCTCCTTAAGAACCCGTATGTAAAGCTCAACGATACATACAACATGGGTTGTAAGACAAAACTCCCTTCCGCTGACTTGTGCGACATGATAAATCATAAGCGTAAAGCGAGGGAGAACATAACAATTCATAGTGCACTTCCGTGCGCTAATATTGTTATCAACTGTTGTTGCTCCAAAGTAACAAGAGTGCATCAGAGAAAGTCTGTGTTTCGACGGCTACACTTCTCTGACGATGAGAAGCCACTATGTGTCTCATCTAACATGGCTTCATGGGGTCCCCCTTACAGAAGCCCCGATCAAAGTCGGTGGACTACCAACCCAACCTTCTCTCTCAGTTCCACGAGAAGGAGAAGACGAAGTCTACCAACAGATGGCCAATGAGCTGTCACATCCGAAGGATCTATATGGGCACTCAATCAAAGGCAAAATTCCGTACAGACGACGAAGATTCCCAAGCCGGGGGTAGCATTCCCTCAGAATCTGAAGTAGATGACCCCCACACTGGGTGTAGCCTTCCAAAGGACGATGATCCCTCCTAATTCGATGGCGACTATCTACCTCCTCTACCTGAAGATGAAGGACTTATCCACTCGGAGACAGACAGTATCAGCACCAGTTGTACTCATTCCTCTGTTCATCCTCGCATGCTATCTACGTACATGACGGACGAAGAAGGACCTGAAGAAGCTAGTGATCGGACTAGTAAACGGCTAGAGGGTCTCGAAACAGCATTCGCCAAGATCACTGATATGCTTACCAGTATCATGGCAGTCCAAGCTGCTGGAGCTGTTCCTCCACCTCAGCAAAATGCCTCAGCCCATGCTAGTCCGGCTCATAGCAATAACCTCCTGTCCTACAAAAAGAGTATCATTCTGTTGCACCTCCTCCAAATCTTACAAATACTGGGGGTGGTCCTTCGTCGACAATACTTGGCAATCGCTCAGCGGCTGTTTTCCAACACCTGCTCAATCAACAGGATGTAATTCATTCCCTAGTTGCTCGCCTCGACGCCATCTCACACAAAGACGAGCTGCAGAAGATGGGGATATCTCAACCATATCCTCCTGAGTGGAAGAACGCTACCTGTCCTCCTAACTACAAGCCGCTGACGCTGAACTCATTCGACGGCTTGACTTGTCCTCGTCAGCACATGACGTACTTCAACACGCAAACTTTGCACTTGCCCCAAGACGATCTATTCCTGTCAAAGCTGTTTATTAGCACCTTGCAGGGGGTAGCCTTCGAATGGCTTGCAGTCTGCCTGACGGGTGTATCAATTTATTAAAAGACTTGGAGAGGTTGTTCCTCAAAAGGTTTTATAAGAGTGGCATGCATGTTAGTATGTCCACTCTCATCGAGACCAAGCAAAGGAAGACTGAATCTGTCATTGCCTTCATTGAACGCTTCGGTCGACTAGCACTGAAGATGCCCTTCGTCATACCATACTCAGAACTTATGGATACTTGTCGACATAACTTTCTTCCTACAGTAAAGTTTTGTCTAGGTATACATAAGTATGATACATGGCCCGCATTCTTTGGGGCCGCTAATGTTGCTGAAAATGATGTTCCTAACTTGGAACTACTGGGGCTGAAGACACCCAAATCTGAGGACAAAGGCAAGCATCCTCAGACTATCCCTGTTCGTGGGGTAAAGGAAAAGAACTCCTGAAGGTCGACACATCCAAAGGAGCTTCCAATTCTCAAGGCGCCTCCGACAAACCTAAGGAGACCTTCTCCTTCGACGAAGACGATGTTATCACTATCTTCTACACATTGCCGAAGGGTAATAAGCTGACATTGCCCCCACCATGATGTCCTGCAGAGGCGAGCCAGCTCAATGATCCTAAGTACTGTCTTTACCATCAGTACGTGCATCACTCCACCAAGGACTGCATCATCCTGAAGAAGAAGATACAACAGCTTATCGACAGCCAAGTGATCAATCTCGAAGCTGAAGACAAGGTCGTATCTGCTAACATGATCTCTCTTTATTTTGGTGACTTTCCTTCTACAGAAGTCCCAGACGACGTGGTCCCGATCTCCAAGGCAACGATGGAAGTCGTCAACCTACCACCAGCTCACAACTCAACCTTGGTCCCACTCACAACTGGACGTGGTGAGATCATGTGGGTCCATCCGGACCTTGTCCAAGAAGTAATGCAGGGGGTAGCACCTCCCAAAGCAAGAAGGGTCAAGAAGTTTAAGCCATGCCATATGGTATCCTCCCCCATCTACGAGGTTCTATCTGGCGAGACACGATCGAGGAAGACTTATCTTCGGACGTACGATCCCGCACAAGAATAAGCACTGCCTTCTCAAGCTCCTACTGCCCCTACAAGCTCAGAAGTCGGCCCATCCAAGCCTCAAACGACATCCAAGCAGAAGGAGATGCGGTTTGACAAGTCTCTAAAGGCGCCAGCTCCAGAAGGCATGGATCGACCCTACAACTTTGACATACTGGCTCAGCTAGCCAATACACCCGCCAGGTTGTCTCTGTTCGATTTATTGTGACTTCCAAAAATACGGAAGGCCTTAAGTGAGGCATTGCTACATGTCGACTCTTACCTCGCTGAGGTCAAAGCTCCCACTGAAGATCCTGTCTCCTGCCCCCACTGTCACAGTACTATGGAAGTGGTGCCTAACATCACCTTCTCACAGGAGGACATGCTACTAAAAAATAATCGTCATGATAGACCCCTATACTATACAGGGTATATCGGAACGATCAAGGTGCACCGCATGCACATCGATCCAGGATCCTCCCTCAGCATCATTCCTAGAAGCTTGCTTCAAATCCTGGGAATTCCTCTGCACAAGCTATCCGCAACCAACACAACTATCATGGCTTTCAATGCTGGTCGAAGCCATCCGTTGGACAAGATCCGCCTCAAATGCTAGATCGGTGATCTCCGAACGGAGGTCTCCTGCTATGTGATCGATACCAATGTAACCTACAACGTCATGCTGGGACGTCCATGTATACATGAGAACATGATCGTCCCTTTCACACTTTACCAGTACTTCAAGTACGTCAATAGCGACGGTGTCGTGAAGACAGAGTTTGCTGACGTCGATCCCTTCATGGGCATCGAAGCTTACTATGGAGATTCGGTACTTTACCAATCTCAACCCCCTAAGGATAATGGCAATGAAGCTAATAATGAAGCTGAAGCACCTCCATCCCCCAACGGTGGTCCCCTGATTGTCCGAGTCAAAGGACGTACTACTCCAAAACGTACCCCGAAGCCTCTCACAATCTGGGTAAAGAAGAAGAAACCCGACAAAGTCAAACCATTGACCATCACTCTCAACAAAACACCTAAGGGGGAACCTACTGATGTTCATTTTCCCAATCCTGAAGAATTATCCTATGTGGTGAACTCGGCCAAGACTGTGGCTCCTCTTCCATAGGATGACCCTCTCATTGAGTATATCAATACTCAGAATAATGTACCTTCAGTGGATGATGTTATCCCTGAAGAAGAACTTGCGTATTTCCTTAGTAAAGGTTTATCTTTGAATTACTTCGATGTTTATCAATCTGTAAACTATTACATAGGTACGATATACGCCCTAGAGAACGGCATAGGACCACACCTCTGTATGCCTGTCACGACGTCTCACCTACGAGGAAAACGTTTACCCAGAAGATATCCACTACTTCATCATTCCAGCCAGAAAGAAAGATGAAGAGCTAATCATCTTCGGTCGTATAATTGGCGAGAGAAAGTTTGTTCCAGACTTTACTCCTTCCAAGTACAACACAGAAGCTGACTATGACTCTGGAAAAATGCAACTTCTGGTATAGTTGACAGGCCAAGAATATCATCAAGAATATGGGATATGATATCAAAAGCGACGAAGGACTAAATTACGGCCGAGGACGAAGGTTGCCGATTCGACATTTTGTGCCTCCCGGATAACCCGAGAACTACTACCAACGAAACGGTGTTGGTTTGGACTACGTCTCTCCTCTAACAACTCCCGAAAGATCAGATGATGAAGTAGATCTTGTTCTCATTCTTCTGATTCCTCCCTCTGGGACTCAGACTCTAGCATCGACAAACATGTTCAAAGCACCTTTGTCGATCCACATGGTTTCTGCCGACCAAGTTACAGACGATGTCCAATCAATCGAACTCGAACAATAGGCTCAAAAGATAGACACCAGGTGGGAGCTATGAAGACATGCCAGGCTTGGACCCTAAAGTCGCCGTGCACCGCCTGAACATTTCGTCTAAAGCTAAGGCTGTAAAACAGCAACAACGGCGATTTTGACCATACGTCATGGAATCCATCGAGAATGAAGTCAAAAAGCTCATCGCCAGTAGATTCATTCGCGAGGAACAACATCCCGACTGGGTTGCCAATATCGTTCCAGTCATGAAAAAGAATGGTAAAGTTCGAGTCTGTATCGACTACCGTGATTTGAACTCTGCATGTCCGAAAGACGAGTTCCCTCTACCGTTCACCGACGTAATGATTGACAACACTTACGGCTTCGAACGGATGTCCTTTATGGATGGGTTCTGTAACGCCCCAGTCCCAAAATACTTAGGACTAGATACGTATCCATGCCAGCTACATACATACGAAGTACACTCCAATATATGGAAACCTCGTATAATACATAAGCTGTAAAATGCAGTAGAACCATAATAACTAAATCTCAGCCACTGGATAAATAAATGATATAAAAGCAACTTTGGATTTTGTCATATATACAATCGTTGGGCGGAGACAAAGTCCACTACCAACTACCTCGAATAAAATGTACAAGAAGTGATCGATAAAATAACGAGACGAACCAAGCGCAATCGTCTTCGAAAGAATGGAGAAGATCACAGCCTTGGCTAGAACACCTGCAAAATCACAGAAGTACACACCTGGAGAGATAACCAGGTCCTCAGAGGGACGTAACAAAATACAATAAATATGCCATATAAATACTGAATATAAAATATGCCATAATTAAAGAAAATAATAAGACATAAATAAGGTACTCTAACCATACTAAAGTGAACATACAGTTAAGAACAAACCTTTCGTCGCATGAGCCCTGGCTGTAATAGGATCTGGTATAGTCCCCACTTGGGCAGCAGTGACCGAGAGCACGACATTAAAAAATGACAGTGGCCTGTAGGTCCTAAAAAAATCAAGTTGCACCTATTAACAAAGTCAGAAAATCAAGAAATACAACTTTCAAATGAACTGCGCATACATCAGATTGCGCATCATTCAGATTGCGCACACCAGACTGCGTACACTTTCAACTGTGCAGGCTGACGTGGCAATGTCATCATTATCTGACAAAATCAAATCTTTCTGACAGCTGACAACACAAAGAACGAGGAGACTGTTCGTTTATTGCACCGCACAGCGCTCGAGGACAGTTGGACAGCTGTACATGCAGCACAATCGGTCAGGAATTTTGTTGCGCAATCCAATCTTACGCAATCTGAAGTCAGCACAATTAATGTGGCATATTTCATCATGATAATTGACAAAAGTACACGTGGCATTCATGCCATCAATTTCTCACTACGTGGCAACCGTCTATGCACAATCATGCGCATTTCAATCAAATAATGCCATGTGTCCAAGACAGTTGGCCCACGACCAGACAACTGCCTGCGCAATCCAGTTCCTGCGCAATCCAACTTGCGCCATTCAGAATAACTAAAAATTAGTTATTTCCAGAACTCTATAAATAGAGTTTCAAGTCTTCATTCAAAGGGATCAGACATAAAAGTTCAGAAATATCAGAGAGTTCAGGAGTTCTTGCCCAAGTGCTGCTGTATTCTTCCGAGGCTTTTGTCTTCAACTTCAGAGGCTACCGTCTTCAAAGTTCACATCGTCCAAGGGATAAAGCAATCGTCTTCTAGATTGGATTCCTACAATTGTACTTTCCCAGAATTCTTGTAATCTTTACAAAGTTTGTATCAATAAAGTTTAATACTTTTGTTTTTGCAAACAAAATGGCGACTCTGCTGGGGATGACTTTCTCCTCTGACGAGGAAGTGACAACTCAATGTGACGTTGCGTCTATCGGAAAGACGCAGAAGACACTGATTGTGAAGGTCAACCAGACGGCCTACGAAGCCATGATCAACTCCAGGACCACCCCTCGCACTGCAACAACTTCTGCCACAAGCAAAGTACGCCCAGTGTGGGTCCCTAAGAATGCTGTACAGTCTGTTCCTTCTGCTAAGAAGACTGCTGCGCAGTCTGCTGATTCTGTCTCTAAGACAACTGCGCATTCTAATGTTTCTGCTGTCAAGGGTGCTGCACAATCTGCTGTTGCCAGTGCACAAGAGACTTCATATACAGCCCTATCAAGGTGCAAGACTTTTCTGCCTCTGGCGCAGTTGGCTTCCAATCTTTCTGTGCAAACCAACACTCCAGCAACTAGAGTGCACCCCAAACACTCTATGGCCAGAACTCCTGATGCGCAAACCACAGTGTCTGTAGCCAGAACCAGAAAGTCATCTGTCAAAGATTCTCCTGCGTAACCTGCCAGTACGCTATCAATTCATGAGCAAACTGTGCCTGCGCAATCTAACAAAGACAGCCCTTTGGCTAATCTCTCTTCTTCTCACAACAAGGGGAAGAGTGCTGCTCATCTCCAACACCCTGCTGCTCCTGCGCAATCTACTGGGGGTAGTCTTTTGGCTATTCCTCTTCCTCTCCAGAATAAAGGAAAAGGCCCTTTGGTCTTTTCTCAAACTTCCTCGTCTCTTGACTTGGAAGATAATAGAGGAAAACGCTCTTTAGCTAACCCTTCTTTACAAAACAAAGGAAAAGACCCTTTGGTCTTTTCTCAGTCTTCTTCGGTCTTTACCGTAGAAGATCACACTGAACGTGCTTCGGCATCAGTCAGTACAAAAACTCTTTCAAACAAGGATTCTTCTTTCCATGTTAAAAGAACTTATACTGATCAAAGAGGTATTCTGCCTACTCCGGTAGCAGAATTCCAAGATCTCCCAACCCTCAAAATCTTCCGTTCAAGACAGGGAAAATTGCTGGTGTCTCAAACAGAAACCCCTGGGGGTGAGTTTGCTGATCTAAGAACTTATCTCAACAGGCCAACTTCGGTGAAACGTAAACAGCCAATACCGAAGACCAAACATCATCAAAAGCAAACTTCCAGGATCAAGAATTTGGACACCTATGCCAATGAAATGAGCACTTCCCTGTACACTCAAGGGACAAAATATTTGAAGAACCGGAACCATGTTCCGAATGTTATTAAAGAACATATCCCTCGAACTTCTTCTCATCCTATTGCTGTTCCCGATCTCCGAGAACACCTCAAGCAAAGGTGGGACAACACTTTAACACTTCCAATTCAACCAAGTGATCGTCATCATTGTAATCACAAGGTTGTCATCAAGTATTGCTGTCAAACAACCAGACGATCTGTCTTCGATCGTCTGACTTTCCTAACTCTGAACCTATGTCGGAAGATGAAGACAAGGTTTTGTACGCTTCCGTCAACATGACTTCTAGAGATACTGGGGATAGGAAGTGCTCTAAGCACGGGAAGCCTCACAAGCCAAGCCAGCGGTATTTGGATTTACTTCAAGAATCTTCTGAAGGAGTATTCCAACATACCCGATGCCGAAGCCGAGACACAATCGGTCAAAGGAATCTTCAAAATCCTTCTAAACGTCTTCTTCCTTCTCACTCAGGAGATGACTCTTTCTCCGACTATGATGCATACAACGAAAGCACAGAGCAGACAGTGTCCTCCACTATACCCAGAGAAGTGACAGCTTACGTAGTCAATGAAGATCCTGATGCTTCCAGTTCAACTAGTCAAGAACAAAGAATAGCTGCACTAGAAGATAAGCTGAAGACAATGGCGGAAATGGTCGCAAGTATGCATTCCATTATTGTAGCCCAGCACACAGTAGCACCGACCGTACCGCCTACAAATCCTGAAATTATAGCATCGTCAGTGCCTGTTAATGCAGGGTTGGGGGTAGCATCTCTTCCAATACCTCCTGTACAAGTCCAACCTACACCCAGTCAGTCAGGTGCTGGGGGTAGTGCTTATGATGCTGTTCCTCCTCCTAACAACCGTGGTTCAACCTGCTCCTTCTACATCAGTAGAAGATGCCAATGAAGCTGTGAAGCTCTTGCGGACCAGTTCGAAGCTTTCAAGGAGAAGGACAACTTGCAAAGATTGGGGATCAAGCAACCTTACCCAGTTGAATGAAAGGAAGTCCCGTTTCCTCCGAAGTACAAGATCCCAACCATTTTGCTGTTTGATGGCAGCACATCTCCCAGTCAGTTCATTAACCACTTTGAGGTTATGACTGTCCAACTTCAACCAAATGACGCTCTTCTTACCAGAGTATTCGTCGGCTGTTTAGCTGGCGTAGCATACGATTGGTATAGAAGCTTGCCCGATGGTTGTAACACCTCCTTCTCTGGCATAAAACAAATCTTTTTGGAACGATTTTACGAGGGGATCAATGACATGACTATTTCAGCTCTCAATAAAATCAAACAAAGGCACAATGAAACTGCTGAAAGTTTCATTGAAAGATTCTGTCGAAAGCTTTGAAAATGCCTCCTGGAACTCCGGCTGCTGTCACCATAGACACCTGCAAGGCAAATCTATTCTATCATCAGCATGTGGAGGGATCTACTCAGTTCCAAGATTAGCCATCCTTCATTGTCAACGCCAAAGCAGCCGAAGTTAGCGCCGACAAATTTAAGCAGCTAGGGGTACAAATGTCTGACCCTGACCGGGATGAACATCAAACATCAGGTGGTGGCAATCGCCAGAACAACCAAAGCAAAAGAAACTTTGAACATCAATTTGAACAAGAACAAAGGATCTCTGGCGGTTAACGTAGCTCCTCCTACGTCCACTTCTACTCCTTCAGCACCTCCACCGAGAGAACCTCGTCCTAAAGTAGAATATTCCTTTGACGAGAATGACACATCAAGCATCTTTGATTGCTTAATCAAAAGCAATAAAATCCAACTTCCAGATCCAAAGAAGCCCGATAAAGTCGGTAAGACTGATCATCCCAAGTACTGTGTCTATCATAGGTTCATCGGACATCCCACTCGAGCATGTTATGTGCACAAGGCAAAATTCAAGAGCTGGTTAACGCTGGCGTTGTCACTCTGTAACAAGACGAGAAGACTGTTACCACAAAATGGTCTCAGTTCAATTCGGTGACTTTCCGCCCCAGATGATGCAACATGGTGTCATTCCTATCCCTAAAGCTACTCATGAGATCGAGAATCTCCCTCCTCCACGAAATAAGGTCTCGTCCCTTTATCTCTTGATAATGGCGAGATTATGTGGATTCATCCGGATCTTGCATCAGAGTTTGAACTTCCCTCTTCCTCCAAGAAGAAAGAACGCTCTAAGGGCAAGACAAAGACTTACAATATGGTGTCTTTTAACCCATAGTTGATGAAGAAATCCTGCTGGGCACAGATCAGGGAAAGCTTATCTAAAGGATTACCCCGAAGCCCAAGAGAATCCTGCTTCTTCCTCTGAGCCTGCTCCAGTGCAGCCTACTTCTACTGAGGATATTCCTACTGCTTCCTCACCGGTTGTGATACCCATTCCTCCCAAGCCAACGGTCGCTGATAAAGGCCAACAGCAAGTCCGCTTCGACAAACCTTTGAAGAAGACATCTCCTTCTGGACTTGAAAAGCCTTACAACTTTGATATTTTGGCTCAGTTGGCCAATACACCCGGCCCGGTTGTCAATCTTTGAGCTCTTGTGCCTCTCCAAAGAAACTCGGGAAACGCTGAGCGAAGCTCTCATGCAAGCTGAAACCTGCTTAGCTCTTCTGAAGAAGCCAAAAGTAGAGCCAGTCTCTTGCCTCCATTGTCATAGCGTGTTGGAGTTAATTCCAAACATAACTTTCACACAAGATGACATGTTGATGGAAGACAACAGGCACGACCGTCCCCTCTACTATACAGGATACGTCGACTCGATGAAAGTCGATCGTATTTTGATAGATCCAGGGTCTGCTCTCAGCATTATGCCGAAGACAATGTTGGATGCACTGAAAATCCCGGTGTAGTCTTTCCAGTACAATCACCACTATCCTTGGGTTCAATCAGGGAAGGAGTGAGCCTATGGACAAGATTCACCTAAAACTTTAAATCGGCAATCTTCGTACAAAGGTTACCTTCTACATCGTTGACAATCATGGTTGTTCCTACAATGCTTTGCTGGGAAGACCATTTCTGCACGAGCATAATATTGCCCCTTCAACTCTCCATCAATGTTTTAAATATGTGGATGACAATGGAGAGGTACAAAAGGAGGTTGCTGATCTCTATCCTTTCAAAGCGTCGAAGCATATTGCAACGATGCTCGTATGTACAAGGATGAGTTTTTGAAGGTTGTCCTGTCTCTGGATACTGAAGAAGAGCAAGAAATAGTACCTAATGACACCCTCATCATTCCTGTCAAAGGGCGTGTTTCTCGTCCTCAATCCTCCAAGCCACTGGCTATTCATTTGCCAATTCAGAAGCAATCAATTGATGATCAAGATCAAAGGGTGCTCACCTCTTCTGAGCCACTTGTTATCGACTTACGTCGTAACAAGGATAAAAAGCAGCTCACTTCTTCTGAGCCACTTGTTATTGATTTACCTCATAACAAGGAGAAAAGGGAGTTCACCTCCTCTGAGCTGCTTGTTATCGACCTCTGTCGTAACAAAGCCAATCCTCCTCCGCGTTCTTCTTCTCCCCCTCGTGTAATCAATCTGACCAAGCCTGCTAAGGCTAAAGGTCCTGCTGTAAATATAAATGTACAAATCAATGAAAAATCATCTACTTTCCAGTATACTGATGTCATTTATCATGCTAAATGCTATTTGGATATGTTAGATAGCTTCCAATCATTTATAATGGGAGTTGTGCAATCTCTTCAAACTGAAGTTTCATTTGAACACCCAAAGGACTCATTTCGTATTGTTCCCGCTCGTAAGAAAGACGAGAGTCTAATACTTTTTAGTAAAGGACCGGAACAACAATTCAGCTATACGGATGATAGCAAAGTTAACGACACGGGATATCTTCAACTCCGTCGTTACAGTCAACAATCAAAAGACATCATCCGAAAGATGGGTTACGACTTTAAGAGTGGCCTCAACTACGGTAAAGGACGAAGAACTCCTCTCCATACAACTGTTCTGAAAGGAAACTCAGAGATGTACTACAATAGCACCAAAAGAGGTCTCGGATATGCTTCTCCTCCAGTGTTATCCCCAGCAGGCTCTGAATCCGATAGTGAAGAGCGCTCTAACTCTTCTGATTTCAGATCATGGGATTCTGACACCAGCATTGGTCAAGTTCATCGGTTAACTGTATCTTCTAACATGGTCTCCGTTGAACTTCCAGAAGGATACGACGAAGACATCGAAAAAAGTCCTGAAACAGATCCTTGGGCTCAACGAATGGATACCCAATGGGAACTCCGATTCGAACAAAGGGAACCTCCTACCGAAGATCAATTAGTTAAAATTGATGTGGGAGAAAGCGGATCACCTCATCCAATATTCATCAGCAAGAACCTTCCAGAGGAGGATAAACAAGAATTAATTCTTCTGATTAAAGAATACATTGATGTCTTTGCTGGAGCTATGAAGACATGCCAGGACTGGATCCTAAAGTTGCTACTCACAAACTGAACATTCTGCCGAATGCAAAACCGGTCAAACAACAACAACGGCACTTTAAGCCAGAAATGATGGATGCAATCGACGATGAAGTCAAAAAGCTCATTGCTTGTGGCTTTATCAGAGAAGAACAATATCCTGATTGGATAGCCAATGTTGTCCCAGTTCTAAAGAAAACTGGCAAAGTTTGAGTTTGCATCGACTTCCGGGATCTTAATAAAGCATGTCCAAAAGATAAATTTCCTCTCCCTATCACGGACGTCATGATCGACAACACCTGTGGGTTCGAAAGAATATCTTTCATGGATGGATTTTTGGATACAATCAGATTCGGATGAATCCTGAAGATGAAAAGCATACTTCTTTTCGCACTCCTCGTGGAGTCTACTGCTATACTATTATGCCGTTTGGTCTCAAGAACGCTGGTACAACATACCAACGAGCCATGAGTACCATCTTTCGAGATCATCTGCGTAAGGCTGTCGAATGCTACGTCGATGGTATTGTGTTAAAAGTCGTCTAAAGGAAGATCACATCCAAGACTTGAGAACTATCTCCAATCTCATGCGCCAACATCAACTCAAAATGAATCCCACCAAGTCATTCTTGGGTATCTCTAGTGGCAAATTTCTCAGCTTCGTCATTGCCTCTAAGGGTATACACGTGGATCCCGAGAAGATCAAAGCCATTCAAGAGATGCGTCCTCCACGCAACCTAAAAGAGCTACGAGGATTCTAAGGTCGACTTGTGTACATCAGGAGGTTCATTTCAAATCTGTTTGGACGCTGCAGACCATTCACTCAACTCATGAAGAAGGGTGTCTCTTTCATTTGGACTGAAGAATGTCAACGAGCATTTGACGATATCAAGCGGTATCTCATGAATCCACTAGTCTTGGTGCCACCAATTTCTGGCATACCATTCTTAATGTATGTCCGTGCTATGGACCATTCATTGGGTGTTTACTTGCCCAAAAGAATAAAGAAGGCCACGAACAAGCTATCTATTATCTCAGTCGTACTATGATTGGTGCTGAACATCGTTATAGTCCTGTCGAAAAAGAATGCCTAGCTCTCATGTTTGCTGTTCAAAAGACTCGACATTATATCATTAGCTAAACTATTCATGTCATATCCCGAGTTAACCCTCTTTGGGTACTCATGAAGAAGCATAGCACACTCAATTCTCGGTTGGCTACATGGGCCATTCTGCTAGCCCAGTATGACATGGTGTATGTTCCTCAAAAGTCTGTCAAAGGTCAAGCACTGGCAGATTTCTTAGCAGCTCATCCTGTTCCAGTGATATCCAAACTCTACGATAAAATTCCAGACAAGATTTTGGAATCTAACACAGTCTCTGAAGAATTTCCTACTTGGCGCCTATTCTTTGACGGTGCATCCAGGATTGGACCCAATGGTGCTATTGTTGCAGGAGTCGGAGTTGTTCTTGTCTCTCCAGACAGATCAACTATCCAAAGAGCCTACTCTCTAGATGAACCATGCTCTAACAACGTAGCAGAATACAATGCTCTACTGATCGGTCTTCAATTAGCCAAACAACTGGACGTCGAGTATCTTGAAGTCTATGGCTACTCTAAGCTGGTTGTTAATCAGGTTAGAGGAACCTATGAAGTTCGTCATCAAGATCTAGTGCCTTATCATGAAGCAGCAATCAACATGGCTACGTCATTCAAAGCCTTCTTCATAGACTATGTTCGGCGAGCTTGCAATACTGAAGCAGATGCCTTGGCCAATCTTACAGCAGTCTTAGCTATCCCTATCAAAAGACAGCAAGTAGTGGTTATTTCTAATCGAGAATTATTTTGCATTAAAAACAATCATAATATTAAATTCAGTAACTTCGCTAAAGATAATATTATCGATGAAGATTGGAGAGCTCCTTTCATCGACTTCGTAGTTCACGACATACTACCTGAAGACCCCAAAGAGGCCACGAGTATTCGTCGACGTTCTCTCCGATTCTACTACAACCAAACTACAAAGACTCTCTATCGGCGGACTTATGACGGTCTTCTTCTACATTGTCTAGCTGGTGATGAAGCAAAGCAAGTATTACGAGAAGCTCATGACGGCGTCTGTGGAGCACATCAACCTGGTCCTAAACTCCAAGATCGTATCCGACGAATGGGTTATTACTGGCCCTCTATGGTATCAGATGCCATTGAATATGTAAGAAAATATCGAGCTTGTCAAATTCATGCAGATTTTATCCATCAACCTTCAGAATTTCTGCATCCGACGGCTGCTTCATGGCCTTTTGAAGCTTGGGGCATGGACATTATAGGTCCCATCAATCCTCCTTCTTCAAGAGGACATCGGTTTATACTAGCAATAACCGACTACTTCTCTAAATGGGCTGAAGCTATACCTCTAGCTGAAGTCAAGACCAGCAGTGTCATCAACTTCGTCAAACACCATGTCATCAATAGATTTGGTGTTCCTCGAAGGATCATTCATGACAACGGACCATAATTCATCAGCCAAAAATTCACAAGATTCTGTGATGATCATCGAATTGACAATATTGCTTCTACAGCCTACAATCCTGCCGCTAATGGATTAGCTGAAGCTTTCAACAAGACCATCATTAAACTTCTCAAGAAGTTTGTATCTACTAACAAACAGAATTGGAGCGAGAAACTTGGTGAATGTCTTTGGGCCTACCGAACTACAGTCCGCAACCCTACAGGCTTTACACCTTTCTCTCTGGTGTACGGTTGTGAAGCTATTCTTCCTTTGGAACTTCAAATTCCTTCTTTAAGGATTGCCATTGCTAATGAACTCACTACAGAGAATAACGATCTTCTCCGACTTCAAGAATTAGAAGCGCTCGATAAAAAGCGGTTATTGGCTCAACGGCATATTGAGTTATATCAAGCCCGTATTTCGAAGACTTTAAACCGCAAAGTTAAAGTCAGAGCCTTTCAACAAGGAGAACTTGTTCTAACAGTAAGACGTCCTATGATTATGACTCATTCGAGCAAAGGCAAGTTTGATGCGAAGTGGAAAGGACCTTACGTTGTCAACAAAGTCTTTTCGAATGGAGCTTATCAACTTTCAGAGTTGGATGGTCAAGTTACAATGATGCCTATCAATGGCAAATTCCTCAAGAAATATTATGTATAAATGTAACAGAGATTTTATGTAAGTAAGATCAGACAGTTCATAAATAAAATTTAATTTTTATTTCATCATAAATGATGTTACATGATATCAAGGAAGGTCGCTATTGTCCTTCTCAATATTGGAACGCGGACTACTGTCATCCTTATCAAAGACATAATCAGCAAAAGAGTCGAGAACATCCTTGCTCGAGCCTACCAGGAACTTGCAAGCAACAATTCTCATGGCTTCTTCTTCTTCAGTCTTTTCTGGTTCAAGCAAGAAATCCAAGATATCCCGCGGTGGTTTGGGTGCAGACAAACCTTCGCCTGCTTCTGCCTGTTTTGGCTGAACTGGTTTGGCAGGGCATTCTTCAGTGCCCGCTTCAACCTTCGGGGCGATTTCAGCCTTCTTGGATGCATCTCCGGACGACATCTTTATGTTGAAAAGTGGAAATGATCATTCCTCCCAGACTTCTGCTCTATTTATAGGCAGAGATTCTCAAAATAATGAAACGACATATTCATCAGACGGTTCATCCGTTCATTCATATTCACCCGACGGTTCATCCGTTCATTCATATTCACCCGACGGTTTATCCGTTCATTCATATTCACCCGACGGTTCATCCGTTCATTCATATTCACCCAACGGTTCGCCCGTTCATTCACATTCATCAGACAGTTCATCTATTCATTCATATTCATTCGACGGTTCATCCGTTCATCAAATGGTTCATCCGTTCATTCATATTCATTCAACGGTTCGCCCGTTCATTCATTATCACCTGACGGTTCATCCGTTCATCATCACCTGACGGTTCATCCGTTCATCATCATCCGATGGTTTATCCGTTCGTTACGACGATTCATTTTGTTCATACCTTTTGACGATTCATTTTCGTTCATTTAATCATCCACATCAGTAACTTATCATCCTTGATTAAGTTATCTATTGAAATAATAATATTCGAAAAATTATATTCTGCCACGTCCACATTACCTCTGAGCAGATATAATGAATATAATTATTTTCTATAAAATCATCAAGAAATATATCATGTCCTACACCTCTGAATATATTTTCTATTGCTATTATTTATATCTGAATAAGATATGCAAGAAATAATAGAGCCACAACAAAATATCTTTTATTGATCAAAATTTAAGACATTACATGCATAGCATAAAGAAAGACAAGAAGATACAAAATGTTCTTTCTACTGAGATGGAGGCATCATCAGATTAGTAATCTGTTGTTTCAGAATTTGCAACCGTTCTTCGCGAGATGCCATCACTCTCCTCCTGGTGTCACGACCCGCACCCACTGTGTGGGCACGAGAACGTAACTACGCCCAGCCTACGCCGCAGTGTCGGCGGTAGAACGCTGTCCTAGGTCAATCATCTAACAACATAAAGGTACCTGTACAGTATATACACTCCGAATGGAGGTGACATAGCAATATACAGTCTCAATCACATCTAAAGCAGAATGAAAGATAGGAAGATAGATAGATAAATACTGGAATGAAGGAAAAACCACATAAATACAACCAGAGAGTCTAAGTGTCTAAGATACATAAACCCAGAAATACATCTCAAAACTCAAATACAGTAATCCACAAAGTAAATACAACTCCAGACAAAAAGAAATAACTATCTAAACAACCTCTACTGTGTCTCCTCTAGGCTAGCAGGCAATCTCAGGCCATCTGTAAAATTTATCAACAGGTCCAGTCAGGACGGGAGCAAGCACAAAACATCTCACGCAGTTCATAACGAGTTAGGAAATATAAAGCATGTAATAGAGTAAAGTACATGAAACGCTGAAAGAAGAAGATATATGAAAAACAGTAGAGATTTGATAACAGGAAATATCTAAATATGATAAGTAAGAACTGTAAGGAACATGTGATTTTAGAGCACAATAAGGTTACGTAAACGGGTTAGGTTATACAATAAAATGGGACTCCTTTGTACGTGGGTGTACAATGGACATATACAATTTCTTATACAATACGATTGATCACATAACCATTTCTACTCCCCCTCCCCAATCAATACACAAGGATCCAATTCAGTTACGTTATCTTATACAATGGCTTGTACAATGGCTTGTACAATGTCTTGTACAATGGCTTGTACAATGGCTCAATGTGATACTGAGAGTACAATATGCACAATAAGTGTACAATGATAAGGATATTCAATAAATACAACATGTAAGTGAAACGCACATCATAATATGTACTTAGTGAATACAAGGAGATAACATCTCAGAAGAAGATCTATATAGTACCAATCCGTGATAATGATCGTGTCAGCATCAAGTACAGTAATCTAGAGCAAGAATGTAAATCCATACAAGTATGAAACGGTCAGAGAATGTACTCGCCTGATAGCCTGAGTGTCTGAAGAGAATATACTGTCCGAAGAGTGGTGTCTGTCTCCTATAGAACAGTATAAGTCACTATGAGTCCAA
This sequence comes from Iris pallida, assembly GCA_029216955.1. Lineage (NCBI taxonomy): Eukaryota > Viridiplantae > Streptophyta > Magnoliopsida > Asparagales > Iridaceae > Iris > Iris pallida. Next base: position 9,249,950 of record JANAVB010031617.1, read on the forward strand.
AAAGATAGTAAGATGCATTACAATGCATTCTAAATGAATTCTAGGTCAATCTAGGTCAAACCTAAGTCATACCAAGCTAAACTAGGTCATACTGAGTCACACTAGGACAATCAAGGTCAAACAAGGTCACAGGAAATCAATCCAAGTCAAACTAGGTCAATCGGGGTCAAAGGTTGACCTACAGTTGACTTTTGGTCAAAAAGTCAACTCTGGTCAACACCGGTCAACACTGGTCAACACTGGTCAACTGTACTAGTCAAATTAGGTCAAACTAGGTCATGTCCTAACCCAGTAAGTCTTACTAGGCCTAACCAAGACTATCTTAGCAAGCACACATCAATACAAGGCTATACAAGCCAACATACACCCAACTCTATATAGCATGCAATTATTCAATACTCAAATAGGCAAGAATTCACATTGGATATACACTAGGTAATCTATTACTTTAAGCTATATATGTCTACACATATATACACATGCATATATTGGTATTCAACATTAGGTCTATAATCATGGCATTTTAAATGGTTATATAAACTTATATATTACAACACAATATGCTAACATATATATAATATACATACATAGCTAAGTTAATTATATTCATAAATACTTATTTAAGAGGCTATGTATGTGTATGTGAACATGGCAAAGGGGCAAGTGAGGGTTAAATGGGCATACATAGTGTATACATATCAAAGAGTGTCAAAGTGTAAGTGAACAATGTGTCAAGTGTGATAGTGTCAACATAGTGTAAGGGGGTACATGAGGTAATATAGGATTTGTGTTAACATAGAACATTACATCTCATTAACTTGTATATTGCATACATTACATCTATTATAACATTACATTCATGCTTGCATTCATTCATCATTCATTATTCTCTTGCACCACTATATGCACCATACATTACATACTATGGAACCTACATATTCATTACAAGCCATACTTATGCATGCTTACATTAGATAGGATACTTACACCTCATACATAATTTATTTAACCATTTACTCATGCTTGTATTCTCTATTTAATTACATAATGTATATATATTAACATGGGTTAAAATCAAATAGAACATTATATTACACACAAGGGTGCACAAAATGCATATGCCGGATAGTAACTCCTACTAATAATCAATACTGTACTATCTCAGCATGAATTAAAATTTAGGATTAAAGTATGTTATAGATCTATGTGTTAGCTTTCCAAAACTTTAAACGATCGCATTTTCGTTTCCGAAAACTCCCAGAATCGCGAAAACACCGAGAACGCGTTTGTCTTTCGTACAGCTGACACTCAAATAATTCTCCAGAAATTTACAGAAAGAATTAGGCCTATTAGTATATGATTTTGGAAAGCTAACTTCAATACGCTTCTTTTAAAAAAAATGGGAGATTAAACCGAGCTTTGAGCTAGAAGTTATGACATTTCTAAGTTAGGGCTGAAATTAAAAACGTGGATAAAAATAATGACGGATTTAGGTAGTTTGAGACAAAAGAACACAAGTATATAACATAATATATCAAGAACTCACTCTCTACACTAATATGTATATATGAGACACTATAGAACACATCTCCAATACAAAAAATATGAGATTAAACATGTAATAATTCATTCATACATAACAACAACACATAGTGTGTCCAAATTTGGGATTTTCCCACATGGACACAACCACAACACAAAGGACACTCCTATGACCTCCAAATGGACACGAAATGGACACAAATGGAGATACAACTATGGGGTCATTCCTATGGGTTCAAAATAGACCTATATGCATAAGGAAATGAAAAGGAGAAGGGATTTATACCTCCCGGTAGATCGAATCGAAGAAAAGCCTTCCCGGAGCGACACCGACACGTAGAGATTCCAAAAGGACACGAACGAGCTCCGAATCCTCCCAAACTTGGGTAGCTTCCTCCTTGGCTAGAATGGAGAAGGAAAGAAGAAGATTTGGTGGTGAAATGGAATGATTTGGTGGAGAAATTGCTAGGGATTGCTCTCTAGGAATTTGGGGAAGAACAAGAGAGAGAAAAATAGATGGATAATGACAAATGGGAGGCTCAACCCTATCCTTATTGTGGCTGGCCATAAAGGTGGTTTTGTCCTATTAGGAAAAGTCCAAAAGCCCCTTTTCTAGTCTATTTACTAATACATTGGTAAGGGGTTAAGTCGGGGGTAGTTTGGTCAATCCTAAAACACTAATCCATATTAATACTAACCAAAATAATTAGTCTAGTCACTAACTAAAATTAATATCATGTGGACTAAAATTAATATTATGTGGGCCATGCCTAACTAGTGTGTGGGCCCGCTAGAGTCAAAACTACCCCGGGTCTCCGATACAAGTCGGAATGAGTTGAAATTCGAACCCGACTCAAATAACCCCAAAATATTACAATAAATAAATAAATAATTCCAAAATAATTTAAAAATGAAAAATGACAAAAATACCCCTGTTTTTGGAAACTGGGGGTGACAAATCTATCCACCTTAAAAAAATTCCGTCCTCGAAATTAAAACAAAGCAATCACAGGAAACACATGCAGAAAACAATCTCATTCAAATACTTTTCAAAAAAAATTAGCAATAAAAAAAATCTCCTTGAGGCACATCAAACATTTATAAATAAAAACTGATACGTATCCGATACGGACACAAAACCATCACACCTATCAAAGGTCAAAATTAACAATCACCAACGCAATAAATATCAAAATAATTCAAGGAGGTCTAATGCAAAATATCCTTAGGCCAAAAATGACATTAAAATATCCTAATCACATGGTTAGGCTCTAGGTCAAACAGTCTCTAGGGTTTCACTAGCAAAACATCAAAATTACAAGTCAAGATTTTAAATAGTTTTAAAATGATTTAAAAAAAATTACCAAAATTATATCATGATTTAAATGTCAGATCAATAAATGATTAAAATTACAAAATTTCAAAATTACTCTCATTTTAGAAAATTGGGTGTTACAAGTCTACCCACCTTAGAAAAATTTCATCCTCGAAATTAAAATGTCCATACTCCCTCTAGGTCAAACCCCCACAAATCAAAGTCCCAGATTAAAACAAATCATGTGATCAAAAGGATGACATACATGGTCATTGCATACTGTGGTAGTGAAAGTCTCATCTAGGTATACTAGTCATGCTAAACCAAGACGGTCATAGGGTATCAAACACATAAGAAATCTAGAGTGCTAAACTGGAAAAGATACACAAATAATAAATCATCAAAACTGTAAGACAGTCTACCATCCTATGTGAAAGCTGGTACTCAAAAAAAAATCAAAAAAAATATATAAAAATAAGAAAGGTAACTTCCAATAATCAAAAAGGGTACAGAAAAATCAATTTCAAAGTTAAAGAATTGAAAGTCACTTGCATTGAAATCCAATCACAATATATATATAGAGAGCGTTAGAGAGGGAAAAGCTGGCATTATGTAATGTTATATGGTTTGTATGTGTATGGGTGTATGTAAACAGGTTAATATGGTAAGATAGTAGGCATATGTGTAGACGAAATATACATAAAATTGTATATGAGAAATTGGGTTTCAAAACAACGGCTATCAAGTTACACTAATCATGGCATATTGGTTAAACAATCTACAATACGCAACTTATTTACTCATAACATGCATGACTAACCTTATACATATATATATAAAGAGGGTGTGTGTGTGTCCTTGTACAGGGTTATAGCCTAGTATTGAAAGGTTAAACCCAGTTTTAGTTCAGCATTTACATGCAAAGTCTGAAAATAAGCTAACATTTAAAACAGTAAAATATTAACATAATGCAGTCTCAGATTTTAGGGTTTTGAAACATCGCAACCCATCTCAATGGTCCTAATACATCCTAACATGATCGAAATGAAACCCTAACATACTATCCATACATTTATCTATGTACACAGTTCAATATTACATGTTAAATCTGAAATTTAACTAAACATGGAAATCAATATAAAAATGTTAACATGTAACTAGTTTTCAGGGTTTTGGAGAAATTTGAACATTAAAAACCAACTCAATGTTTATCACAACTAACATGTAAGAATATGAAACATAAATTTATATCCCTACTTTCCACAAGGTATATAGCTCAAATATTACATTTAAGAAATAAAACAGCAATTTGAACTAACATTGGAATCCCGCATCAAGGGTTAACATGCACACAGTCTCAGATTTTACAAATTTAAAACAAAACTCAACCAAAATTTTGAATTGAAACCCCACGTATAACATACATGTGCAGTGATTTAAACATAACTAATAATGTAAAATTTATATTTAAATTACGAATTTAAACATGAAAACCAGAGAACCAGAAATATTAGGGTTTTGACAATTTAAACATCAACAACATATTAATATGTATTTGGATAGGTGGAAAAATCAAGTGTAGCATGCATACGTGTTAGGCAAAGTGTATGCTATATATATTCATATACATATTCTCATGTCCTAATATAAAAAAAATTATTTCTACGTTAAGACTAACATTTAGATTCCTACCAAGATTGCAAGCAGGTGATTGACGTAATCAAGGCAGTTTTATTATTATTATTTAATACAAGAATAATAGCAAGGAAGAAATAACGATAAAATCTGTTTTGCTTATCTATTTAAAGAAGAACCATTTTGAAATCCAGAGCTAAATTATCAAATCAAAGATAAAGTCTAGCAAAATTATCAATTCATTGTATTAAGAAGAAACTCATAGCAAGAAGTTACGCAAAGGTTTATAAAAACAGACAAACCTACTCTTAAGTTAAATAATGAGAAGCAAACAAAACAAAACAATTAATAATTAAAAAATTTGAAGGACAGAAACAAAAGTAGAGAAAACATGTTTCGAAAACAATTTAAGGTACAATCTGATAATCATATGCGTCTGTCCAAAATCATGGTACACTAAATCCTCGTCATACTAGTAAGCAAGGCTACGATAATCACAGAGTCCTTGACTTATGCACATACCTCTAGAATCGTGGTATTTAACATTTTCGCGGTGCCGCTAGCTTGGCTGCGAAAACCTTAAATTTCCACACCCGAGAAATATATCCAGAGTCAGACTATATGTCCTCACCATGCTGGCTAATGTGACTATAGAAGACTAGATTCCATAACATAGATGACCTAGCCCATATAATTTCATCTTGTCAAAAAAATTAAATTAAATCAACAATGAATACCCATAAATCAAATCAAATTTATCAACGAACTTCAAAATTCAAAATGAACAAAAATCCATCAAATACAACTCGGATGCAACAGCTATCATCAAGATTCAAAATTCGACAATCATTCATCAAAATCAATGAATACAACTCAAATTCAACCATAATCCATCAAAATCAAATTTAACAACAGTAAGTAAAAATAAATCAAATCAAGGGAAAAAAGAGTTCTCAAATCGAAGTTAAAATAAGATTCTCAAGGGTCGTCCCGGGAATCTCTCCAGGGTCGTAACTGTGATTGAGTACCTTCAAAAATATATTCTATTCCTACTGCAGGCTGTAGTGGTACTCTAGCTCGAATACCACTACACAAACTCGACCTGCATGGGCCACCACTAAAAACGTGTCACGATCCGTACCCACTGTGTGGGCACGAGAATGTAACTACGCCCAGCCTACGCCGCAGTGTCGGCGGTAGAATGCTGTCCTAGGTCAATCATCTAATAATATAAAGGTACCTGTACAGTATATACACTCCGAATGGAGGTGACATAGCAATATACAATCTCAATCACATCTAAAGCAGAATGAAAGATAGAAAGATAGATAGATAAATACTGGAATGAAGGAAAAACCACATAAATACAACCAGAGAGTCTAAGTGTCTAAGATACATAAACCCAGAAATACATCTCAAAACTCAAATACAGTAATCCACAAAGTAAATACAACTCCAGACAAAAAGAAATAACTATCTAAACAACCTCTACTGTGTCTCCTCTAGGCTAGCAGGCAATCCCAGGCCATCTGTAAAATTTATCAACAGGTCCAGTAAGGACGGGAGCGAGCACAAAACATCTCACACAGTTCATAACGAGTTAGGAAATATAAAGCATGCAATAGAGTAAAGTACATGAAACGCTAAAAGAAGAAGATATATGAAAAACAGTAGAGATTTGATAACAGGAAATATCTAAATATGATAAGTAAGAACTGTAAGGAACATGTGATTTTAGAGCACAATATGGTTATGTAAACGGGTTAAGTTATACAATAAAATGGGACTCCTTTGTACGTGGGTGTACAATGGACATATACAATTTCTTATACAATACGATTGATCACATAACCATTTCTACTCCCCCTCCCCAATCAATACACAAGGATCCAATTCAATTACGTTATCTTATACAATGGCTTGTACAATGGCTTGTACAATGTCTTGTACAATGGCTTGTACAATTGCTCAATGTGATACTGAGAGTACAATATGCACAATGAGTGTACAATGATAAGGGTATTCAATAAATACAACATGTAAGTGAAACACACATCACAATATGTACTTAGTGAATACAAGGAGATAACATCTCAGAAGAAGATCCATATAGTACCAATCCGTGATAGTGATCGTGTCAGCATCAAGTACAGTAATCTAGAGCAAGAATGTAAATCCATACAAGTATGAAACGGTCAGAGAATGTACTCGCCTGATAGCCTGAGTGTCTGAAGAGAATATACTGTCCGAGGAGTGGTGTCTGTCTCCTATAGAACAGTACAAGTCACTATGAGTCCAAAAAGATAGTAAGATGCATTACAATGCATTCTAAATGAATTCTAGGTCAATCTAGGTCAAACCTAAGTCATACCAAGCTAAACTAGGTTATACTGAGTCACACTAGGACAATCAAGGTCAAACAAGGTCACAGGAAATCAATCCAAGTCAAACTAGGTCAATCGGGGTCAAAGGTTGACCTACAGTTGACTTTTGGTCAAAAAGTCAACTCTGGTCAACACCGGTCAACACTGGTCAACACTGGTCAACTGTACTAGTCAAATTAGGTCAAAATAGGTCATGTCCTAACCCAGTAAGTCTTACTAGGCCTAACCAAGACTATCCTAGCAAGCACACATCAATACAAGGCTATACAAGCCAACATACACCCAACTCTATATAGCATGTAATTATTCAATACTCAAATAGGCAAGAATTCACATTGGATATACACTAGATAATCTATTACTTTAAGCTATATATGTCTACACATATATACACATGCATATATTGGTATTCAACATTAGGTCTATAATCATGGCATTTCAAATGGTTATATAAACTTATATATTACAACACAATATGCTAATATATATATAATATACATACGTAGCTAAGTTAACTATATTCATAAATACTTATTTAAGAGGCTATGTGTGTGTATGTAAACATGGCAAAGGGGCAAGTGAGGGTTAAATGGGCATACATAGTGTATACATATCAAAGAGTGTCAAAGTGTAAGTGAACAATGTGTCAAGTGTGATAGTGTCAACATAGTGTAACGGGGGTACATGAGGTAATATAGGATTTGCGTTAACATAGAACATTACATCTCATTAACTTGTATATTGCATATATTACATCTATTATAACATTACATTCATGCTTGCATTCATTCATCATTCATTATTCTCTTGCACCACTATATGCACCATACATTACATACTATGGAACCTACATATTCATTACAAGCCATACTTATGCATGCTTACATTAGATAGGATACTTACACCTCATACATTATTTATTTAACTATTTACTTATGCTTGTATTCTCTATTTAATTACATAATATATATATATTAACATGGGTTAAAATCAAATAGAACATTATATTACACACAAGGGTGCACAAAATGCATATGCCGAATAGTAACTCCTACTAATAATCAATACTGTACCATCTCAGCATGAATTAAAATTTAGGATTAAAGTATGTTATAGATCTATGTATTAGCTTTCCGAAACTTTAAACGGATCGCATTTTCGTTTCCGGAAACTCCCGGAATCGCGAAAACACCGAGAACGCGTTTGTCTTTCGTACAGCTGACACTCAAATAATTCTCCAAAAATTTACAGAAAGAATTAGGCCTATTAATATATGTTTTTGGAAAGCTAACTTCAATACGCTTCTTTTAAAAAATACGGGAGATTAAACCGAGCTTTGAGCTAGAAGTTATGACATTTCTAAGTTAGGGCTAAAATTAAAAACGTGGATAAAAATCATGACGGATTTAGGTAGTTTGAGACAAAAGAACACAAGTATATAACATAATATATCAAGAACTCACTCTCTACACTAATATGTATATATGAGACACTATAGAACACATCTCCAATACAAAAATATGAGATTAAACATGTAATAATTCATTCATACATAACAACAACACATAGTGTGTCCAAATTTGGGATTTTCCCACATGGACACAACCACAACACAAAGGACACTCCTATGACCTCCAAATGGACACAAAATGGACACAAATGGAGATACAACTATGGGGTCATTCCTATGGGTTCAAAATAGACCTATATGCATGAGAAAATGAAAAGAAGAAGGGATTTATACCTCCCGGTAGATCGAATCGAAGAAAAGCCTTCCCGGAGCGACACCGACACGTAGAGATTCTAAAAGGACACGAACGAGATCCGAATCCTCCCAAACTTGGGTAGCTTCCTCCTTGGCTAGAATGGAGAAGGAAAGAAGAAGATTTGGTGGTGAAATGGAATAATTTGGTGGAGAAATTGCTAGGGATTGCTCTCTAGGAATTTGGGGAAGAACAAGAGAGAGAAAAATAGATGGATAATGACAAATGGGAGGCTCAACCCTATCCTTATTGTGGCTGGCCATAAATGTGGTTTTGTCCTATTAGGAAAAGTTCAAAAGCCCATTTTCTAGTCTATTTACTAATACATTGGTAAGGGGTTAAGTCGGGGGTAGTTTGGTCAATCCTAAAACACTAATCCATATTAATACTAACCAAAATAATTAGTCTAGTCACTAACTAAAATTAATATCATGTGGACTAAAATTAATATTATGTGGGCCATGCCTAACTAGTGTGTGGGCCCGCTAGAGTCAAAACTACCCCGGGTCCCCGATACAAGTCGGAATGAGTTGAAATTCAAACCCGACTCAAATAACCCCAAAATATTACAATAAATAAATAAATAATTCCAAAATAATTTAAAAATGAAAAATGACAAAAATACCCCTATTTCTGGAAACTGGGGGTGACACCTGGCCTCTTCCATCCCAGATTCTTTATTAAAAACGGGCATAGTTACCATTCGGCGAGTGATTTCAGCATCATGAGCTGCTACATACTCGTCTCTTTCCTAGGTTAGAGCACTGAATTGTTGGACTGCAGTCTGATGCTCAATAACTTCATTTTCCAGTTCTTCTTGGAGGCGGGCAATCTCCGCTCTCAGCTCAGCTATTCTTCTCTCTTTTCTCTCAGCAGTTGAAGTCACCGATTCCAACTTAGAATTATACTCAGCAGATTTAGTAGAATAGGCATCCAAAAGGTTTTGGAGGTTCACTCTTTCAACTGCAGCTGCCTGAGCCATCTGTTCAAACTCTGCTTGTACTAAGGGTTCTACTTCCCCCTTATTGAGCTCTTTATAGTTCTTTGTTGAAGTTTCCAGCTCATTTATTATGTGGTCAAGGAAAGTGGCCTGGGGCTCGTCACCTTGCTCCCGGATGGCCTTTACTAAGAAAGAGGTCGGACCTCTAACCATGTAAAAATCAGCGTCTTCTTTGTCCATCATTCTATTGATCAAAGGCCCCAAGGACTCGAAGAAGCATTTGGTGAATGATTGGATGACAAGCTGATTAATCGCCAGAGCACCAGGAGTTGCAGCAACTCCTGTTGATGACGAGGCAGCAGGACGTTCAATTTCTTGGATCTGAACGGAAGGCTTTCTGAATAAGAAAACTAAAGTGGAGCTAGTTGCTCCTTCTGGTTGTTCCTCTGCAAAATTAAATATCGTCACTTTGCCTATCATTTGGCTATTGATAAAGAGAATCAAAAGTGAAAACAGTCTTACCATGGTTTGACCCAGCAACGGGCCTATCATTTGCAGGAACAGACTCTAGCTGAGCAGAAGTAGCTTCAGACACTACTGCCTAACTACTTCCTGCTTCAGAGCCACATGGTAAATGACGACTGCTACTAGCAATCGCCGTCGCAAGAACTATGTCCATGCACACTGGAAGTGCTGGAGAAGCTTCGATTTCTGTATAGAATACACATAAAGATGTCAGCTATTAATCTATTTAAAAGAAGATTGCTAATTTCATTCTATACCTTGGGGATTAGCAGCGGGAGTTTCCTCCTGAGCCGTTTCTTTATCGGTTATCTTTTCCGGAGATGATTGCACTTCAACGTCCTTTTCAGGATCTAAAGTCTCATCAGCACCTCCGGGAGACATCTGCACATCAGCATCCAAGGTGTCGTCAACTGCTATAGGAGATACATGCTCTTCCTCATCTCCTTCAAGATTTTGTATATCTTCATTAGCTTCTGAGGAAGTGCTCTTCTCATTTTCATCTTCCTCCGGTATCTCCCCACTGGCAGTTGCAGTGGCTTGGTCAACATAATCCTCCTGTGAGCCGAAGTCACAGTCTTCTAAAGCCTGGATCATCAAACGATCTTCCTCCTCACGGTTTGCTCCCGGTGTGGCAGGAAGATGAGTTTCCACTGCTGCTGGCAATGGAGATTGCAAAGGTTCATGCTCTATTTCTGCAATATTGTCTCTAGGCTCTATGGCCTCATCTCTCCGGTCAATCTCTTCTCTCTCCTCAATATCCTCCCTCTGTTCTAGACTAGGAGTTTTATGTCCAGCCTCAGAAACAGGAGTTGGAGATGGCATATTGAGCCCAGCTACAGCGTTCGCTACTACCGAAGACAAAGTTTGTCTGGGAGGAAAAACTGTTATCTTCTGTCTTCTATGAGCCAGCTTCTTCCTTCTATGTAGAGGCCTCTCAGGGCTCTCTATGTTTACTATATCGACTTATTTCTGAACAGAGGTTGGTGTAGCGGCTTCATCTCGAGTGGACTCGGCCAATTGTCTGAATTGTGATCTCGTCGTAACCTTCTCTGAAGAATGTTCCAGGATTAGTTTCTTCTTCACAATGGGGGCAGGAGGCTCTTTCCTTTTTCTTTTCTTCTCCTTGGCCAGAGATTTAGCAACCTTCAGAGAGACTTTTATAGGTTGATTAACTTCTTCAGGGAAATCGGCTTCCCTGGAAGCCTCCAGTGGATCATCCACTGGTTCATGTTCCTCATCATTATTAGGAGCCAGTACATCAGTTGCTCCCTTCCTCAGACGGTTTTCCGTTGTAAAACTATCTACAAGGCTATAGTTTTCGGCAAAAGTGTTTGCAGCCGTATAAAACTGTGAATATGTGTATAGCATTCTTGGACCAGTATTATTCCTGTGTGGCATCGAGAACACTGCCCGTGTGTCTCGAGCATTGTAGTAAGCCCACGCTCTGGCTCCGTCGATCAAGTATCCTGCCTCGTAAGCAAGTTATTGCATTGCCCACGTGGAACTGGTCATATCCAAATTGTTGAGCGAAGCGACTCGACAAATATGGCTCCAAAAATTATTCTTCCTCAAATCTATATACTAGATGCGACGGTCTGATTGCCTTCAACCATTCAAAAGCTATTCGACCTATAGGCTGCCTCCCAAGGTCAACCATGTTTGATGCCATGAATTCATAACCCGTTGGAGTGGGAGAACAAAGAAAATTCCATCCTCTGCCTAGATTCAAAGTGCGTCTGCAATCTTCAGGCTAGTGTATAGCCATCGGCTTTGTGAGAACCGGTGCAGAAAACTGCCATCCACTACCCCCATGGCAGGATTCATCGGAGATGGATGGTGCAGGAGTAGCCATCCGAATAAGTAAGTATAAGGTAATTCCAGTCTGGGGAAATTACCTTTATCACACTTACCCTTAAGCATGGAATCTACATATAGACGAAGACCTATATTTATTCTGCAAGTCATCGCTGATAGTAGATCCATCCGGTAGCCGAAGACTAACCGGACAGCAGCAAAAAGGACACCACGGTGGAAGCGATCTATAGCACTTGCCCCAGGCATAACGAAGCAGCGGAGCCAGTACGTCAGAAATCCTGCTAACTAGGCTTCTTTGGACATGGGCCTGTAGCCCATTCTTACATGGCTCTCAACAAAATCTCCAACTTTAAGAGGTGGATATTGATGTTCATCCTCGACTAAAATATCCAGTCTCTTATTCTCCTCCATCAGTTTTATCACTTCACTATGGGTGAGAGGTTGGAAGAAGTCTGGGTTGTAGGAGTCATGATCTTTTGTCTTTTTCTCAATAATATGGTTGAGAAAAAGATAAGTCAGCCATTTCGAAGAATAACATGTACCAGACGAGCCACTCTTGTAGTAAAAAGAGCATACATTGTAATGGCACAACAATTCATCAAAGACTTCTACCATCTTCGAATTCTCTTGACGAAGTCTATCTAACTCGTCATTAGTGGGGACATACTCCTCGTAAGGAAAGTCTGCCATTGGTAAGTACGAGATATACTTTATCTTGTGGAGAGCCAATCCCATCTCTCCGCAGGGCATCATAAATGTCCCTGTCCTATAGTTGTACCTCTCTGCCAGTGCCAAAAACAGATGAGGGTTTGTGTAGAAGCCATATACGGTAGCATGTACTGCCTCATACAGTTCAATCTCTCTGAGTTTATCTCTAAACTGAACTAGTATCCAATTTGCTATACTGCTCCACCTTTTGATGTCTGGGTTTACCAGACCTGTCAACCGGATGTCTTGATCCGGATAACTGCCTTCAACCTTTGCGTACTCATTTGCAAAGATTGGAATCCTCACAGGCAATAACAGAGAAGAATTCTCCGGAGGGATGCACCCTGGTTTTAATCCTCTAAGTAGAGTACTGTGACGCTCAGGAGAGCTATAGAACATGTCCCTGTTATTCCAATCCTTCTTGACGCAGATTTTTCCTGTTCGAGCTTGTTGAAGAGGAGTGATGTCCCAGTCCATCCTCCTGGGGTAGCTAGCATGAGCATATCGTGCCAAAGGAAGGCACCTGACAATATCTGGTAACAAGACCAGTATATTCTTCGTATGAAAAGTTCTCTGCTCAATACGTGGTCTTGGTTGAGAACTTTTGTCAATTGCTTCACCGAACAAAAACATAGGTTTTTTGTGAGTGATTGCATCAGCAGTCTGTAAAGGCTGTCCATTCATCAGACTTAGCAGAGTCTCATTATCCTGTGCTATCAAAATAGTCTGGCGGAAGGACGGAAGTGCATATTGCGGAAAAAGTACGTGGGACAAGTCCTCTTTGAACTCAGATTCTGCAAGAGTTCCTACAAACGTTTCATATTCGGGATCTTCTCTGGTATTCACTGCATCAAAATAGAGAAAATAGAAATTCAGCACAAGTATAATAAAGATGCTATTATGAGATTGCGCAACCATCAGATTGTGCAACTATCAGATTGCGCAACTATCAGATTGCACAACCATCAGATTGCGCATCCATTAGTTTACGCCAACATCAGATTGTGCTGGTAATCTTGCGCAAATCAGCAGATTGTGCTGACTTTTGCCAGCACAGTTCAACCGATTGCGTAAGAAAGTATTCTTCATAAAAATGAAGAATAACTAGTTCATGCAACCAAGACCCTAAAAAGGGTGGCACAATATGATCACATCTCTAAAAAGAGATGAATTTTGAAGATCAGTGAAGTCGAAAAACCCTAAAAGGAGTTTTCGATTGAATCATCTACCTAGCAAAGTGGGATGCGAGTCTCATGTCGAGAAGGACGAGGCGCAAACCTAGCCGAAGATTCGGCTAAGGCCTTGCCCTTGGCAGTGGCGGAGGATCGCTTGGGGGCCATGGAGATCGATGAGGAGAATCGGGAATGCTCAAGAAATTTCTCTTTTGAAAATTCGAAAGCAAGTAAAGAATGACAGTGAGAGAATGGGGAACTATTTATAGTTTTTCAAAGGAGAACGGTCGCCTCAGATTGCGCTGAAAAAGCGGGGCTGATTCATCCAATTGTGCAGACAGCTCACGTGTGCGCAACTTGATTTTAAAATTTAAAATTCAAAGTATTTCGAAACTTTGAATAAATTCAACTTTCGAAAACTTTGAAGGGGGTCTTGTAGGTCCTAAAAAAATCAAGTTGCACCTATTAACAAAGTCAGAAAATCAAGAAATACAACTTTCAAATGAACTGTGCATACATCAGATTACGCATCATTCAGATTGTGCACACCAGACTGCGCACACATTCAACTGCGCAGGCTGACGTGGCAATGTCATCATTATCTGACAAAATTAAATCTTTCTGACAGCTGACAACACAAAGAACGAGGAGACTGTTCGTTTATTGTGCCGTACAGCGCTCGAGGACAGTTGGACAGCTGTACATGCAGCGCAATCGGTCAGGAATTCTGTTGTGCAATCCAATCTCGCGCAAACTGAAGTCAGCGCAATTCATGTGGCACATTTCATCATGATAATTGACAAAAGTACACGTGGCATTCATGCCATCAATTTTTTACTACGTAGCAACCGTCTATGCACGATCATGCGCATTTCAATTAAATGATGCCATATGTCCAAGACAGTTGGCCCACGACCAGACAACTGCCTGCGCAATCTGATGCTACGCAATCCAGTTCCTGTGCAATCCAACTTGCGCCATTCAGAATAACTAAAAATTAGTTATTTCCAGAACTCTATAAATAGAGTTTCAAGTCTTCATTCAAATGGAACAGACATAAAAGTTCAGAAATATCGGAGAGTTCAGGAGTTCTTGCCCAAATGCTGCTGCATTTTTCCAAGGCTTTTGTCTTCAACTTCAGAGGCTACCATCTTCAAAGTTTACATCGTCCAAGGGATAAAGCAATCGTCTTCTAGATTGGATTCCTACAGTTGTACTTTCCCAGAATTCTTGTAATCTTTACAAAGTTTGTATCAATAAAGTTCAATACTTTTATTTTTGCAAACAGCCAACCTGAGAGGCTCATACCCGTATCTCTAGCGGAGCTTCCGGATTATAAGGGAAGTGCAATCGAAGCCCATACGACAAGGAAATGTTCTCCCCACCTAATGTACCTATTATGTCGTATCCATGACCATGTACCTCTACTAACTGCTAAGTCTCCTAACATGTCTCTATTAGCGGTTAGCGCTAACGCATGCATATGGGGGATCAGCCCACACGCAAGAACTTCTACATGCTACTCATCTCACACATTCTCGTGGTACAGTGGTGTCAAGGTATATGCAATACACTACAACGGTAGTCTCTTAACTCTAAGTCCACATGCAATCAAAGGATAATAACAAAGTATATCTAATATCACTGTGCAAACAATAAATCAAGGACTGTAAGAACTGGAAATAAAGAACAGTGATATGTAATAAAATTCAACTGAATATAAACAGTATAATGGCAATGTATCTTGTCTGCTGTGCGAGAAAGGCAAATCCAAGAGTAGCAAGTATCAGCACCAAAACTCACAAATCACATATGACTCCAGACGCTGAAACAAACATAAAAAATGATCTCAGTAAAGAAGATATACCTAGGAAATGCCTGTCCAAAAGTCAAATTCTGGAACAGGGGCAAAATCGTAATTTCGGGTCAAAACGATATCTGCCGTTGGACCCGCTTTACACCGAAAAGCGTGCCAGAACCTACGGTCTCTAAAGTAGTCAAACTATATATTTACAGATTTGGTTTGACGAGACAAACCCAACGGTATGTCCAATTTTGGATTCCGGTGGGCTGTGCACAAAATCGCCCGTTGATTGGGATTGTGGGCCCGCCAAAATAGCGTCCCGATCAACGATCTCAGAATCGGACCAAACTTGGCTCACAGGACCATAAAAATATTTTGAGTCCAATGGCGCAAGTTTCGTCGCGATTTGATGAGTGTGCACAAAGTAATTGGGAAATTCCGAAAAGCTCGATACGAAAAAATTTGACGGATACGGGTCAAGTTCGTCGCGCAACGCAACCAATTTGAATTCCGTCAAATCTC
>JANAVB010031617.1:9268574-9387635 GCA_029216955.1 Iris pallida
TGGGAGATGTGGTTCCTAGAGAGAAACTGAAGACTGATCACCTCGATTGAGAGTTTGATTGAAGTGAATGATTAGAATCATTCTCGAGTGTTCAAGAATAATTGGAAGGACACGATAATAATTCTAGGGTTGAGAAAATGAAGAGCAGTTAAAGGCGAAGGTACAGCCACATTAGTCGGTCGGTGGCTATCTATATTTCGTGTATAATTAGCCGATTGGGCAACCAAAAGATGATACCTTGAGTCCAACTTAGCAAGTACAGTGCCTTGTCTTTCCAAAATAAATAAAAGACAAGAACAACAAAGGTTTCAAAGACGGTGTTATATATTAAGTATGAATTACGGGGTTCATAGGCGGCAAAAATAATTCAAAAGAGAATTGTCAAGGCGGTCGTGGATGAGACTCTAAGGCAAGTTTAACTATGTCTCCATCCGCATAGAATAAGTCATGATAAGCGAACCAAAGTGCAATAGGTTGATCAGACCATCATGCACCGGTTCTGATTAGACAATATGTTAGTAGGTGCACCCAATAAAATATGTCATGATCAAGCTTGATAACGAAATAAGCTTGCAAAACTGAAGCTACGTTAGCAGCGTGAGATAGTCAAAATATGAGCAAGGGAGGTACTGATGAAGGAAATTAAATAGTCCCAGATCTTTTTAAAATCAAGTCGTGCCCGAAGTATGGGCCTATACAGTTGTGCTAGTGTTTCTTCATCTATGGCTGGGTAGACTAGATAAGGTAGGATCCTCTGAATTTATAGTCTAAGTGAACTTACCAATGTGGTTCACAAGAAAAAAGGTTTGTTAGGTGGTGTGATATTCTACCCAACTTACAAGAGTTAAACTAGTAGTGTGATGGGACCATGGGTCAAGCAACCAAGATAAAGTATAACGCTAAGCATTAAGGAATTTAAGTAGAACAAAATCACATATTGGGTCGAAATAATTGAGTCGAGGTTGAATCCCTATTCGTGGTCGAAAATATATCGGTATCATGGTAAAGATTATAGTTTGGCCATTTCGACCAGAAAGTCATACCCAGAAAATAGAGGACAAGGAGACATGCTTTAGTGGGACATGATATATCTACATGAAGGTGGACTTGTCTAGGTCTTACATATGAAATTCGTTAGAAGGAAAAGTCTAGTGTTGTACTCCAATTATCTAAATCACGGTAAGGGACGCCAAAAGATCTAAAATATAAAGTGGGAGTTCACGAGGTGATAATTAATGCACAATAATAAAGGAGATCAAGTTAAAACATGAGATAAAATTAATTAGAGAATCCAATAAAAATAATTTAGGAACACAATTCCGGAGAGAAGATAGCCTCCTAGATGAATTCAATTAAGAAAATGTCCTTTATGGATGGGTTCTCAGGCTACAACCAGATCAAGATGTTCCCCGACGACGAGAAGCACACATCTTTTCAACACCGTTTGAGGTATACTGCTATACGGTGATGCCCTTCGGATTAAAAAATGCAGGGGCAACATACCAGCAGCCATGAACATAATTTTTTGTGATCATTTGTACAAACTGTAGAGTGCTACGTAGACGATATTGCAGTCAAAAGTCGTCTCAAGGGCAACCACCTCCAAAACTTGAGAACGGTGTTCGAGCTAATGCGTGCACACCAACTGAAGATGAATCCAACCAAGTCCTTTCTGGGAGTCTCTAGCAACAAGTTCCTTGGTTTCGTCATCAATTCAAAGGGCATATATTTAGACCCAGAGAAAGTGAAGGCTATTCTCGATACGCATCCTCCAAGAAACCTCAAAGAGCTACGCGGACTACAAGGAAGGCTAGCTTACATCAGACGATTCATTTCGAACCTCTTTGGAAGGTGTCAACCATTCACTCAGCTCATAAAGAAAGGCGTATCTCTGGAAGGTATCAACCATTCACTCTGCGAGGTAGGCTGAAGTGGTAAATGACGTGATGCTTAATGAAACTGATCACGTTTGATATCTTCACTTCAGTGAGCGGTATAGCTTTCGTCCATTTGGAGAAGTAATCAGTTATAGCTAGGATGAACCGATATCCTTTAGAGGATGGCGGGCTGATTGGTCTTATCACGTCCATGCCCCAGACTTCAAATAGCCAAGATGATGCCGTCGGGTGTAGAAACTCTGAAGGTTGGTGAATGAAATCAGCATGGAATTGGTAAGCTCTACACTTCTTTATATTTTCAACAGCATCTGCTATCATTGTGGGCCAGTAATAACCCATTCGTTTGTGGCCATCTTGTAATTTGGGGCCTGGTTGATATGCACCACAAACTCCATCGTGAGCCTTCCGGAGTGCATGCTTGGCTTCTGTGTCTGATAAGCATCGTAACAGTAGCCCGTCATAAGAGCGTCGGTACAATATCTTGGTAGCTGTGTCGTAGTAGAATTTGAGGGATCGCCTTTGGATGGATACTGCTTCCTTCGGGTCCTCAGGGAGGATTCTATAGACAGCGTAGTCTATGAAGGGAAATCTCCATTCTTTACTATCGACGTTTGTTTTCGCTGCGTAACTGTAATAAATATGGAAGGCATCTTTCACACAGAATAATTTTCGACCAAACACTGTGATCGACTGCTGAGTATTGGTGGGAATGATCAAGGAAGCAGCAAGACCGGCTAGAGCATCTGCTTCTATATTCTGTAGTCGAGGCACGTGCTCAATGAAGAATCCAACGAAAGTAGATGCCAGCTCGATTGTTGCTCGGTGGTAGGGAATGAGATCTTCGTGGCGAACTTCATAATCCCCTCGGACCTGACTAACTATTAGCTTGGAATCGCCGTAAGCCTCTAGATAGTCAACTTCCAGTTGCTTTGCCTGTTGTAGGCCGATTATTACGATATTATATTCAGCTACATTATTGGTGCAAGGTTCCACGAGAGAATATACACGGTGTATGACCAGATGATCAGGTGACACAAGCACAATGCCTACTCCAGCCACGATATTCCCTTTGGGCCCTGTTCTTGACGTGCCATCAAAGAACATTTGCTAAATAGGGTCTTCAGTTGCAGCGTTAGACTCCACCACTTCGTCAGGGATTTCGTCGTAGAGTTTGGACGACTCCGGCACCAGATGAGCTGCTAGGAAATCAACTAATGCTTGACCTTTTACTGCTTTCTGAGGGACGAAGATCATATCATATGGGGTCAACAGTATTGCCCATGTAGCTAAACGGGAATTGAGAGAACCCGGCTTAGTCATAAGTATTCTGAGAGGGTTGACTTTGGATATGATATGGATAGTCTGTCCAGAAACATAGTGGTGTGTCTTTTGGATGGAAAATACTAGTACAAGGCATTCCTTCTCTACCGGTGTGTATCTGTGCTCGGCACCCACCATTGTGCGGCTGAGATAGTAAATTGCCTGTTCATGGCCGTCTTCGTTCTTCTGATCTAAGAGGGCCTCAAACGAATGGGTTATTACTGGCCCACAATGATAGCAGATGCTGTTGAATATGCAAAGAAGTGTAGAGCTTGCCAATTCCATGCTGATTTCATTCACCAACCTTCGGAGTTTCTACACCCGACGGCATCATCTTGGCTATTTGAAGTCTGGGGCATGGACGTGATAAGACCAATCAGCCCGCCATCCTCTAAAGGATATCGGTTCATCCTAGCTATAACTGATTACTTCTCCAAATAGATGAAAGCTATACCGCTCACTGAAGTGAAGACATCAAACGTGATCAGTTTCATCAAGCATCACGTCATTTACCGCTTCAGCCTACCTCGCAGGATCATCCATAATAATGGTCCACAGTTCGTAAGCCATGCGTTCTATCGGTTCTGCGATAAGAATCGAATCCAGAACATAGCCTCTACTGCCTATAATCCAGCGGCTAACGGGCTAGCAGAAGCCTTCAGTAAAACCATTACAAAATTACTTAAGAAATTTGTGTCTTCAAACAAGCGCGATTAGAACGAGAAGCTCGGTGAATGTCTATGGGCCTATCGCACAACAGTCTGGACTCCAACAGGCAGTATGCCATTCTATCTGGTTTATGGGAGTGAAGCAGTTCTTCCCCTAGAAATCCAGATTCCTTCTCTCCGTATAGCCCTAGCCAGCGAGCTGACTACTGAAGAGAGCTAGCATCTGCGACTCCAAGAGCTCGAAGCGCTAGACAAAAAATGCCTATTAGCTCAACAGCGTATTAAGCTATACCAAGCACGCCTTTCCAGAGCTTTCAATAAAAGGGTGAAGGAAAGGATCTTCCAATTCGGCGATCTGTTCCTATTAGTAAGAAGACCGATGGTTATGACGCACAAGACAAAAGGGAAATTCCAGCCTAAATGGGAAGGTCCATTCGTCATAGAATCGGTGTATTCTAACGGTGCGTAACGGCTGACCAAGCCTGACGGTGAATTACTCATGATGCCTATCAACGACAAGTTTCTGAAGAGATACTATGTGTAACCTCTTTTACATAATGTTCACATACGTTCAGTCATGTAAATGTACAGTACGACATTTATATGATTCAAAAAAACTATCTAACTATTATCCGTATTTCAAGAGCCTTGAATACGCCCTGGATAATAGGTCCTCTAAATATTTCCCTAGTGGAATCATTTCCGTCTTTTGACTCCGTCCAAACTCGGTTTGACGAAAACAAATCACGTCCCTATTACCTCTGAATTATTTTCCGATAATTATTTCCCCAGCAGAATGATCAGATGTTTTGCCACGTCCACATAACCTCTAAACGAAGCATTCATCAAAGATAGTCATGTCCACCCTACCTCTGAACTATCCACTCCTCCCTAATGCTATATATCTTTCCATGTCCATATTACCTCTTGTCAGATATAGAACATCCTCTGCTATTACGTCCATATTACCTCTACTAGCAGCTTCATTCAACTTATTTTCTATATTCGAATCATTCGAATATAAAACGGATAATATGTCCACACAAAATTTCCCAGCGGAATACCCACCAGAAATATCCTCGCTACGTCCACATTACCTCTAGCATAGATATTTCACAAAACCACTCCTGATTATCATGTGTCACTTCTATATTACCTCTGATACCAGAAATCTTCCGACTCGACACTTATACCCAATCCGGGATAAAAGACATGATGTCAAACCATAAAACCTATCACATCCATATTACCTCCGTTGGGTTTTCGTTTCAAATCTATTACCCGTACCGCCAGCGTACAGAAGGGCGATGGGTTCAAGCAAACAAAAAGAAAGGAGGGAGCTCCCCCAGCAGGATACCCTTTATACAAATCTTGTATTATTGGCTCTCTAATACAAGCATCACAGATATCACAAGCAAAGAGTGGAGCAAATGTATTCTGTTTATTCAAAATCAGTTACGTCCATAGGACTACATCTCATGAGCAAAACAAAAAGTTCTCCATCCCTTAATCTGAGCAAGAGGATTATATTTGATGTCCAAAAGAAGGGAGAATCTGCTACTCATCTGCAACACATAGCTTGATCAGCTTGGCAGCACCACGCTCCCGTCGAAAGATGGTTTTGTGGCCCGTGAAGGAGGTCATGTTTTACTGCTGAGCAAGCAAACAAGGTTGTTGAACCTTCGAGAAGCTATACGGAGGAGGACAAATATAGCATGCTAAAACAGCTAGAAATGATGATCTCCTCTCCTCCAAATGGCGGACATCGTGGGCCTTTTTCTTCAAGAGACCATACCTTCAAAACAACATCTCTATTGTTGCTCTTGCCAACTTGAAGGACCGTAAAAGCAGAACTTTCACGGTAACACCCGACTATCGTCCGATTCTTCGATGTATGAAGGTTCTTCCTACCATCTGAGGAAAACCCTTCCAAAACACGAAGAGTTCTGAGCTCGCTGATGTGGGTGTCAAATGTCGCATCTTCACTATACCC
Source organism: Iris pallida (assembly GCA_029216955.1). Taxonomy (NCBI): domain Eukaryota; kingdom Viridiplantae; phylum Streptophyta; class Magnoliopsida; order Asparagales; family Iridaceae; genus Iris; species Iris pallida. The sequence goes on from JANAVB010031617.1 coordinate 9,274,454, forward strand.
AGAATCGTTGATACCAGTCTTGGAGAAATTTGCTAGCCAGATCGCTACAAAACAGACAGAAAGAAAGTCAGACTTAGAAAACTACAAAAAAAGCTGTCCTGAAGGCTCCTATGCGCCCAAAGGGATATACGCCCAAAACAAGACGTGCGGGCGCATAATACATTAACAGTGTGTGGGCGCATAACATACCACTGTTTAAAGGGCACAAAACGTGGCAGCACTTGGGCTCATAGCACACCACAGTGTTGGCACATGACTTCTGTAGGCGCATAATAATGCTCACAGAAGTATGTTGCCCTAGGCGCAAGCGCCCCGGCAAAAGAGAAATTCGAGCGTCGCAAATTAATGCTCGAGACTTCATTTTTTGAAGCACGCCCTCACCCAAAATCGGATCCTGGACTACCGAAGACTCTGTCACAGGAGGAGAGCTATCCAACGCAGCCCCTTTGCCCTTCGCGGATCTCTTGACAGCCTTGGAAGACATGATTCTCAAAGGAAGAAGACGAAGAGTTTTTCTGAAAATTTTGAAGAGAAGGGAATAATGAATTTTCTCTCTCCCCAGGGTCTATTTATAGGCACGGGCCACTTCCTATGCGCCCACTACAGCCTATGCGCCCACGTGAAGGATCGGCTCCCTGCATACTATGCGACTATCCCCTGCTGATGTGGACGCCGTATAAAGGATGGACCGCTTCAAATTCTGTTCCGATAAATCTGTCAGTTCGAATTTCGAAGAAAATCTCAACAGCCGTATCTCCTTGATAGGCTGGCCAAATACTATGTGCCCAAAAGAGAGGGTTGTGCTATACGTCCATTGCCTCACGAGAAGACGATCCATACTTCTTTTAAAGTATTTCAAACTTGTTCAAGGAGTCAAAAACTTTGAAGGGGGTCCTGTAGAAGCATGGGAAATTATTAGCAAATATAGCACCATGTGTCCAAGTCAAAACAGCTCCATGCGTCCAGTCAGTACGACTCCATGCGCCCACTAAATGAAGCTTCATGCACCTAGTCCAAGTATAACTCCATGCGCCCAAGACAAGCTCCTCCGAGAGAAGGGCGCATAGCCTGAGACATGGCTATGCGCCCAAGCCTGACTCAGTCAAAGCCACGATCAAAACGTGCACCGAAGCGCATGGCCACGTCAGTCTCCATGAGCACCGAATCATGTGGCCACGTCAACCCCATGACCAATCTACGATCTCGCAGCCTGTACGCGCCTACACCCAATGCGCCCAAAGCAGGACTATGCGTCCACATAGGAACCAGCGTGTCCCTTCATGTGGGCGCATAACATCATTCCAGCCTAAGAATGACTATAAAAGGGGGGCTTCTTCCCTCTTCAACAGACAGAATGGAGAGCATTTTCAAGAGCAAAATTGCTGCACTTCTTGCCAGTGAGCCGAGAGTTTGTAATTTTCTTAGGTTTTCTCCAACTTTTATAATCGGAGTGTCAACGGAGTAAAGGAGCAACTATCGCTCGATCTTTATCGTCCTATTCCAAGAATTCTTATTTTTGTACTCGGGGATCATCAGCGCAGGATCTATCAGGCTTATTCGATTTGTGGTGCCTTGTGCCAATAAAAAAAAAGGTACTATTTTATTTTTCTTTTTTGTGTGTGTCCACACACATGAATGCCTTCCTTGGACAAGGGTCGACGATGCGCTTCTGTCCAATACTTCTGACTGTCCTGTACTGCCCACAGGTGACCCTGAATCACCGTCACTTTCTCGACTATACGAGTCACTAGCTCTGGCCGCAAAATCTGTCACTCACCAATGTCACTCTAACATACTTGGGATCACTATTTTCTTCCATAATATGCCTCGAAGGGTGGCAGTTGAATACTGGCCTAGTATGTAACTCCCTAAAAATATTTTTCAAGAATTTATGAAATTTTGCTAGAATTTTCCTGAAATTCTATTTTTGGAAATCACGATTACTTTTATTAATAAAATCTAATTCTATATTTATTTAAGTTAAATACTATTTATTAATTACTAATAATTTTGGCTAAGGATTAGTTAATTCTGATTATTATTATTAAGATTAAGTCTAGGTATTAATTTTGATTATTATTTATGGGCTGGATTTTAATTAGTAAATCCTATTTTCAATAATTAATTCAATTTTAGTAATTTTAATTACATCTAATTTTTTTAGTTAAATTTAATTATTATTTTTAAATTTTGTTTTAGTTAATTGTTGTATATTAATCCTAATTTTTGCTACTAATGATTAATTAGAATAATGGCTGAATTTATTTTAACTAATGGGTTCTTTTTAAAGCCTAACAAGTCTTGGGTTTTGGATTGTGGGCTTTAGCCTACAATTTTAGAGAAGGCCTTAGTACAGTTTAGTAATTCTAGATTATTCCTAATTACCAGCTAACTAATTACTGTGATTAGTTATCAGATTATTTAGTTAGTTAGTTTGATCCAATAATAACCCTAGATCTATTACAAATTACAGACTATGCCACTCAGGCTGACTTGGAGCAAATACCATTATTTTATTATAAATATTGGAGGTGTATCCCATATTATTTTATTATAATTTAATTTTTTTGGCACAACTTCTGACACCCACTTCTCTTCACTGTACTTTATCGTTGTCGTCGACGATCACCGTCGCAAGTGTTGTGAGTCGACTGAAGCTTCCTCGGAGTTCGCCACCGTGGCCGTGAGTAGCCGACCACTGATTTGCTCGTCGAATCTCGGTCTCGCAGAGCCCCAGTCGTAGATATCGTAGGATCTACTTGGAACTTGTCATCGCTATCGGAGTGGTCGACGTCTCCGCCGCAGCCGCCATGCCTTGGTGAGCCACAAACTGATTCTTCCTTCTATTTCCTTATTTTCTTTTCTTATCTCCTTCTTCTTGATGTCGACGCCACCATAGCACCTGAGTATCTCTTTAGCACCTTCTCCAGCCACTCTCTAGAGCACCAAGCCATAACTGGATCGACCCGAATATGGCCAACCTTCATCGTCCCAACCACCAGAGAACCAAATCCTCCATAAGGAACTCATGATCACCTCACCGTCGCCCCATAGTGTTCATCCTCGCGGTTCTCTTCTTGTCTGCTTTTATCCTTTTGGCTTCTCCATTGCTGACCGAAGTCTGTTGCCTCGCCGATATCAGGGCCATCAGTTACCAGAGTATGCTACCTTGCCAACCTCAGAACCGCGTCGCCTTTAGCCTCTACATCGCACCGCCCGAGACTTGCCCTCGACCGCCATTAGATCAACCTTGCCATACCATCAGATAGTCACGATCCACCACTGTGGCCATCGTGATGCCTCAACATCATAAGATCAGGTCACTATAATTCAAGATCTAGCCGCTGACTACCTCTTCGAAGACCACGTCACCTCTTCGAGACTGGCACTGATGACTTTATTATAGTACTGCCCTTTTAAGAATGATGCTGGCCCTTTGAAGAACGAGCTATCTCTTCGAGTGTTGAGCCGCATCTTCGAGTCTCGTAGAGGGGATGAACATGACGGATGACAGAAGGACCAGAAACTGAGGGATTGGACAAAAGGGAAGCTACGCTTGCATGCCTTGGCGCTGGATCCCTATCCTCACAAAGATGAATTTTGTAGAAAGAAGGCAAAGAGGTTTCCCCAAAGAGCTGGTCGATAGTCTTGTTGAACGAGGAGCATAGCGGCTCGGATGGTATAGGCTATAAAGGGTTCCGTGGGTGAGTCTAGTCAGTTTGGATAATCACTTGGCATGGTTTCATTTGGAGGGACAAAAATGTGTAACTCCCCAGTAATTTCAATTGCACTTATATCCATCACTGTAGGAATTGGGTTCAAGCTTTCCCCAGCCCCTTTTCATCAATGGACTGCTGACGTATACGAAGGAGTGCGGTTCGCTCGACAAATTCCTGTCTCTATATCAATCTCTAAGATGGTTGGATTTTTTAAAACTCAATAGACATACAGAAGAGAAAGGCTATCCCCACTCGGACCAAGACATAACTTTTACCAAAAGTTTATTGTGATCTTTTTTTTCAAATAACAATTAAGGTGAAGCAGGGTCAGGAACAACAAATCTCTTTATGATAAACAGATCCATTTTGCAGTTTGTTATTATGGGTAGTTCCTAAAAAGGATCAGACTAATGACGTATACAATACTTGAATTTTTGATGTAGATGGTACATAGTTGGTTCTTATCTTTCAAAGACTACGAGTGTAATTGGAGCATCCGTTGACAAAAGGATCACCCTAAGATGATCATCCCATGGCTATTGAGAACGAATCAAATCAGATGGTTCTATTTCTCAATCTTTCTGACTTGCTCCTACGAAACCAAGGTCGAAAGATTGAAAAAGTAAGTCATTAACAACCACATTCCTTTCCTATGCATCGATACCGATCTATGATACTATCGGAGTGAAATAAGGGATCTAAGGAAGAACAGAGGCTAAATATTATTAGTAACAAGTAAAACATTTATATGTAAGAAAACCGAGATGTTTGGGGGATAAACACCAATCAAAAGACATGAGACAGTTCAAAAAGCACTTGATTATGATCAAATTTATAAGCCAACTTTGATATTTAGCATTTACCTGTAAGAACTGCATTTTCTTGCTATGAATAATTGCAACTCCGTAAATGGAATATGAGGAAATCTTTTCTTACATGGAGTCATTATATATGTGTGGATATATATAAAATATACATTTTATTAAGAATCTATTTCTGGAAAAAAAACTCAATTTTTTTATTTCGTATATTCTTCTTTTTTTAGTAGTAGAATTTAGATAGAATTTGGAGTTTACACTTATCGGATCATTACAAAATTTTGTTTTGATTTGTGTGGAAGAGGACATAAGAAATTAACATACATTTACAGTTGGGTCTATTGAATAAATGGATAGAACATCTTGGTTCCAATTCTGGTAAAAAAAAGCAACGAGCTAATATTCTTAATTTGAATTACCCGATCTAATTAGATGTTAAAAATAATTTAGTGCCTAGTGGGGGAAGGGGTTCTTTTGTGAGTGGACTGTTGATTCTTTTTCTTTTTAAAAAATCTTAACTATTCCATATTATCGATTGGAGACAGATGTGCAGAAGAAACAATATATTGATAAAAAAATTATTCCAAAATCAAAAGAACGATTAGGTTGCAAAAATAAAGGTTTTTTGACCCACTTGTAATTATAACGAAGATAAACCACTCGGTTGAATAAAAGAAGAGAAAAAAGGATTTGTTGAGTGGACTCCTCGTTTCTGGGGGTATATATTTTTTTCTTACTATACATAATAGATACCCTGTTTTGACCATATTGCACTATGTATTATTTGATATCCTACGAAATCTTACTGCTTATAGTTCAAGTAGAAATATAACTAAATGGAAGAATTACAAAGATATTTAGAAAATGGTAGATCTAGGCAACAACCCCTCCTATATTTGCTTCTCTTTCAGGAGTATATTTATGCACTTGCTCACGATCGTGGTTTAAAATGTTGCCTTTTTTACGAAACTACGGATGAATCTATCTGATTCAAAAGGGAAGAACTTGCATCAGTATCTCAGTTTCAATCCAAACATGGGTTTGATTCACACTCCATGTTCTGAAAAATATTTACCATCCGGAAAGAGGAAAAATTGAAGTCTTTGTCTAAAGAAATTCATTGAGAAAGGGCAGATCTATAGACCCTTTCAATTAATGAACAAGATGTACTTCTATTCATCGACAATATCTTTTGTTTCGTCCAAGCGGGGTCAGAAGTATCTGCCTTATTGGAGAAAATGCCTTCGGCAGTGGGTTATCAACCTACCCTTAGTACAGAAATGGGTTCTTTGCAAAAAAGAATTACTTCCACGAAAAAGGGATCTATAACTTCAATCCAAGCAGTTTATATACCTGCAGATAATTTGACAGATCCCGCCCCTGCACTATATTTGCACATTTAGATGCTACTACCGTACTATCATGAGGATTAGCTGACAAAGGTATTTATCCAGAAGTGGATCCTTTAGATTCAACATCGACTATGTTACAACCTTGGATCGTTGGCGAGGAGCGTTATGAAACTATGCAAAGGGTTAAGCAAACTTCATAATGTTAGAAAGAACTTCAGGATATTACAGCTATCCTTGGGTTGGACGAATTATCCGAAGAAGCCTTTTTTTCTACCATATCTAGAAAAACCTTTTCTTTTTGTAGAATTTGGATTCGACTGATCAATTCGTTGTTCAAGTTGTACTTTTTTGTTCATTGGAAAAAACCTAATAGTTATAAAGATTCCCATGATATAGTTTTTCTTTCGTATACAAAGAAATTTTCTATTCTATCATTTCTGAAAAGTTGATAAACTGGGGGGATATGTAAAAGATATTATTTGTTTTCCATCACTTGGACATGTATAAAAAAATATTATGACAGTTCATTTCGTACAATATTTTCTAATTGATCATTTTTTATATATTGAAATGGGCGATTCCATTGTTTATCATCGAAAAGAAAAGTAACAAGGGGCTCTTCCATTTTCTTTAAAGAAAATTTCCTTTTTTCTTCTTTAGTTTTCCTAATTCCCAATTATCTTGATACCTATCAAGATAAGAATCTTCGTAAACTGGGCTATCTTTTTTAGTCTTCTTCCTTTCGTAAGTTGTTTCTACATTGCTTTCTTCCTTTCTTTCTCCCCCTTCTTCCTTTTTTTTTCTATTTCTTAGTGAAAATAGGCAACGACATTCTGCCTAAATAGTAGACAGGTGATAAATAAGAGAATACTAAATATTTGAGCCATAAAATTTCTCAATTCTAACACAAGGGACTTATTAGAATAATTTTGCCGTATCCAGAATAATACCAATCCAACCCATTTCATGAATAAAATGTGACCGATTTACCAACCAACAAAACTACTTGTTACAAATAACATCTTGTTGTTGCATCAAAACATATAATCTTGATGCCTGAAAGTTTGATAGGCTGGCCCTTGCGTAAGGACTATATTACCCCCAATTTCTATGAAATACAAGATGTTCAATGAATCAATGATAAGAAACTAATATTCACTTATCCGATACGACTCCGGATTTTATTAGAGTAAAAGAATATATTTTTTGTTCTGTTCTAGATGAAACAGAATAATTGGATTAGAAATTCATATTAAGGATGAACTAAAAAAAGGCTCATTGATATTCCCAAAATTGGAAGATATCTTTTTCCTCTGAGCGGAAATAGTAGGACGAATTGTTGAGATTTGTGCCGAAACATCCACTTTTCATTTTAAAGAGAGGGTTCAAAAACATATTTATTTTGAATCAGAGGGAGAAATGTACTGGAGTACCGATGTCTACCATGCACCTGAATATACATATGGTAATGTTCATCTATTACCAAAAACAAGCCATTTATGGATATTAGTGGGAAGGCCATGCAGATCTAGTATAGTGTGTTTTTCGCTCCACAAGGATCAAGATCAAATGAATGTTCATTCTTTTTATGTCGAAGAAAGATATATCTCTGGCCTCTCAATCACTAATGATCGAGTAAAACATAAATTGTTGGATACTTCTGATAAAAAAGATAGGGAAATTCTTGACTATTTAAGACTTGATGGAATCAAATCCAAGGGTCATTGGAATTTCATATATCCTTCGGTTCTGAGAGAATTCTAATTTCTAGTCGAAAAGGCGAAGAAATCAATTTTGTATACCATTACGGTATGATAAAAAATGAGAGATAGAACCGATACGCAGTTTTGGTATTTAGATTGAAATACCCATAAATGGTATTTTATGTAGAAATTGTATTCTTGCTCATTTTGATGATCCCTGATACAAAATAAATAGTTCAGGAATGAATAAATATGGGACTGTAGAGGCGAATGCAATCGTAAAAAAAGAAGATTTGATTGATTATCGAGGAACAAAAAAATTTAGTCCAAATTACCAAATAAAAGTGGGTCAGTTTTTTTAAAGCTTGATCAACCATTAACAAGCAATCCAAACGTGGGAGGTTTTGGTCAGGGAGATGATGCAGAAATAGTGCTTCAAGATCCATTACGCGTCTAAGGTCTTTTATTCTTCTTTGCATCCGTTATTTTGGCACAAATCTTTTTGGTTCTTAAAAATAAACAGTTCGAAAAGGTTCAGTTGTACGAATTGAATTTTAAATCTAGAGATTACTTAACATCAAGTTAGTAAAATGCGTGGAATTATTGTTGATCAATATAGTTATGTTATGTAATGTATGATCAAAAAATTATTTAAATACCTTTACTTGCTTTGTTTATAAGAATTTTTTAGTAAACTTGAAAGATAACCCAGAAAATAGAAAGAATAGTTTGATAATTGGTTTATATGGATCCTGTACGATTGATACCAAATATGAAAATAATATTGCCATAAATTGACAAAATTATATTTCCATTTCTTCATCAGAAAATGAGTCCCTTTTGAAGCCAAAACCGCTTTTCCTTGACATTTAACATAATACATGAAATGATCCTTGAACGACCATAAGGTTCTTTGAAAATAATCACGACATACTAATATAAGTATAAGATGTTGCATTTGAAGAAGTTCCATTTTTACATAGAAATGTCTTCACTCAAGAAAAAGACCAAAAGATGTTAATCGTAAATAAGAAGATTATTTACAAAAAAAATAATAAAAATTCACATTCAGATACATAAGAATTGTATAGGAACCAAAATATTCTTTTATTTTCTTTGAAAAAATATAAATAGATTTCTTTTGAGTAATGAGAAAACTATTCCAATTATCATAATTATGAAGAAAGAATCGCAAGAAATGCAAAAGGGAAACATCTTCAATCCAACATTGAAGGATTTGAACTAAGATTTCCATATGGATGGGATGAGGTATTGTTTGCCATTGAAATATCAAAGACAGGTATACAGAAACACTGATATTAATTGCAAACTCGCTTGTACAAAGAAGAGCCTAGAAAGAAATCCTAGGAAACAATCTATGTATAATTGTTTAGTTTTTTATTCTGGGGGTGACGATGGAGGCTCGAAAAAGTGTATCAACTCTGCCTTACTCCTTGGACTATCCGACGCAGTCTTTAGCTCTTGAAGAAATTGCCTTTCGTAGGTTGCCAGCCTTTTGTAGGGGTGTGGCACCCTGCTATTTATAGTGATATGTGTTTTGAGCTGCATAGATGGCCCATGACCACGTGGCTAATCAGCACGTAAAGATCGTCTCTTTGGCTGCCAGCTAGCGATTTGTTAGGATTTTGTTGTAGAAATCTGGGTGGTTGGGACATGGTCAGCCTGCCACGTGTCCTGTCGCAGGATAAGTTTAATCGGCTGGAGTCATCTTGAGCCGCATGAGTCTTTCAGTTTTCGGCCATGCTGAGCCACATAAGACTCATGCGGCTTAAGTCGCAATCTCCCTTAGCTTAAGGACTTTTTGAGCTGCATAAATTCTGTATTTTGTGTCGTATAAAGCTCATGCGGCTTAGGTTACAGTCACCCTTGGCCACATGAAGCTTAGAGACTTTAGGGCCGCATAGGTCGAGCCGCATAAGGTTCATGCGGCTCGGGTAGCAATCCTTCTAGCCGTATGACTATGTTTAAGCATATGAACCCTGTTCTTTTAGTGACATGATATTTTGTCTGATCACGTCTTATCTTTTTGTCAAAGTGTGAGAGCTGTCATCTTTTTTGTCAGTTTTGACAGAGTTTGTCATCTTCTTGGCCGCATATCTTCCTTCTGCTGCTCGAATCAGTTTGGTTGCAGACGGGCCGCATGGGATGTTGAATATGTCATACAGCTCTCCTTTATGCGGACCAGTTTGGCCCAAAGTACTTATGCGGTCAGTTGTGATCCGTATGAACCCCATATTTTCCATGCTTCTACAAGACTCCCTTCAAAGTTTTCAAATTGCAAATTTGGAATACTTCGAATAAGAAGCATGGAAATATGTCAAGACGCAGGGAGTCTTTAAGTCAGGAGAGGCCTTTAGCCACAGTAAGATCTTGAGCCGCAAAGAAATTTTAAGCCACATAGAGATCTTGAGCCGCAGGGAAATCTTGGGCTGCAGGGAGACCCCATCCAGCCTGCCAGTTATCACTGCTATATTTAATTCCTTGATTTAGTTTTGGATTTGGGTTCTCTTTTCGAGATAAAGCCGACGGTTACTAGGGATAAAATCCCCAAACGTCATCATTATCTTAAATGATCTCGAGAATCGAAGCGGTGCTCTGGGTTCTCTTTTCGAGATAAAGCCGATGGTTACTAGGGATACAGTCCCCAAACGTCATCATTATCTTTAATGATCTTTGAGAATCGAAGCGGCACTTTTCAAAACCTCTATAAATAGAGGACATTTGAAGAGAGATATTTCTCTTTCATCTACTTCTCCATCTTTCTGTCTCAATTTAGCCATGGCCCTAAAAGCTTCCAAGTCGACTGGTACTGCGGCCAAAGGGAAGGGACTTGCCTCTCCGTCGAGAGCAGGGGATTCGCCTTCCATTCATCCCAACGTGCAACTCCCTATCAAGGGTAAGGACGGTGGAAAGACGACGACTGAAATTTTGAATGGCCATATCGCATATTTTATGCATGAGCCTGTAATATATCACCTCTGTACTTTAAGACTTGTCGATGCATGTCCTATCTCCGTTTGGACCGCATGTGTTCTGTATGATAGGGCCGCATGGGCTGAGCCGCATAATCGCTACATATTTGAACCTGAACCGCATAAGTGCTCCAAGACTGATCCACATGAGCACTTCATAACTGAGCCGCATAAGTGCCTCATGACTGAGACGTATGAGCACTTCATGACTGAACCGGCCTCTTGATTGGGCCGTATGAGCACTTCATGACTGAGCAGCATAAACTGTATAAGTGCCTCATGACTGAGCCGCATGAGCACTTAATGACTGAGCCGGCCTCATGACTGGGCCGCATAAGCACTTCATGCCTGAGCTGCATAAACTGCATAAGTGTGTCATGACTAAGCCGCATGAGTACTTTATGACTGAGCTGCATAAGTGCCTCATGACTGAGCCGCGTGAGTTCTGTTTGGCTAGGCCGCATAACTGAAGAACGACCTTTATTTTCTTCTCGCTGCTAACCCCGCTTTTTCTTTTTTTTATAGGGATTTGGCTAGCAAATTTCTCCAGGACCGGTGTCGGTGATAGAATAAAAATGCACCATTCTGATACACACATCAGATAGCACAAAACTTCCTATGCTTCGGAAGAGTTTTTACTGCGCCAATTTGGCATACACATTAGACAACTCAGAACTACTCATGCTTCGGAAGAGTTTTCCCCAGGTGGTAGGAATAACCTTTATACCTCAGAGAGTTGGACGGTTGTCAGGCGTCATCATGAACGTCCTGTCTTTATGGCTCTCCAAGTAGGCAAAACAACCATCAGGGATGTTGTTTTGAAGGTATGGTCTTTTGGAAGAGCGGGACTAAGGTATCTGCAATACGGAAGGAAGAAAAGCATGCTATATTTGTCCTCCTCCGGGCAGCTCCTTGGAGATTCAACAGCCTTGTTTGCTTCTCAGCAGTAAAACATGACTTATTTCGAGGGCCACAAAACTGTTTTTTGGTGAAGGCGAAATGCTGTCAAACTGACCAAACTATGTATTGCTTAGATTTTCCTTTCTTTTCTTTTTGTTGATGATGTAGTCCTATGAATGTAACTGAAAATAGAATAGATTCACTCTATTCTTTATTTGTGGTATTTTATGGTGCTCGTACTAGAGGGCCTAATACAACATTAAGAATATCCCACTGGAGGACTTTTTGTGGACCTATTGCCCTTTTGTGTATCTGAAAATGCGAGCAAATAGATTTGAATGATATTTTGTGGACCTACTACTCTTTGTGCACCGATGGTACGAGTAATAGATTATGATAACTTCTATGGACCTATTATCCTTTTACGCACTGGTGTTACGGGTAATAGATTTGAAACGAAACCTACCAGAGGTAATATGGACATGATAGGTTTGGATAAATGGCAGATTATTCCTACTCAGTGGTAGTATGGACATGGTAGAAGTGAAATCTGTAGGGGTGTATAGAACAATTCAGAGGTAAGGTGGAAGTGGATGTTCTAGGATCAATGTACAACCACGTAGGGGTGGTTGTACGGGATATCCTGCTGGAGGACTTTTGGTGGACCTATTACTCTTCTGCGCACTGATGGTGCGAGTAATAGATTTCGAGACAAAACCCATCAGAGGAATATGAACGTAATAGATTTTATGGTATGAACACCATGTCCTTATCCCGAACTGGGTACAGGTGTTAAGTCGGGAGACTATCAGGATCAGAAGTAATATGGACGTGACATACGATAATCAAGAATGATTTTTGGTGTACCTATTACCCTTCTGCGCACTGGTGGTACGTGTAATAGATTTTGAAACAAAACCCAACAGAGGTAATATGGACGTGATAGATTTTATCGTCCTAACACCATGTCTTTTATCCCGAACTGGGTACAGGTGTTAAGTTAGGAGATTGTCTATATCAGAGGTAATATGGACGTGATATAAGACAATCAAAACATCAGAGCAAAAGTTAACATGACTTGTCACTCGGAAAGATACAATATGAGTCCCCTTGGAGGAAACAGAGTGTAAGTTCAGAGGTACCTGATGTACATAACTCGATACTCTAGGCAACATGGGGAGGTTTCTAAACATAGTATTTTTTAGGAACTTGTCGTTTATGGGCATCATGTGCAAGTCTCCATTCTGCTTTACGAGCCGGTATTCCCCATTGGAGAATACAGTCTCGATGATAAACGGACCCTCCCATTTAGGCTAGAATTTGCCGGGGACTTGTGAGTCATGACCATTGGTCTTCGAACGGCCAAGACAAGATTGCCGACTTGGAATATTCTCTATTTGACTTTTTGTGGAAAGCCCGAGAGATGCGTGCTTGGTAGAGCTCTATTCTTTGTTGAGCTTGTAAACGCTTTTCGTCTAAGGCTTCTAGTTCTTGTAGCCATCGTCGGTGGTTGTCATCCGACATCAATCGGTAAGTAAGGGCCACGTGAAGCAAGGGGATCTGAGTCTCCAAATGGGAGAGCTGCCTCGCTCCCGAAGACCAAGGAGAACGGTGTATTTCCTGTAGCTGTCCGAATCGTAGTACGATACGCCCATAAGCACTCGCCAAGCTTTTTATTATAGCCACGTTTGTTTGAAGACACGAACTTTTTAAGGAGCTTGGTTATGGTTTTGTTGAAGGCTTCAGCCAGACCATTAGCCGATGGGTTATATGCCCTCGAGGCCACATTCTGAATCCGATTCTTGTCACAAAATCGATAGAAAGCGTGACTTGCGGATTACGGACCGTTGTCGTGAATAATCCTCCGGGGCAGTCCAAAATGGTAGATAATGTGATGTTTTATGAAACTAATCACGTTTGATGTCTTTACCTCTGCAAGCGGAACAGCTTTCGTCCATTTGGAGAAATAATCGATGATTACAAGTACGAACCGATGCTCCATAGACAACGGTAGGGTGATTGGCCCAATCATGTCCATTTCCCATGATTTAAATGGCCAAGAGGTCACTGTTGGGTGCAAGAATTCGGATGGCAGATGTATGAAATCTGTGTAGTTCTGGCAAGCTTTACATTTCTTTGCATAATCGACTGCATCTACTACCATTGTGGGCCAGTAATAACCCATCCGACGAAAATGATCTTACAATTTCGGGCCAGGTTGGTGAGCCCCGCAAGCGCCATCGTGAGCCTCGCATAAGGCTTCTTTGGCTTCTGTATTTGACAGGCATCTTAACAGTAGCCTATCATAGGATCGTGGATATAACATTTTTGTCTCTGTATCATAGAAGAATCTGATAGAGCGCCTTCTTATTGAAGTTGCTTCTTTCATATTCTCTGGTAGAATTTCGTAGACTGTAAAGTCGATGAGCGAGCGTCTCCAGTCTTGTATGTCGTTGGTTATCTGGGTGGAGTAACTTGTACCCAGTTGAGCATTATTCATGGGACAGACCAGCTCATGGCCTATTACGTCGACTAGATGATGAGCCTCATTTAGAACTGCCAAGGAAGCGACGAGGCGTGCTAGGGCATCGGCTTCAATATTTTGGAGCCTAGGAACATGCTTTATAAAGAACCCCTCTAAGGTTGCAATGATGGCAATTGTTGTCTGATCGTAGGGAATCAGGTCCTCATTGCGAACGTCGTATGAGCCTCGGATCTGATTAACAATCAGTTGCGAGTCGCTATACGCTTCCAGGTACTTGATCCCCACCTCTTTTGTGAGTTGGAGTCTGATGACTAGAGTGTTATATTCGGTTATGTTGTTTGAACATGGTTATGTGAGAGAATACTCCCGATTGACCACCAGTACAGAAGAAGAAATTAATACCACCCCGACTACAGTGACGATATCACCTTTTGGCCCCGTTCTTGAAGCACCGTCAAAGAACATTCGCCAAATGGAATCATATGAAGTGATGTTTGAGGCGACGACTTCGTCGGGGATTTCTGTATAAATTTTGGCTGTTCTGAGCCTGGATGTAATGCTAAGAAGTCGGCCAGGGCTTGACCATTGACAGCCTTTTATGGAACAAAAATCATGTCGTAGGGGGATAACAGTATCACCCAGGTAGCTAAACGAGAACTGAGTGCGCCTGGTTTAGTCATGATAAACCTGAGAGGATTAACTCGTGAGACAACATGAATGATCTGCCTTGTCATATAGTGTCGTATTTTCGGAATGATGAACACTAGGGTAAGGCACTCCTTCTACGCAGCGGTGTACATATGTTCCGGTCCTACCATCATCCGGCTGAGATAGTAAATACCTTGTTCATGTCCCAGGTCATTATTCTGTGCTAGCAGAGCACCGATGGAGTGTTTCATCGCCCGTACATAGAGCAGGAAGGGCTTTCCGACGACTGGGGCTACCAGAATCGACGGATTCGTCATGTATTCCATAATGTCATCAAAGGCACGCTGACATTCCTTGTTCCATACGAAAGAGACACCTTTCCTCATGAGTTGAATGAAGGGTTGACATCGCCCTGAGAGGTTAGATATGAACCTCCTGATGTAGGCTAGTCTTCCCTGAAGGCCATGGAGTTCACAGAGGTTCCTCGGTGGACTCATCTCTAGGATTACTTTTATTTTATCGGGGTCTATATGGATGCCTCGGGAAGTAATAACGAAGCCCAAGAACTTTCTGCTGGACACGCCCAAGAAAGACTTGGTGGATTTATCTTCAGATTGTGCGCACGCATGTGGTTGAACACTGTTCTCAAATCATGTAAGTGATCATTTTTGGAGCAGCTTTTGACGGCAATGTCATCAACATAACACTCCACCATCTTGCACAAGTGATCTCTGAAGATGACGTTTATAGCATGTTAATATGTAGCACCGACGTTCTTTAGGCCGAAGGACATGACCGTATAACAATACACGTCGATCGATATTCAGAATGACGTATACTTCTCATCTTCAGGAGACATTTTGATTGGATTGTATCCTAAAATTTCATCCATAAAGGACATGCGTTCAAAGCCACATGTATTATTGATCATTATGTCGGTGGTCGGAAGAGGGAATTTATCCTTAGGGCATGCCGTATTCAGATTACGGAAGTTGATGCAAATTTGGATCTTTCTGTTCTTCTTGATGACTGGTACTATGTTGGCTACACAGTCTGGATGCTGCACTTCATAGATGAAACAGCTAGCTTTAAGCTTGTTTACTTCTGCTTCAATGGAGTTCATGATGTCTGGACGAAACCATCGCTGCTGTTGTTTGACTGGTTTTGCGTCCGAATAAAAGTTGAGCTCCTGGAGTGTGATCACGGGATTTAGCCCTGGCAAGTCTTCATAGCTCCAGGCAAAGACGTTAATGTATTCTCTGACGAGTTACAACAACAACTCTTGTTCTCTTTCTGTCAGGCTTTTACTGATGAAGATTAGCTTTGGAGAGGATTCATCACTGAGGTTAACTTGCATGACCTCGTCTTGAGTGGGAGGGCCTCGTAGTTCAAAGTGCTTCTCCCATTGGGTATCCAGTTGTTGGACCCATGGCTCCAACTCAAGCGGTTCGATTCGATCTTTGTCTTCCTCCTCAATATCAGCAGATGTCATGTTGACAGATAATGTCTGCCTGAATATATCTCCAATGGTGTCATCGGAGTCGTATGTGGGTGACTCGGACGAATGAGAGTTCCACTCGCATTCTTCATCGGAACTCTCGGGCGTTGTTGCTGGTGTAACATACCTGATGCTGTGTCTAAATTTGTGATAATAGTCCTGAGGTTTCCCAACTGGTGCTGACAGCTGTAGAGGCAATCCCCGACCGTTGCCGTAATTCAGACCCGGGGTAGCCTCCATGTCGTACCCCTGCTTTTGCATGAAGTTCTTGGCTTGAGGACTATACAGGTAGAGTGGCAATCTTCCAGCGTCAGGTTCGAGATCGAACTCTTGTGGCATGAAAGATTGAGGACCTTCTATCCGGCCAAAGATAATTGTGTGACCCCATTCTCTTCTTCCTGGAACTAGGAAGTAAGCGCCTATAATGGGAGCAAGTTGATTTGCGGTACGGACGGTTGTCACCTGTGTGTACAGGTTAATGTCTAGACAGTCCTGTACAGCATAAATCAGATTAAGCTTATCACACTCAGAATAGTCCAACGACAGCCTCTTATTGATGAAATAAAGAATTTTATCCACATGAATTACATCATCAGGAGAGCGGATATCCACCTGTGTAACTAGGTACTTGGCGAGTTCTACGTCCTCTTCGGCTACCCCCTGCGAGCTCAGAGGTCGGGATGCTGTCTTAGGCAACTTGACCACCAAGGGTTCAGCTTGTAGTATTGACTTGCCTGAGGGTGTTGGATCGAGACTTGGTTGCCGGCTCGTCTTGGAAAGACAATTAGCTCAGCAAGAGATTTTGTGTCTTCCGTTTGCCTTTGAGTAGATTTTGGCAATCGGATCACCATCGACCCTATGACGGGTTTTGGCTCCGGGCTGGATCTCGGGAGCCGGATGACCATTGGTTCCAACTGTGCAGGTGAGGCAGGAGAATCGGTCACCTCTTTATGCAAGGTTGCGACGAGGGGTGCGATTTTGCCCGATTTATAGGCCTGGAGTTGAATCCTCAAGGGTTCCTCTGGCCCTAAGATGGCCTCCAGTTCGTCAGTTATGTGTTTCTTGGATTCGTCATATAGACGAGCCTCCGAAGAGTAATAAGATTCAACCCCTTTGAAGGGACCGTTGTCAGCGAATTCAGTCTTTTCGAAGTCGTGCTTACCGACATATTTGAAGCACTCGTGAAGGGTGGATGGCACGATCATATAGTCATGTATCCACGAGCATCCTAGGAGGATGTTGTAGGAGGTGTCTGCATCCATGACTTAGCAGGTAACCTCCGTCTTCAGGTCACCAATCTGATATTTCAATCGGATCTTCTCTAGGGGATAGCTCCTTCCCGAGTTGAAATCGCTAATGGCAGTATTGGTCGCCGCTAGCCGGTGCATAAAGATGCCCAAAAGTTAGAGCAAGCTTTTTGGGATGATGCTTATCGACGAGCCAGGGTCGATATGCATCCGATCCACCTTGATGTCGCCTATGTATCCAGTGTAGTACAAGGGGCGATCAAGCAAGTTGGACTTGATCAACATGTCCTGTGGGGTAAATATGATGTTGGGTATTGCATCTGTGCCATTGCTGTCCTGTAGATCTGTTGACGGATCTTCTCCTGGAGTCTTGACCTGGGCTAAGTAGGCGTCAACATTTTGGAGTGCTTCACTCAATGTGACATGAAGATCCTTGGAGAGCCTTAGGAGCTCGTATAACGACAACTTTGCTGGCATATTAGCCAATTGTGCTAATATGTCAAAGTTGTAAGGTTTTTCCAGCTCCTGAGGTACATTGTTACGGAGTGGCCTGTCGAAGCGGGTTTCCTTTGGCTTGGACTTATCTGCCGGTGGAGGCTGAGGCGACCTTGGAACATCAGAAGTAGGCAACATTGCCGACTGGGGATCTTCGGCTGAACTGCCCATTGTGGGCTGGACTTGTGCTCCAGACCGGGTAACAACGGTTGCCGCTTCCTCAGCTTCGACTGAAATTGTATGGCAGGATCTAGACTTCATGTCCTTCTTCTTATTGGTAAGAGATGATACCGCTTGGGTAACTTCAGGCACTAAGTCCGGGTGCACGCACATGATCTTTCCTCGCGATGTGTTGAGAGGTACCAAACCAGATGTCTGGTTCCGGACGGGTGGAAGATTAGTAACCTCTATCGTTGCACGAAGGACAGGTATTACCCCGTCTGGAGTACTTGTTGGGGGAAAATTACCGAATTGAACTGATACCATGTTCACAGCCACAATAACCTCTTCGAAATCTATCGACAGAGCTTTGGAATCAATTAGACTCTGGATGTATCGCTTTAATTGGAAGCAGTCATGAGTGGAATGATGGACACATCGGTAAAAGGGACAATATTTTGGGTCCTCCATTTCTGCCGCTCGGGGCTCGCGTCTTGGTGGAGGGAGCTGGATCCTACCCCCTTGCAAGAGCATATCGAAGATAGGTTTGACATGACTATCTTCAAATGAGTAATTCACCTTAGGCCATTGACCTTACGCCAGTTTTTCTTCAGGCTTCTTGGTTGCATCGCGACCATGGCATATTTGCCTTTATTATCCCAGTTGGAGGTGCCGCCACTATTGTTGTTTCTGGAGGTGGAACCAGGATGTTTGTCCTTATCCTCTCCATCTGGGATGTGTAATCCCAATTGGCGAGCCTTCTTCAACTTTGCCTCCGCATTGGTAGCACTTATGATGAAGGTCATCCAATCCCTAAATTGATCGTCGCCCATCCAAAGGCTAATTGCGGGGAGCAACTTCTTCTTGCAGATTTCAATCAAGGAGCTCTCGGGATTGCATTGGGGCAATCTCATTACGGTTTGGCACAACCGCTCGATATAGTTCCTTGTTAGCTCCCTTTCTCCTTGAACGACTTCCATAAGAGATGACATTGTCACATCATGCCCCACTTCGTAGAACCTCTCTAGGAACATGTGCTTGAAGCCGTCAAAAGAATGGATGCAGTTGTCGGGAAGGTTGCGGTACCAGTCGAATGCGATACCCTCCAATGCTTCGATGAATAATCGTGTAAGGATGGCGTCACTATGCGATAAGTGGTCGGTTATGACCTCAAAGTAAGTCATGTACTGACTAGCAGAGGTCTTTCCGTCATACGAATCAATATGAAATGACTTGTTCTGTGGTGGAAAAGACACATCTCTCCACGCGACGTGATACGGCTGCCGTATTATGAGGTCCCAAGAGGAGTCTCGGGTATTGAACATTGCTCGAAGCTCCTGGACTTCCCTCCTTGCCTCCTTGGCTTCATATGTAGCTAAAGGAATGGATGCTCCTAATAGATCATCACCCAAAGGAGGGGCGTTCGTGATGGAGTCTGCGTTGACTGTGGCTCCCAAGCTTGTTTGTCCAGGCGTCCTCGCTGGTTGAGTTGGCAAGGCAGCTTTGATTTTATTTACTGACTTGACCAAGGACAAGAGCATGGTTTCAAGTACTTTAAGACGTTGTCGGTCAGTAGGCGCCTCATGATTATCGTCATCCATAAAGATTGTCCGTACATTGGTAGAGATGGAAGGGACCGTAGCAGAGGTGCTCTCCATGTCATATTCTCGTACAGAGAAATCATCGGAGAATATCAGAATGTCATCTTCCTCGGACTCGGAAGGGGTGCTACCCCCTGTGCAGGAAGTCGCATCATCTTGGCCAGGGTGGTCGCCCTCAGGGAAGTCCAAGTCTGTTGCATAATTTCGGGGAATCTCTACCCCATATGTATGCTCTTGGTACACCAGGTTATTGCATATATTAAGGGAATTGCTACCCCCAGCTCCATCTACTCCCAAGGAGGCCGAAGGTGCACCCCTAGGTACTGGAAGCTTCTTTTTGGATTGAGTGCCTAAATAGACAACCCCTGTGGCTATCTGCGGCAACCGTCCAGATGAGAGTTTCCTTGCACTGCTGGCTGAGATTGCCGGGCTGCAAGAGCGTGTCTTCTTTTCCCCCTTGCCGGGAGGAACCTTCCGAGTTGAATTACAGGAGGCGAAAGGGAACTCTTAGTCTTCCAGAATTTGCACTTGTTTCTCAAGTTGTTGTCGGACAGGTGCTGACTGCTGCAGTCGTTGAGAAATGGACTGCCGATCTTCAGGTGTTGCGGACGTGTCGCAGCCGTAGTTGATGATGACTTGGGTGTAACGACGTCCCGAGAGGGACTCAACGCATGCCATGGTTGCCTCTTTACGTTTGTGAGTGATCACCTTACGCAAGTCGACAGCAGGCTGATCTACCTTTGCACCAAACTTGTGGACTTGGGTATCCCGAGCACACAGGTGCGTAGATATCATGTTTGCTCCCTGATCCGAGGCTAGTAAAAGCACTTGCTATCGATCGTTGGAGGGAGACTTTAAAGACCCACCTTGTCCGTTAGCCCTGGGGACTGGACGTGGGTGGTTCTGTACAACTTTATATCAGGAGCCCGTATAACAGTTAATGGTTCCCGCTGACGGTCTGTAGCTTGGACAGTTGACTGGGCTTGTTAGGCCCGCATTGTCCTAGACTTATTCAACTTAGCGTCTGCAGGCACATAGTAAGAAGAGTCCTGATTGGAATATTCCACATTCTCAATGGGCCACATGGAGTCGGGTCCGCATGAGAGACGGTCAAACACAGAGGTTCTGACAGGGCCGTATGAGACACTCTGTCTATGGCCAGGATTGGCTGCCGCATGGGCTATCTTCCTACGACCAGAGTTGGCTGCCTCATGGGCCATCTTTCTGCAGCCAGAGTTGGTTGCCACATGGGCCGTCTTTCTGCGTCTAGAGTTGGCTGCCGCATGAGCCATCTTCCTGCGGTCAGAGTTGGCAGCCGCATGGGTCGTCTGTCTGCGGGCAGAGTTGGCTGCCGCATAGACAGACTGTCGATCTCTCTTATGCGGCCTCTTCTTTGTCCGTATGGATTTCCCTTGTGCCTCCAAAATCTCAGCATTGTAGTATTTTTCTTTGCTGGATTTTTGGATAATGGGGTCCTCTGCGGTCGGAAGCAAATCCATAGAAGAGCTTCGATCACCGTCTTGGGCCGCAGAAGGAGCTTCTTCGAGAACTTAGTTAGAGGCAATAGTTTTGCGCGCCGACGTCCTGCGAGTTCTCTTTGGGTTGGCTTGCTTCTATGACGGGCTGGGGCTCCCTTCAGAGAGCATTTCTTTGAAGGCTTGTTGGTCAAAACAACACACAAGCATTTGCTACGAAGAGCCAAGCTTGGACGCATCGGATTGCGTCACCAGCTTCTCATCAGGAGAGAAGGATGTCCCCAGCAAAGTTGCCATCGTGTTTTCCATTAAAATATCAAAGACAGGTATTACAGAAACACTAAAATTGATTGGAAACTCGCTTATACAACGAAGAGCCTAGAAAGAAATCCTAGGAAACAATCTAAGTACAATTGTTTAGTTTTTGATTCTTGAGGGGTGGCGGTGGAGGCTCGGGAAAGTGTATCAACTCTACCTTACTCCTTGGACTATCCGACGCAGTCTTTAGCTCTTGAAGAAATTGCCCTTCGTAGGTTGCCAGCCTTTTGCAGGGGTGTGGCACCCTGCTATTTATAATGATATGTGTTTTGAGCCGCATAGATGGCCCGTGGCCACGTGGCTAATCAGCACGTAAAGACCCTCTCTTTGGTCGCCAGCTAGCAATTTGTTAGGATTTTGTTGCAGTAAATCTGGGTGGTTGGGCTTGGTCAGCCTGCCATGTGTCCTGTTGCAGGACAAGATTAATCTGCTAGAGTCATCTTGAGCCACATGAGTCTTTCTGTTTTCGGCCATGCTGAGCCACAGAAGACTCATGCGGCTTACGGCGCAGTCTCCCTTAGCTTAAGCACTTTTTGAGCTGCATAGATTTGTAGAAGCAGGAAAAAATTTCAGCAAATATAGCTTAATGCGCCCAAGACAAGTGAAGCTCCAGGCGCCCAGTCAGTGTAACTATATGCGCCCACTCAATAAAGCTCCATACGTCCAGTCAGTGTAGCTCCATGTGCCCAGTCAAGTGTAGCTCCCTGCGCCCAAGACTAGCTCCATCGAAAGGAGGGTGCATTGCCTGAGACATGGCTATGCGCCGAAGCCTGACTCAGTTAAAGCCATGATCAAAATGTGTACCGAAATGCATGGCCACATCAGTCTCCACGAGCAGTCGTGCACCGAAGCATGTGGCCACGTCAACGCCACGACCAACCCACGATCTCGCAAGCCTGTATGCGCCTACACCCTATGCGCCCAAAGCAGGACTATGCGCCAACATAAGAACCAGCGTGTTTCCTTTTGTGGGCGCATAACATCATTCCAGCTCGAGAACGACTATAAAAGGGGGGCCTCACCCCTCTTCAAAATAAGAGAACGAAGAGTATTTTCAAGAGCCAAATTACTGCACTTCTTGCCAGTGAGCCGAGAGTTAGCAATTTTCTTAGGTTTTCTCCCACTTTTGTAATCGGAGTGTCAACGGAGTAAAGGAGCAACTGCCGCTCGATTTTTATCATCCCATTCCCTAAAATTCTTTTTTGTACTCGGGGATCCTCAGTACAGGATCTCTCAGACGTACTCGATTTGTGGTGCATTGCGCCAATAAAAGAAAAGACAACATTTTCTTCTTCTTCTTTTTTGTGTGTGTCCAAAAAAATGGCGACTCTGCTGGGGACTACCTTTTCCTTTGACGAGAAGGTGGTGACGCAATCCAGTATTGACAAAGTGGGGAGTAATCAGAAGATGTCGATCGTAAAGTTCGATTAGCAGGCGTTCGAAGAGATGCTCTCGAGGGACGGCTCTAGTCCCTCAAAATCAGCGAAGCCAAACAAGTCTCACTAGACTTGGCTTCCGAAGGCTCGCTGTGCATATCCTGCTAGTGTCATAGCAGATATGCAGCTAGAGGACTATGCCACAAAAGTTTCCCAAATGGAGAAGGCTTACACCATTCTGGGCTCTACTAGCCCAGTGACTTCTTCCCTGCACAACCAACAACAGGGTGTTCAACACCCGAGACATGGCAAAGAAAAATACTACGATGCCAAGAATCGGGGTGTACGACACTCTGGCCGGACCCGATGAGGCTCATAAACAAAGGAGGCCAAACTGGGAGAAAATAGCATTGCTCTACCAGGCATGCGCCCAAGGCCACGCACCCAAGGGAGTGTTTGGATGCATAGCCCCAACCAGAACACTTATGTCTTCAAGAGGCTGGGCACCCAGAGCCATGCAGCCAAGGCTATGCGCCCAGGCTCTCTGGATCTATACTATGCGCCCACATCAAGGAAGCTCAAACATGTTGTCAAGGAGCATGCGCCCAAGGCCAGTCTCCAGGGCCTATGCGCCCACAACAAAAAAGCAGGTCCCAACGTGTATAGCACGGGTCTCTCTTTAAAGACATCATATAACTTAGGTGTTGGGGTTACCCCTACACACGAACTAAGTCTGGATGCTCCTACTCTCCTTACGAACCCGCATGCAAAGCTCGACAATGCATGTAACATAGATTATAAGGCAAAACTCCCTTCCTCTGACATGCGCGATATGATAAATCATAAGCGTAAAGCGAGGAAGAAGATAACAATTCATAGTGCACTTCCGTGCACCAATATTGTTATCAAGTGTTGTTGCTCCAAAGCAACAAGAGCGCCTCAGAGAAAGTTCGTGTTTCGACGGCTGTACTTCTCTGATGACGAGAAGCTACTATGTGTTTCATCCAACATGGCTTCGTGGGGTCCCCCTTACAGAAGCCCCAATAAAAGATGGTGGACTACGAACCCAACTTTCTCTCTTAGCTCTGCGAGAAGAAGAAGAAGAAGTCTACCAACAGATGGCCAACAGGCTGTCACATCCGAAGGAGTCTATATGGGCACTCGATCAAAGGCGATATTTCGTATGGACGATAAAGATTCCCAAGCCGGGGGTAGCATTCCCTCAGAATCTGAAGCAGATGACCCTTACACTGGGGGTAGCCTTCCAGAGGATGATGATCCCTCCGAATCTGATGGCGACTATCTACCTCCTCTACCTGAAAATGAAGTACTTATCCACTTGGAGACAGACCATATCAGCACTAGTTGTACAACTTCCTCGGTCCATCCTCGTATGCTATCTACATACATGGCAGACGGAGAAAGACCTGAAGAAGCCAGTGATCAGACTAGAAAGCGGCTAGAGGGTCTCGAAACAACATTCACAAGATCACTGTGTAACGCCCCAGTCCCAAAATACGTAGACCGAGTACGTGAACATGCCAACTGCACATATACGAAGAATACTCCAATATATGGAATCCTCATATATGCATATAAGCTGTAAATAAAAAATATCCCAGGCTAAAATAACATATCTAATCTCATCACAGCTCAACACAGAAGATAATAAAGTCCAAACGAATAAGGCAGAGTATCAAAAGATAGTCGGGTGAACAAACTCACTCCAAACAGCTATGAAAAATAGTCTCACAAGATCAGAGTCCGACCTCCGCAAAATAGAAAGAAAAAAGATGTAAAATAATGTCTACAACTGTCTCAAATATAGAATAGACAAGAGATCAGTAGTGACTGCCTCGTCATCAATGTAGGATAACTCCAATGCCGCTCCGTACTCCTGTAGAAAATCGTCTAAACCTGGAGAGATAAGCAGGTCCTCAGGAGACATAGCAAGATACAAGAAAACACCATGCCATATAACTGTGATAATATAATAAGAGAAAGGTATGCATGCAACCGGGTTCCTGACCATTCTACTGTGAATATGCAGTTGAGATACAATCCTTCGACGCATGAACCGTGGCTGAAAATAGGATCGACATAGTTCCCATAGATGGTACCGGAGGCCTATATCCATAACGCTCAAAAAGCGTCAAAGGCCACCATGTGCTAGGGGCTACGTCCATAACGCTCTGGGAAAAGTCAGAGGGCGCCTGGAGCCTGCGTCTCCAAAGGAGCGCACAGGTAATCATGGAAGTGTAAAGAAGCCCATACGTCAGGTATTGTTCTCCCCACCCAATGCCTAGTATCATCATCTCCATGACTGATATAAACCTCTAGTGACCGCCAAGTCTTCTAACATGCAATACTATTGGCAGTTACTCCTATCCGTCGCACGCTCCATACGTATCGGTGGCCAGCCAACTACGCAGAAACATGTCCTACATGTGACTCACATCACGTGATACAACAAGTGTCAAGGCCATATGAGATATACCAATACCTCAACATCAATGGGTGGTCAATAAGCTAAGTCAATGCAAGAGAATAAATAAAGCAAGAAAAATGACTGATAGAGTCGCTTGCACCCAAGTGTGACTTGGACGCATAGTTTAAATATCATGAAATAAAATACTAAAAATAACAACTAAAAATAAGAATATAATAATCACAGAGTAATGTGGCAAGGTATCTTGCCTGATGATGCAAAGTGGCAAGTCCAAGAGTAGCAAGTGTTAGCACCAAAACTCACAAATCACAGATGACTCCAATCACTGAAACAAACATCAAAAATGATCTCGGTGAAGAAGATATACCTAGGAAATGCATGTCCAAAAGTCAAATTCTGGAACAGGGGCAAAATTGTAATTTTGGATCAAAACGATGTCTGTCGTTGGACCCGCTTTGCACCGAAATACGCACCAAAGCCTATGGTCTCTAAAGTCGTCAAACTACATGTCTACGGTTTCAGTTTGAGGAGAGGAACTCAACGGTATGTCCAGTTTTGGATTCCGAGGAGCCGTGTACAAAATCGCCCGTTTAAGTGGGTCGCGGGCCCGCCAAAATTGGGTTCCGATTCGACCTTCTCAGAATCGAACCAAACATGGCATGTAGGACCAGGATTTTGATCCGGACCTATTGGCACAAGTTTCGTCTCGATCCGACGACTGTACACGAAGTTATGGGCAAGTTTGCAAAATGCCGATACGGGTATCTCGACGGATACGCGTTGGTTTCGTCGCGCACGCACGACGAAACTGAGTTTCGTCAGTTCCCACACGTCCGCAACGTCTATACGCGTCTTCGATGCGTATAGCATACGACCACGTCGCCTGGTTTGTCGGGGCGTACGTTGTATCGGACAAAATTCCAGAATTTTTGTGATTAAGAAACCAGTTTTTTTGACAACTTCTCATACAGTTTTCTTCCTACATATTAAACAAAACTTCGGTCCAAAAGTTGCGTTCTACTCTTGGTTATATTGTTAACGACTATTTTTAATCAGTTCCTGAAAACTCTCGACCTACAGATCGGAATCGGGCTTCTAAGTTGTGGTTTGGGACTGGATTAAAACTCTGTTTTCAACAGTTTTTGGGGGTAACTTTGCCTCGATTTTTCGAGCAATCCCCTGGGGTTCCCAGGATTCTATCAGAAGGGGATTGGAGGGGTTCATATGGGCTACGCACAAAAATTGATAGTTCAAGAAATCATCGAGTGTGCGTGAAGAAAAGAGGGTTGGAAGAAGGGTACCTCGCTGTCTAGTTCCTGAGCCGGGTCGGTTGTTGTCGGTTTGGGGCGGCGGTCCGGCGATCCTGCGGTGGCATAGCACAGTCAGGCTGTCGAGGATAGGCGCTCGAGTACGAGGCTCTAGGTGGAAGATGAGTAATCGGGGTTGGGGTTTGGTTTGATATGCGGTTGTATATATACGCGCCACTACTTTTCGATTCCTATTAGTATTTGTATACAGGGGGCTCGGGTTTATGAGGTATGGGGTCGGGTGCTAAAGTCCACAGCAGTGCTATAGCAAAGCATGTGGGGGTCGGGTGCTAAGTCATTGCAGCTACAAGCTGCTGTTGGTGCTCGGTTGTGTGGGAGGGTCGGGCCCCACCGCAGCTATTGCTGCTGCCGTTGTGGGTGGTTCGGCCCTCCACTGTTATACATATATATATATATATATACACCTATATCTACATATTTACATATATATATATGTATATATTCACAAGAAATTTTTTTATAATTCGTAATTAAATATTAAAAATATTGCAACCAAGTTAGGCTATATTTAGTAGTATAAAATATCAAGCTCACAACATGCATATATTATATACATCTATAATTACGTATATATACCAAATGATTTCTATTTAATATAGAGAAAAAATAGTTTTTAAAGCACTAAAATAATTTAGGAATATATTGGGGGTTTACATCCTACCCAACTTAAAGAAAATTTCGTCCTCGAAATTAAACTAAGGTCGGGGGATCAAATGGAATGCAAGGAAATATAATAGCACTTAAAATGCAAGACATACCTTCGTTTTCGAACAACTGCGGGTAACGATTTCGGATGTCGTCCTCGCGCTCCCAAGTAGACTCCCCTGGCGAGTGATGCTTCCATGCCACGTGAGATTGGTTTCGCAACACCTTCACTCGGCGATCGAGGATACCTACTGGTTGCTCTTCGTATGACAAACTCGGTCCAACTGTGATATCGGAGTGATCAAGCACATAATTGCTGTCCGCCACGTACCTCCTCAGCTGAGATACATAGAATACGTCATGTACTCCCTCTAGTGACGGTGGCAAAGCCAGTCTGTAGGCAACTTCTCTAACATGTTCCAAGACATCGAAAGGGCCGATGTACCTTGGACTCAACTTTCCACGTCCTCTGAATCGAATCGTGCCCCTAAGGGGGATATCTTCAAGAACACATGGTCACCCTCTTTGAACTCCAAGGGTCGACGATGATTATCTGTCCACTGCTTCTGACGATCCTGTACTGCTCGCAGGTGGTCCTGAATCTTCTTCACTGTCTCCACTGTGCTCAAGACCAACTCGGGACCCAATAGCTGTCGCTCTCCTATGTCGCTCCAACAAACAGGAGACCGACACTTCCTACCATATAATGCTTCAAACGGAGCCATTTGAATGCTCGCTTGATAGCTATTGTTGTAGGAAAACTCAACAAGATGAAGATGGTCCTCCCACGAACCGCCAAAATCAAGCATACACGCTCTCAACATATCCTCTAGCGCCTGAATGGTATGCTCTGACTGGCCGTCTGTCTGTGGACGGTATGATGTGCTAAACTTCAATCGAGTGCCCAAACTCTCTTGCATGTTCCTCCAAAAGTGCGAGGTAAATCTCGAGTCACGGTCTGATACAATACTAACAGGCACACCATACAATCTCACAATCTGTTCCATATACATCTCTGCCAATACCTCTATCAACTGGCCCACTCTAAAAGGTAAGAAGTGGGCTGACTTGGTAAGTCTATCAACAATCACCCCCACTGTGTCACGTCCCCTAGGACTCCGAGAAAATCCTGTGACAAAATCCATAGTAATGTGCTCCCACTTCCACTCGGGAATGGGTAGCGGCTGCAATAACCCAGCCGTCCTCTGGTGCTCCGCCTTCACTTGTTGACATACCAAGCACTTGACAACGAAACGAGCTATCTCTTGCTTCATTCCATGCCACCAATAATACTGTTGTAAGTCACGATACATCTTGGTCCCTCCAGGATGAATGGAGTAAGTCGAACTGTGAGCCTCGGCCATCAGCTTCTGCCGTAGATCTCCATTAGGAACATAAATGCGATCACCACATCGCAATGTCCCATCGGTGTGGATCCTCAATCCTGTCTGCTCTCCTACTTCAGTCCTCTCTTTCAGCCGTCGAAATCTAGCATCATTAGGCAATGCTGCCTTGATGCGCTCTACCAATGATGATTGCACTTGAAGGTTGGCTAATACACCGTCTGCCCCAGGTAATACTACCTCAATACCAAGCTGCTCCAAGTCTCTAATCAATTCCTTCTGTGTAGTCAAAAAGTGTGCCATAGGCTTACGGCTTAATGCGTCTGCCATGACATTAGCCTTGCCCGGATAATAATGTAGCTCAATCACATAATCCTTCATCAACTCCAACCAACGTCGCTGTCGCATATTGAACTCCTTTTGTGTGAACACGTACTTGAGGCTCTTATGATCAGTGTAGATATCAACCTTCTCGCCGTACAAGTAGTGTCTCCATAGCTTCAAAGCAAAGATAACCGCTGCGAGCTCTAGATCGTGGGTCGGATAATTCTTTTCGTGCACTCTCAACTGTCGTGATGCATAAGTGTAATGACCTGAAATTCGTGATACGTATTTTATACGTATTCGTATTTCTGACCTGTATTTTTATTTTCTTGATTAGTTAATTATGGTTTATTTCATGATTAGATCTGTGGTTTAATTGTCATTTATATTCTTGAGTTTATTATGATTAGTGGATCTCGGATTTATGGTGATTATGGGCGTGTATTGTATTTTACTTGACTTGCGGCATTTCGGCTTTTCGTGTTTTCGTATCGGATTTTCGTATCTCGGCTCGGTTTTATTTAATGAGATTTGGTTTGGTTTATGGAGATGGAACCATTTAAGCCTACATCATTCCCTCACCTCCATCACAACACCCTCAACATTTAAATCCCTACTTTTCTCTCTCTTCCATTATTTCCTTTCTTCCCTACAAGCATTCCTCCCTCTTCTCCAACACACCACTCCCCCACCCATAGGCAAGTGCACCTTGCCACCACATGAGAGCCCCATTTTATTTGTTCATTAGATGGTTTAGCCAATTATGATCAACATTAGGTCTTGGGTTTTTATGATTTGGAGTATGGATTGTGCTAGATCTAAGGTTTTGCCATTCTCGGATTTCTTGGGTTTTCATGTATTAAACTTGGTTTTCTCTTTGATTTAAGGCTTCCATGAGGTTGGAGATTTCGTTCTACCCCATTTTGACCTATGGAAGTCCGGATTTGGGTTTATATTGAGAGATTTATGATGTTTTGAAGATTTTAGAACCCATGGAGCTTTCTTCACAGCAATGGAGGAAGAAGGAGACCCCCCCCAGCTCAGCCCGCGCCATGGCCCGCGCGCGCCTCCTGCGCGTTCTGCCCGCGCGCACTTTTTAGCGCGTTGCGCCGCCCGCGCGCGCTTCTTAGCGCGTTGCGCCCCCTCCCGCACGCGCTTCTTAGCGCGCTGCGCTCGCGCTGCGCTTTGCGCGCCCGCACCTGTCCGCCTCGCGCCGCGTCCCTGCGCGCCCCCCCTTGCGCGCTTGGTCCCGCGCGCGCCCCCTTGCGCGATCTGCTCCCCCGCGCGCCCCCCTTGCGCGCTTGGTCCCGCGCGCGCCCCTTTGCGCGATCTGTTCCCCTGCGCGCCCCCCTTGCGCGCTTGGTCCCGCGTGCGCCCCTTTGCGCGATCTGTTCCCCTGCGTGCCCCCTTGCGCGCTTGGTCCCCCGCGCGCGCCCCCTTGCGCGATCTGCTCCCCTGCGCGCCCCCCCTTTGCGCGCTCGGCTCCCCGCGCGCGCCCCCTTGCGCGATCTGCTCCCCCGTGCGCCCCCTTGCGCGCTTGATCCCCCGCGCGCCCCCTTGCGCGCTTGGTCCCCCGCGCCCCTGCGCGCCTTGCCTGCCGTGCCCCCTGCGCCCTGTGCGCAGTTGACCCTTGCCTTGCTCGCGCCCCTTGGTGCGCTGCGACCTGTTCCCGAGCGCGTCTCTTGACGCTGCTCGCGCCTCCTAGGCTGAGCCCTCGCCCGACACCCCTTGGGCTGCCCCTTGGCCTGGCACACCTCGTGCCATGGTGTCCCTTGGTTTTCCCTTGGTCCTTGTTTTCTCTTCCTGAATTGAGTTTTCTGAGATTTTCTTGTCCACCACACGACTTGACTAGACCTGGGCACCCTTGTTCCCTGGCACCCCTTAGTGCCACTCGACCCCATTGTCTTGTATTTTATTTCACCTTTCTTGAGTGCATGGTATTTCCTGTTTATATCCTTACGCCTTTTTCCCTGAACTTAGTTTATTGTGGCATGTTAATGTTGTAATGATAATGCTTGATGGTGGCCCGCCGTGGCGCACCCCTGATTTGACTTATCTTGACTTGACCTGGTAACTTGATAGTGGCCCGTCGCGGCGCACTCTTGACTTGCGACTTGACTTGATAGCTTGTTTTGACACCGTGGTGTTTTCTTGATTGCTTGTGCAATTCACTTGTCTTGTCTAGTCTTGTCTTGCATCATGTCTAGGGCATGGACCCCTGACTACCACGATCAGGGGTACATATTGAAACGGACTAGGCTAATAACTAGATTAAATCACTAGTCATGAGAGATGTTCCCCAGTTACAGGCGATCCCGTTATCCCGGCCGCTAATGCTTGGGACTTGTAGCCTGCCGACGAGTAGGGCACATTTCCAGCCCACTGTTACGTGGTGCACTCTTTAAGTCACCCTTGATAAGAAGTATAACTCTCTGATGGTACTCTGTAATAAATAACTCAATGATGATCGCCTGGATAACCTGGATAGCTGCAGGGCTTGTGGCTGGAAGAACATTTCATTGCATCTTGTTAGTAATCAGGTCTGTGATAACCCTAGTTAGTTAATGTAGCAAGCCGTAGGCAATGATTGGCCGTGTTTGATTGGATGGAGTCCAGCTCAGTCTAAGTCTTGTCTAGAACCAGTCCTTGATTGTTCTAGCTCTTGGATGCTCTAGTTCCAGAACATGAATGCTTGATTGTCACTGAATGTGATTGCCAGCTT
This sequence comes from Iris pallida, assembly GCA_029216955.1. NCBI lineage: Eukaryota > Viridiplantae > Streptophyta > Magnoliopsida > Asparagales > Iridaceae > Iris > Iris pallida. The sequence goes on from JANAVB010031617.1 coordinate 9,306,052, forward strand.
GTCTCTCCTACTTGTCACTATGTGTAGTTCCTTTTTACATGTTTGTCCTCTAAGCAATAGCTGGTCAGTGACTATGTACTGTTCAGGCGAAGGGGTACAGTGGTAGCCCGGCTGCCTGGTATGGTACATTTGTCCTTACCGTGTTCATTGCTTAGATGGCACTTACCTAAGTTACAGTATTCCTGCACCTGATTGTTATCTCCCAGCAATAACTGGTCAGTGACTATGTGCTGTTCAGGTGAAGGGTTACAGTGGTAACCTGGCTACTTGGTATGGTATATTTGTCCTTTCCTTGTTTATTGCGAAGATAGCACTTATTTTATAATCTTCTGTATCATAACTACCATGTTCTTTTATATTCTTATTTCTAATTGTCTCTACATGTTTTCTCTGTTCTGTAGTCGAGATACGTGCATTGGTACTGCACTAATCTCGATATGTTTTTACTCACTTCCTTAACTGTTTTATTTGGTATTGTGATGCTGGTTTTGTTCTCATTTCGTGGCCCCCTTTGTGGCACTTGCTCGTTCTGGGGTTGACCCAGCTGGTTTTGTATGGCCAGATTCAGGAGCAGCAACAAAGGATCTTCCGGATTTCCAGCCAGATGGTGACCGCCAGGAGTGACCGAGGCTTCGAGTGGGTTTATTTTTGTGCTCCCGCTCGTGATGTAAATTATATTTATAATCCTTTGAGGCGTTTAGCCGACGAGCACCTGTTAGCTCGATGCACTGTACTTATTGTCCGCCTACGGGCTGTAACGTAATTAACATACCCCGGGGGTTAATCATGTAAGACTTAACTCTTAGCTAGTCTTTACATTTTGTACGACTAGTTTCATGATCATCTGATATGTAATGTTTGGGACGCCTTATATTTATGTATTTGATGAGATTACATCTTGTGACTTAATTACTTGTTGAGATTGAGACAGTAGGCCATCTTGACCATAAGAGACTGTTGGTTTGTAGAATACCCTCACATGCTAGACAGCCGTGATCGTATAGCGGGATGGTTGCCGTCCCAATATACGTAGCTGGCGTTCACGTTCCCCGTATCCGTCGGTATTCCGGGAGCGGGGCGTGACACGTTTTAGTGGTGGCCCATGCAGGTCTTGTCAATCAAGAAATGTGAGGGTTTACCGGATAGATGTCTCAATCTTTACTCGCCTTTGATCTCGACTCGTATCTCATATCTCCTTGAACTCCTGACCTGATAACCTGCTTGCATTGTTGGTCTATCCTGCTCCTTCCTTAATATTCCTGACGTCATTGCTTCAGCGGCATCGTTCCTGCTGATCAGCCAGAAGATGTTCAGCCGACAGCTCAGCAACCGTCAGAAGACGAAGCTCAGTCGACCGCCGCAGCTTCCCAAGCCATGCCTTCTGGAGAATCAGTGCCCCCAGTTCAGCCAATTCAGTTAGCAGGGTCAGGGGATGAAGTCTTGGTAGGACTATTCGTGAGTTACTTGCGTCTCAGGGTCGTCGAGATGATGCCTTGCACCAGGCAGTACAAGATGCTCAGAGCGAAGGTGGTCCTCGGAGGAACAGTGCGGTCAACAGATTCAAGCGCCTGGACCCTCCATTCTTCGACGGCAGCGAGGATACAATTGCCGCCGATGCCTGGCTACAGGATACAGAGGTGGTTCTCGAAGCCGCGAAGGTTCCAGAAGATGAGAAGGTGGCCGTGGTGCGCCTACAGTTATTGGATCTAGCCCGCAGTTGGTGGACAGCACAAGCCGTGGGATTATCAACACCTATTTCTTGGGCAGTATTCAGCGAGAAGTTCCAGACCAAGTATTATGATGCCGTGGCCCGGTACGACTTGCAGACAAGGTTCGCGAATCTGAAACAAGGAGACAGAACGGTCGACGGATACGCGGCCGAGTTTTCGAGACTTAGTCGGTTTGCTCCCACCTTGGTGGTGACCGAGCTTGACAGAGCGCAGAGGTTCCAGCAAGGACTTCACTTGGAGATTATCTTGGCAGTAGAGCAGTTCGAGCATCAGACCTATGATGCGGTATTGCGAGCAGCAAGGAGGCACGAGTACACTTTCCGGAGGATAGCAGACAGGACCGGAGGACGAAAGCGGTCTCGCAGTCAAACGAATCAGTCTTCAGCACCAGTCCCTGCAGTTAGGACTTTAACCATTGGAGCTCCGGGGCGAGCAGCTTCAGTCACGTCGGAGCAGTACTCAATTTTGACGCACCCTCAGCAGAAACAGAAGCAAGCGCAGTCTTCCGCCGTGGGATGTTCTTATTGTGGGAAGCCTGGGCATGAGGTAGCAGAGTGTCGCAAGGCTCTCGGATTGTGTTTGTTGTGCGGAGCACCAGACCATAGGGTGGGATCCTGCCCATTCAGAGTGGACTCAGCTTCTACAGTAACTAGACCCTCGGTTATGGGACCAGCACCAGCAACAGTGCCAGCACCATTTCCCCAGCAACAACAGTTCCCGTTCCCAAGACCGTTGCCGACTCAGGCCCAGATATTCCAGCAACAGAACCCGCGGCAGTTTGCCCTAGCTCAAGCTCAGATCCGGAATCGTCCGAGAGGTATCAATGTCCTGTTTGTCTTGCTTTTCCGCCGTCGTTACCAAGGGCACATGACATTTTTCATGTAACCTAATTACGACGGTATGTCCCGGACCCGAGCCATATCCTGGATCATTCGAAAACGGTTATTGGTACTAACCCTTTTCGTATGAGGAGAGGCCCGTGTCCATGTTGACCAAAGAGAGAGGCCCCAAGCGCAAGACTATCAGTTAGTCCGTGTCGCTTGAGTTCATCACTCCTTGAGAGAGTCAGACGTGGGAGTGTGAGGATAATGTCCGAGCACGTCATCCTAATCGGTTTTGGCTCGTAAGGTGTAAATATCTCCTTATGCCTTGCACTTCGCTTCCTTGTTTGCATGTATGATTGTATGATTGGTTGGTAGTATAGATTGCTTGTGATAGTATAGCTGTCCCGACATCTCTAGCCTCTTGATTAAATTCCGAGGACGGAATTCTATTAAGGTGGGTAGGATGTAATGACCTGAAATTCGTGATACGTATTTTATACGTATTCGTATTTCTGACCTGTATTTTTATTTTATTGATTAGTTAATTATGGTTTATTTCATGATTAGATCTGTGATTTAATTGTCATTTATATTCTTGAGTTTATTATGATTAGTGGATCTCGGATTTATGGTGATTATGGGCGTGTATTGTATTTTACTTGACTTGCGGCATTTCGGCTTTTCGTGTTTTCGTATCGGCTTTTCGTATCTCGGCTCGATTTTATTTAATGAGATTTGGTTTGGTTTATGGAGATGGAACCATTTAAGCCTACATCATTCCCTCACCTCCATCACAACACCCTCAACATTTAAATCCCTACTTTTCTCTCTCTTCCATTATTTCCTTTCTTCCCTACAAGCATTCCTCCCTCTTCTCCAACACACCACTCCCCCACCCATAGGCAAGTGCACCTTGCCACCACATGAGAGCCCCATTTTATTTGTTCATTAGATGGTTTAGCCAATCATGATCAACATTAGGTCTTGGGTTTTTATGATTTGGAGTATGGATTGTGCTAGATCTAGGGTTTTGCCATTCTCGGATTTCTTGGGTTTTTATGTATTAAACTTGGTTTTCTCTTTGATTTAAGGCTTCCATGAGGTTGGAGATTTCGTTCTATCCCATTTTGACCTATGGAAGTCCGGATTTGGGTTTATATTGAGAGATTTATGATGTTTTGAAGATTTTAGAACCCATGGAGCTTTCTTCACAGCAATGGAGGAAGAAGGAGACCCCCCCCCCAGCTCAGCCCGCGCCCTGGCCCGCGCGCGCCTCCTGCGCGTTCTGCCCGCGCGCACTTTTTAGCGCGTTGCGCCGCCCGCGCGCGCTTCTTAGCGCGTTGCGCCCCCTCCCGCACGCGCTTCTTAGCGCGCTGCGCTCGCGCTGCGCCTTGCGCGCGCGCACCTGTCCGCCTCGCGCCGCGTCCCTGCGCGCCCCCCCTTGCGCGCTTGGTCCCGCGCGCGCCCCCTTGCGCGATCTGCTCCCCCGCGCGCCCCCCTTGCACGCTTGGTCCCGCGCGCGCCCCTTTGCGCGATCTGTTCCCCTGCGCGCCCCCCTTGCGCGCTTGGTCCCGCGCGCGCCCCTTTGCGCGATCTGTTCCCCTGCGCGCCCCCTTGCGCGCTTGGTCCCCCGCGCGCGCCCCCTTGCGCGATCTGCTCCCCTGCGCGCCCCCCCTTTGCGCGCTCGGCTCCCCGCGCGCGCCCCCTTGCGCGATCTGCTCCCCCGCGCGCCCCCTTGCGCGCTTGATCCCCCACGCGCCCCCTTGCGCGCTTGGTCCCCCGCGCCCCTGCGCGCCTTGCCTGCCGTGCCCCCTGCGCCCTGTGCGCAGTTGACCCTTGCCTTGCTCGCGCCCCTTGGTGCGCTGCGACCTGTTCCCGAGCGCGTCTCTTGACGCTGCTCGCGCCTCCTAAGCTGAGCCCTCGCCCGACACCCCTTGGGCTGCCCCTTGGCCTGGCACACCTCGTGCCATGGTGTCCCTTGGTTTTCCCTTGGTCCTTGTTTTCTCTTCCTGAATTGAGTTTTCTGAGATTTTCTTGTCCACCACACGACTTGACTAGACCTGGGCACCCTTGTTCCCTGGCACCCCTTAGTGCCACTCGACCCCATTGTCTTGTATTTTATTTCACCTTTCTTGAGTGCATGGTATTTCCTGTTTATATCCTTACGCCTTTTTCCCTGAACTTAGTTTATTGTGGCATGTTAATGTTGTAATGATAATGCTTGATGGTGGCCCGCCGTGGCGCACCCCTGATTTGACTTATCTTGACTTGACCTGGTAACTTGATAGTGGCCCGTCGCGGCGCACTCTTGACTTGCGACTTGACTTGATAGCTTGTTTTGACACCGTGGTGTTTTCTTGATTGCTTGTGCAATTCACTTGTCTTGTCTAGTCTTGTCTTGCATCATGTCTAGGGCATGGACCCCTGACTACCACGGTCAGGGGTACATATTGAAATGGACTAGGCTAATAACTAGATTAAATCACTAGTCATGAGAGATGTTCCCCAGTTACAGGCGATCCCGTTATCCCGGCCGCTAATGCTTGGGACTTGTAGCCTGCCGACGAGTAGGGCACATTTCCAGCCCACTGTTACGTGGTGCACCCTTTAAGTCACCCTTGATAAGAAGTATAACTCTCTGATGGTACTCTGTAATAAATAACTCAATGATGATCGCCTGGATAACCTGGATAGCTGCAGGGCTTGTGGCTGGAAGAACATTTCATTGCATCTTGTTAGTAATCAGGTCTGTGATAACCCTAGTTAGTTAATGTAGCAAGCCGTAGGCAATGATTGGCCGTGTTTGATTGGATGGAGTCCAGCTCAGTCTAAGTCTTGTCTAGAACCAGTCCTTGATTGTTCTAGCTCTTGGATGCTCTAGTTCCAGAACATGAATGCTTGATTGTCACTGAATGTGATTGCCAGCTTGTCTCTCCCACTTGTCACTATGTGTAGTTCCTTTTTACATGTTTGTCCTCTAAGCAATAGCTGGTCAGTGACTATGTACTGTTCAGGCGAAGGGGTACAGTGGTAGCCCGGCTGCCTGGTATGGTACATTTGTCCTTACCGTGTTCATTGCTTAGATGGCACTTACCTAAGTAACAGTATTCCTGCACCTGATTGTTATCTCCCAGCAATAACTGGTCAGTGACTATGTGCTGTTCAGGTGAAGGGTTACAGTGGTAACCTGGCTACTTGGTATGGTACATTTGTCCTTTCCTTGTTTATTGCGAAGATAGCACTTATTTTATAATCTTCTGTATCATAACTACCATGTTCTTTTATATTCTTATTTCTAATTGTCTCTACATGTTTTCTTTGTTCTGTAGTCGAGATACGTGCATTGGTACTGCACTAATCTCGATATGTTTTTACTCACTTCCTTAACTGTTTTATTTGGTATTGTGATGCTGGTTTTGTTCTCATTTCGTGGCCCCCTTTGTGGCACTTGCTCGTTCTGGGGTTGACCCAGCTGGTTTTGTATGGCCAGATTCAGGAGCAGCAACAAAGGATCTTCCGGATTTCCAGCCAGATGGTGACCGCCAGGAGTGACCGAGGCTTCGAGTGGGTTTATTTTTGTGCTCCCGCTCGTAATGTAAATTGTATTTATAATCCTTTGAGGCGTTTAGCCGACGAGCACCTGTTAGCTCGATGCACTGTACTTATTGTCCGCCTACGGGCTGTAACGTGATTAACATACCCCGGGGGTTAATCATGTAAGACTTAACTCTTAGCTAGTCTTTACATTTTGTACGACTAGTTTCATGATCATCTGATATGTAATGTTTGGGACGCCTTATATTTATGTATTTGATGAGATTACATCTTGTGACTTAATTACTTGTTGAGATTGAGACAGTAGGCCATCTTGACCATAAGAGACTGTTGGTTTGTAGAATACCCTCACATGCTAGACAGCCGTGATCGTATAGCGGGATGGTTGCCGTCCCAATATACGTAGCTGGCGTTCACGTTCCCCGTATCCTTCGGTATTCCGGGAGCGGGGCGTGACAATAAGCTTCTACACGACCGTGCTGCATCAATACACATCCTAATCCCTTCCCGGATGCGTCGCTGTAGATCAAAAATCCTCCTGGGCCCGATGGTAGTGTTAAGATCGGTGCTGTGGTCATCCGCTTCTTCAACTCGTCAAAAGCGGCTTGACACTCGTCTGTCCATACAAACTCCTGATCTTTGCAAGTCAATCGAGTCATAGGCCCCGCTATTCGAGAGAAATCTTCTACGAACCATCGGTAGTAACCCGCAAGTCCGAGGAAACTTCTCACTTCAGAAGCTGTTGTGGGAGCGGGCCATGATTTGACTGCTGTGATCTTCTCTGGGTCCACTGATATACCATCACCCGTAACAATATGACCAAGGAATGATACCTCCTTGAGAAAGAAATCACACTTGCTAATCTTCGCAAAGAGTCTCTCGTTCCTCAATGTTCCCAAAACTATCCGTAGATATTGCTCGTGCTCCTCTTGACTCTTGGAGTAAATCAAGATATCGTCTATAAAGACCACTACAAATTTGTCCAAGTATTGGTGAAAGATCTTGTTCATTAAATTCATGAAAACTGCGGGAGCATTGGTCAAACCGAAAGGCATGACCAAGAACTAGTAGTATCCATACCTCGAACGAAAGGCCGTCTTGGCAATATCTTCCTTCCGAACCTTCAATTGGTGATAGCCTGATCGTAAATCAATCTTGGAGAATACTTTTGCTCCACTCAGTTGGTCAAATAGATCGTCTATACGCGGCAAGGGATACTTGTTCTTTACCGCCACTACATTCAATGCTCTGTAGTCAATACACATGCGCACTGTCCCATCTTTCTTAGGTACAAAAAGAAAGGGTGCTCCCCATGGTGACACACTGGCACGAATAAATCCCTTCTCTAATAAGTTATCAATCTGCGTCTTCATCTCTACCAACTCCTTGGGTGCCAGACGATATACTTGAGATGAAATAGGCTCGGCTCCGGGAATAAGCTCAATAGAAAACTCAATATCTCGGTCAGGTGGTAATCCTGGTAACTCCTCGGGGAATACATCCTCGAACTCGGTGATAATAAGGGGCTGAGGGGTATCAAGCATCATCATATGTGTTCCCGATGTGGGTGCATCACAACTATTTCTGTCTTCTTTGGTGAACTCAAACTCTGCCGCATTCGGTGGTCTAAAGATAATACTGCTCCTATGGCAGTCGATGAGAGCAAAATGCTGGCTCAACCTGTCCATTCCAAGAACCACGTCAAATGTTGGCATAGGGAATACAAGAAGTCGTGCCACCATCTCTCTACCATTTATCACTATAGGACAACATCTAAAAACACCACTAACAGGTACAACTCCTCCAGTGAGGATTTTAACATTTTTAGCTAAGGGTGTGATGGGAATGCTGTGTCTAGTGGCAAAACTAGTGGCTATGAATGAATGAGTGGCTCCAGTATCAAATAATGTAATAACAGGAAAAGATGCAACTAAAACCATACCTGCTATAACCTCTGCCTCTGTCTCTATATCCTCAACAGCAAGTGAGAATGCCTGCCCAAAATTTTGTCCCGGGCCCTGAGCTCTGGCCTTGTTGTACTGTGTGCCTTGGGGAGGCAATGGTGGACGAGGTGCTCCTGCTATAGGCCGCGGTGCTGGGAGAGCTGGGGCTATGGGCCTCGGATTTTGTCGAGCTTGTACTATTGCATGTTGCTCCGGACAATCCTTGAGCATGTGCTGATTGGATCCACATCTCAAGCATAATCCAAGGCGAGTCCTGCAGTCGTTCTGGATATGTCCTTGTTTTCCGTAGTAATGGAAAATGGGCTTCTGATAAGGTGAGGGCCTCTGCTGGAACTGTCCTGTGGTCCTCCTGATAGGTACACTCTAAGTGGCTCGGGCTGGTGTAACTGCTGGGGTATGGCGCCTCGATGTCTGCTGCTGTTCCTTGCGAAGAATCTCCTGACCATGAGCTTCTTCCAAGACAGCTGAATGGGAGACTCGAGACTGAGTAGTCATATAAGACTTGAGCTCTGGTGCAAGCCCCTGGTGAAATCTCCTTGCCTTCTCCAACTCTGTTGGAATCAATCCTGCACCAAATCGACTCAGGCGATTAAACTCTGAGTCATACTCATCAACTATCATATTCCCTTGCTTCAGATGAAGGAACTGGTCATAGAGACCATCTCGAACATGAATAGGGAAGAATCTCTCATAGAATGCATCATAGAACTGCTTTCAGGTGATCCCTGTGCCTAATCGTCTCTCTTCCGTCTTCCACCAGTGGTGAGCATTGTCTTCTAATAGTAGGTCCACTGCTGTCATCCAATCTCGAGCTGGCAACTGGGATGCCTTCAGTAGCTTTTCGGTACTAATAAGCCACTGTGACACCTCTAATGGCTTTTCTGTTCCCCTAAAGGCCTTGGGGTTCATATCTGTGAAATTCTTGATAGAGCCTTCATAGGGATGCAGAGCCGGTACTGGTACTGGTGTTGGAGTTGGTGGTGGGGGTCTAGCTATAGCTGCCATCATCGTCTGTCTCATCAGCTCAGTCTGTTGCCACTGAGCCTGCATAATGGTATACATAAACTGAGTAGTAGGGCTCCCATCAGTCGGTGCTGGAGGCATCTGAGGTCCCGGCTGTGGAGGAAACTGCTGAGGGAATGGTGGGGGTGGAGGCAGTGGTATATTCCCTCCCGGTGGCACGGTAGTAGTCTGTCCATCCTGGCCGCCTGGGGGTGCTGCGACCTCTGGGTACTCCGTCGTCGGTGTCGTAGTAGGCTGCGACAGTCCTGGCTGGTAGGGTGTCGCTTGAGTCATGGGAGGATTCTGTCCCTCCGCAGTAGTCTCCTCGCTAGATGTGAGGGCCAAGTCAGAAGTGCGTCCGCTACGTAGATTCATACTGTTGGCACGAGGAAGATAAGTGGATATTAGGAAATATTAGATATGAAGTAAATCGAATAATCAATAAAGTTTCGAAAAGATTGGAAGCCAAGGGATAGTAGTAGTTCTGGATGAGATATTCCTATTCCTATATGCAGGCTTGTTGGGCATAGTCATGTAACCCAACAATATTAAATCTGACCTGCATGGGCCACTACAAAAACATGTAACGCTCCAGTCCCAAAATACGTAGGACCGAGTACGTGAACATGCCAGCTGCACATATACGAAAAATACTCCAATATATGGAATCCTTATATATGCACATAAGCTGTAAATAAAAAATATCCCAGGCCAGAATAACATATCTAATCTCATCACAGCTCAACATAGAAGATAATAAAGTCCAAATGAATAAGGCAGAGTATCAAAAGATAGCCGGGTGAACATACTCACTCCAAACAGCTATAAAAAATAGTCTCACAAGATTGGAGTCCGGCCTCCGCAAAATAGAAAGAAAAGAGATGTAAAATAATGTTTACAACTGTCTCAAATATAGAATAGACTAGAGATCAGTAGTGACTGCCTCGTCATCAATGTAGGATAACTCCAATGTCGCTCCGTACTCCTGTGAAAAATTGTCTAAACCTGGAGAGATAACTAGGTCCTCAGGGGACATAGCAAGATACAAGAAAACACCATGCCATATAACTGTGATAATATAATAAGAGAAAGGTATGCATGCAACCGGGTTTCTGACCATTCTACTGTGAATATGCAGTTGAGATACAATCCTTCGACGCATGAACCCTGGCGGAAAATAGGATCAGCATAGTTCCCATAGAGGGTACCAGGGGCCTACGTCCATAACGCTCGGGAAGCGTCAGAGGGCATTATGTGCTAGGGGCTACGTCCATAACGCTCTGGAAAACGTCAGAGCGCGCTTGGAGCCTGCGTCTCCGGAGGAGCGCACAGGTAATCATGGAAGTGTAAAGAAGCCCATACGTCAGGTATTGTTCTCCCTACCCAATGCCTAGTATCATCATCTCCATGACTGATATGAACCTCTAGTAACCGCCAAGTCTTCTAACATGCAATACTATTGGCAGTTACTCCTATCCGTCGTACGCTCCATACGTATCGGTGGCCAACCAACTACGCGGAAATGTGTCCTACATGTGACTCACATCACGTGATACAATAAGTGTCAAGGCCATATGAGATATACCAGTACCTCAACATCAATGGGTGGTCAATAAGCTAAGTCAATGCAAGAGAATAAATAAAGCAAGAAAAACGACCGATAGAGTCGCTTGCACCCAAGTGTGACTTGGACGCACAGTTTAAATATCACGAAATAAAATACTGAAAATAACAACTAAAAATAAGAATATAATAATCACAGAGTATGGTGGCAAGGTATCTTGCTTGATGATGCAAAGTGGCAAGTCCAATAGTAGCAAGTGTCAGCACCAAAACTCACAAATCATAGATGACACCAAACACTGAAACAAACATCAAAAATGATCTTGGTGAAGAAGATATACCTAGGAAACGCCTGTCCAAAAGTCAAATTCTGGAACAGGGGCAAAATCATAATTTCGGGTCAAAACGATATCCGCCGTTGGATCCGCTTTGCACCGAAACGTGTGCCAAAGTCTACGGTCTCTAAAGTCGTCAAACTATATGTCTACGGTTTCAGTTTGAGGAGAGAACTCAACGGTATGTCCATTTTTGGATTCCGAGGAGCCGTGTACAAAATTGCCCGTTTGAGTGGGTCGTAGGCCCGCCAAAATTGGGTTCCGATTCGACCTTCTCAGAATCGAACCAAACATGGCATGCAGGACCAGAATTTCGATCCGGACCTATTGGCACAAGTTTCGTCTCGATCCGACGACTGTACACGAAGTTATGGGCAAGTTTGCAAAATACCGATACGGGGTATCTCGACGGATACGCGTTGGTTTCGTCGCGCACGCACGACGAAACTGAGTTCCGTCAGTTCCCACACGTCCAGAACGTCCATACGCGTCTTTCGATGTGTATAGCGCGTGAACACGTCGCCCGGTTTGTAGGGGCGTACGTCGTATCGGACCAAATTCCAGAATTTTTGTGATTAAGAAACCAGTTTTTCCGACAACTTCTCATACAGTTTACTTCCTACATATTAAACGAAACTTCGGTCCAAAAGTTGCGTTCTACTCTTGGTTATATTGTTAACGACTATTTTTAATTAGTTCCTGAAAACTCTCGACCTACAGATCGGAATCGGGCTTCTAAGTTGTGGTTTGGGACTGGATTAGAACTCTGTTTTCAACAGTTTTTTGGGGCAACTTTGCCTCGATTTTTCGAGCAACCCTTGGGGTTCCCAGGATTCTGTCAGAAGGGGATTGGAGGGGTTCATATGGGCTACGCACAAAAATTGATAGTTCGAGAAATCATCGAGTGTGCGTGAAGAAAAGAGGGTTGGAAGAAGGGTACCTCGCTGTCTAGTTCCCGAGCGGGGTCGGTTGTTGTCGGTTTGGGGAGGCGCTCCGGCGATCCTGGCGGTGGCGCAGTATGGTCAGGCTGTCGAGGATGGGCGCTCGAGTACGAGGCTCTCGGTGGAAGATGAGTAATCGGGGTTAGGGTTTGGTTTGATATGCGGTTGTATATATACGCGCCGCTACTCTTCGATTCCTATTAGTATTAGTATACAGGGGGGCTCGGGTTTATGAGGTGTGGGGTCGGGTGCTAAAGTCCACAGCAGTGCTTGTTAGCAAAGCATGTGGGGGTCGGGTGCTAAGTCATTGCATCTACAAGCTTCTGTTGGTGCTCGGTTGTGTGGAGGGGGGTGTAGGGCCCCACCGCAGCTATTGCTACTGCCGTTGTGGGGGGTTCGGCCCTCCACTGTTATATATATATATATATATTTTTATAAAAACAGTAACTATATATATAATATATATATATATATATATATATATATATATATATATATATATATATATACATATTTACATATATATATATATATATATGTATATATTCACAAGAAATTTTTTTATAATTCGAAATTAAATATTAAAAATATTGCAACCAAGGTAGGCTATATTTAGTAGTATAAAATATCAAGCTCACACCATGCATATATTATATACATCTATAATTACGTATATACCAAATGATTTCTATTTAATATAGAGAAAAAAATAGTTTTTAAAGCACTAAAATAATTTAGGAAAATATTGGGGGTTTACACACTGATATGCTTACCAGTATCATGGCAGTTCAAGCTGATGGGGCTGTTCCTCTACCTCAACGGAAGGTCTCGGCCCACGCTAGTCCGGCTCACAGCAACAACCCTCCTTCACTACAAAAGGAATATCATTCCGTTGTGCCTCCTCCAAATCTTGCAAATGCCGGGGGTGGACCTTCGCCAACCGTTCGGCAGCAGTTTTCCAACACCTGCTCAATCAACAGTATGCAATTGATTCCTTGGTCGCTCGCCTCGACACCATCTCACACAAAGACGAGCTTCAGAAGATGGGGATATCTCAATTGTATCCCCCTGAATGGGAGAATGCTACTTGCCCTCGTAACTACAAGTCGCTCACGCTGAACTCATTTGACGGATTGATTTCTCCTCGTCAAAAAATGACGTACTTCAGCATGCAGCTCTGTACTTGCCCAAAGACGATCCGTTCCTATTGAAGTTGTTTATCAGCACCTTGCAGGGGGTAGCCTTCGAATGGTTCTGCAGTCAGCCTGACGGGTGTATCAATTCATTCAATGACTTGGAGAGGTTGTTCCTCAACATGTTTTACGAGAGTGGCATGCATGTTATTATGTCCACCCTCATCGAGACCAAGGAAAGGAGGGCTGAGTCGGTCATCGCCTTTATCGAACGCTTCAGGCGGCTAGCACTGAAGATGCCCTTCGGCATACCAGACTCAGAAATTATGGATACTTGCCGACACAACTTCCTTCCTACAGTAAAGTTTTGTCTGGTTATACATAAGTATGATACATGGCCCGCTTTTATTGGGGCTGCTGATGCTGCTAAAAATGACGTTCCTAACTTGGAACTATTGGGGTTGAAGACACCCAAATTCGAAGACAAGGACAAGCATCCTCAAACTATCCCTGTTTGTGGGGGTAAAGGAAAAAAAGTCCTGAAAGTCGATACATCCAAAGGAGCTTCCAATTCTTAGGGCACCTCCGACAAGCCTAAGGAGACCTTCTCCTTCGATAAAGACGATGTCATCACCATCTTCCACACATTAACAAAGGGCAATAAGCTGATATTGCCTCCACCACGACGTCCTGCAGAGGCGAGCCAACTCAATGATCCCATGTACCGTCTCCAGCATCAGTACATACACCATTCTACCAAGGACTGCATTATCCTGAAAAAGAAGATACAACAGCTTATCGACAGTCAAGTGATCAAACTCGAAGCGGAAGATAAGGTCGTATCTGCTAATATGATCTCTCTTCAGTTTGGCGACTTTCCTCCTACAGAAGTCCCAGACGGCATAGTCCCGATCCCCAAGGCGATGATGGAAGTCGTCAACCTACCACCAGTTCGCAACTCGACCTTGGTCCCACTCACAACTAAATGTGGTGAGATCATGTAGATCCACCCGGACCTTGTCCAAGAAGTGACACAAGGGGTAGCACCTCCTAAAGCAAGAAAGGGCAAGAAATTCAAGACATGCAATATGGTATCCTCCCCCATCTACGAGGTTCTATCTGGCGAGATGCGATCGGGGAAGACTTATCTTCAGATGTACGATCCCGCACAAGAAGAAGCAGTACCTCCTCATGCTCCTGTTGTCCCCACAACCTCAGAAGCCAGCCCATCCAGGCCTCAAACCATGGACAAATCCAAGAAGAAGGAGACACGATTTGACAAATCTTTAAAGGCGCCAGCTCCCAAAGGCATGGATCGGCCCAACAACTTTGACATACTGGCTCAGCTAGCCAATACACCTACCAGGTTGTCTCTGTACGATCTATTGCGACTCTCCAAAGAGACGCGAAAGGCCTTATATGAGGTAATACTACATACAGACTCTTACCTCGCTGAAGTTAAAGACCCCGCTGAAGATCCTGTCTCCTGTCTCCACTGTCACAGTACTATGGAAGTGGTGCCCAACATCACCTTCTCACAGGAGGACATGCTACTCAAGAATAATCGTCATGATAGACCCCTGTACTATACAGGGTATATCCGGACGATCAAGGTGGACCACATGCACATCGATCCAGGATCCTCCCTCAGCATCATTCCTAGAAATTTGCTTCAAATTTTGGAAATCCCTCTGCACAAGCTATCCTCAACCAACACAACTATCATGGCTTTCAATGTTGGTCGAAGCCATCCGTTAGGCAAGATCCGTCTCAAATGTCAGATCGATGATCTCCGAATGGAAGTTTTCTGCTATGTGATCGATGCCAATGTATCCTACAACGTCTTATTTGGACGTCCATAGATACACAAGAACATGATCGTTCCTTCCACACTCCACAAGTGCTTCAAGTATGTCAACAGTGACGGTATCGTGAAGATGGAGTTTGCTGATGTTGATCCTTTCAAGGGTATCGAAGATTATTATGGAGATTCGGTACTTTACCAGTCTCAACCCCCCAAGGATGACGGCAATGAAGCTGAAGTAAGTCCATCCTCCAACGATGGTTCACTGATTATCCGAGTCAAAGGATGCACTACTCCGAAAAGTACTCTGAAGCCTCTCACAATATGGATGAAAAAGAAGAACCCTAGCAAGGTCAAGCCACTGACTATCACTCTCAACAAGACGCCCCGAGAGGAACCTACTGATGCCCGTCCCCCCAATCCTGAAGAGTTACCCTACGTGGTGAACTCGGCCAAGACTGTGTCTCCTCTTTCAGATGATGATCCTCTCAATGAGTATATCAATACTCATAAAAATGTACCTTCGGTGGATGATGTTATCCCTGAAAAAGAACTTACGTATTTCCTTTACTTCGATGTCTATCAATCTGTAAACCACTAAATATATACGATATACGCTCTAGAGAACGGCATAGGACCATACCTCTGTGGGAAAAAGTTTACCCTGAAGATATCCACTACTTCATCGTTCCAACCAGAAAGAAAGATGAAGAGCTAATCATCTTCGGTCGTATAATAGGCGAGAGAAAGTTCGTTCCAGACTCTACTTCTCCCAAGCACAAAACAGAAGCTGACTATGACTCCGGGAAAATACAACTTTTTCGGTATAGTTGGCAGGCCAAGAACATCATCCAGAACATGGGATATGACATCAAAAGCGACAAAGGGCTAAATTACGACCGAGGACGACGGTTGCCAATACGATACTTTGCTCCCCCCGGCAAACCTGATAATTACTACCAACGGAGCGGTATTGGTTTGGGCTTTGTCTCTCCTCCAACAACTCCCAAAAGATCAGATAATAAAGTAGATTGTTGTTCTCATTTTTCTGATTCCTCCCTCTGGGACTCAAACTCCATCATCGACGACATGTTCAAAACAACTCTGTCCGTCAACATGGTTTCTACCGACCAAATTACAGACGATGTCCAATCAATCGAACTCGAATAATGGGCTCAAAAGATGGACACCATATGGGAGCTGCACTTCGAACAACGAGAACCACCTACCGAAGACGAGGTCATCCAAGTCAATCTAGGAGATGAAGCATCCTTTAAACCTATCTTCATCAGCAAAAGCCTATCTGGCGATGAACGCCAATCTCTTATACAGCTTATAAAAGAATACATCGACGTCTTCGCATGGAGCCATGAAGAAATGCCAGGCTTGGACCCTAAAGTTGCCATTTATTGCCTGAACATCTCGTCTAAAGCTATGACAGCAAAGCAGCAACAACGACGATTTCGACCAGACGTCATGGAAGCCATCGAGAATGAAGTCAAGAATCTCATTGCTAGTACATTCATTCGCGAGGAACAACACCCAGACTAGGTTGCCAACATCGTTCCGGTCATGAAAAAGAACGGAAAAGTTTGAGTCTATATCGAATACCGTGATTTGAACTCTACATGCCCGAAAGATGAGTTCCCCTACCGATCACTGACGTAATGATCGACAATACTTGCGGCTTCGAGCGGATGTTCTTCATGGATGGGTTCTCAGGCTACAACCAAATCAAGATGTTCCCCGACGACGAGAAGCACACATCTTTTTGAACACTGTTGGGGGTATACTGCTATACGGTAATGCCCTTCGGATTGAAGAATACAGGAGAAACGTACCAGTAAGCTATGAACACAATTCTTCATGATTATTTGCAAAAAACTGTAGAGTGCTACGTAGACGATATCGCAGTCAAAAGTTGTCTCAAGGGCAACCACCTCCAAGACTTGAGAACGGTGTTCGAACTAATGCGTGCACACCAACTCAAGATTAATCCAACCAAGTCTTTTTTGGGAGTCTTCAGCAGCAAGTTCCCTGGTTTCGTCATCACTTCAAAGGGTATGCATCTGGACCGGGAGAAAGTGAAGGCTATTCTCGACATGCATCCTCCAAGAAACCTCATAGAGCTACACGGACTACAAGGAAGGCTAGCCTACATCAGACGATTCATCTCGAACCTCTCTGGAAGGTGTCAACCATTCATTCAGCTCATGAAAAAGGTGTATCTTTTGTCTGGACTGAATAATGTCAACGTGCATTCGACGACATCAAGGCCTATCTTACAAGCCCTCCAGTATTGGTTGCTCTAATAATGGGGAAGCCCTTCTTACTATATGTCCGCTCTATGGATCATTCTTTTGGCGCCCTCTTAGCTCAGAAGAACAAAGGCGGCCATGAACAGGCAATTTACTACCTCAGCCGCACAATAGTGGGTGCCGAGCACAGGTACACACCGGTGGAGAAAGAATGCCTCGTATAGTATTTGCCATTTGGAAGATGCGCCATTATGTGTCTGGGCAAACTATCCACATTATGTCTAAAGTTAACCCTCTCAGAATACTCATAACTAAACCGGGCTCTCTCAATTCCCGTTTAGCTACATGGGCAATGTTGTTGACTCCGTACGATATGATCTTCGTTCCTCAGAAGGCAGTAAAATGCCAAGCATTAGCTGATTTCCTAGCAGCTCACCTGGTGCCGGAGTCATCTCGTAGGATATGATCTTCGTTCCTTAGAATGCAGTAAAAGGCCAAGCATTAGCTGATTTCCTAGCAGCT
This sequence comes from Iris pallida, assembly GCA_029216955.1. Taxonomy (NCBI): domain Eukaryota; kingdom Viridiplantae; phylum Streptophyta; class Magnoliopsida; order Asparagales; family Iridaceae; genus Iris; species Iris pallida. The sequence goes on from JANAVB010031617.1 coordinate 9,323,683, forward strand.
CATCCGATGCCGGAGTCTCCAAACTCTACCACGAAATCCCCAACGAAGTGGTGGAGTCTAATGCTGCAACTGAAGAAATCCCCATTTGGCGAATGTTCTTCAACGGCGCATCAAGAACATGACCCAAAGAAAATATTGTGGCGGGAGTAGGTGTCGTGCTCGTGTCACCTGATCATCTGGTTATACACCGTACATATTCTCTCGTAGAACCATGCACCAACAACGTGGTCGAATATACTGTCCTATTAATTGGCCTACAACTGGCAAAGCAACTGGAAATTGACTATCTAGAGGCTTACGGCGATTCCAAGCTAATAGTTAGTCAGGTCCGAGGGGATTATGAAGTTTGCCACGAAGATCTCATCCCCTACTACAGAGCAACAATCGAGCTGGCGTCTACTTTCGTTGGATTCTTCATCGAGCACGTGCCTCGACTACAGAATATAGAAGTAGATGCTATAGCAGGTCTCGCTGCTTCCTTGACCGTTCCTACCAATATACTGCAGTCGATCATAGTGTCTGGTCGAGAATTATTCTGTGTGAAAGATGCCTTACATATTCATCACAGTTATGTAGCAGAAACAAACGTCGATGCTAAAGACTGGAGATTTTCTTTCATAGACTACGCTGTCTACGGACTCCTCCACGAGGACCCGAAGGAGGCAGTATCCATCCAAAGGCGATCCCTCAGATTTTACTACGACACAGCTACCAAGATGCTGTACCGACGCTCTTACGGCGGACTACTATTACGATGCTTATCAGACAGAGAAGCCAAGCATGCACTCCGGGAGGCTCATGATGGAGTTTATGGTACACATCAACCAGGCCCCAAATTACAAGATCGTCTTAAACGAATGGGTTATTACTGGCCCACAATGATAGCGAATGCTGTTGAATATGCAAAGAAGTGTTGAGCTTGCCAGTTCCATGCTGATTTCATTCATCAACCTTCGGAGTTTCTACACCCGACGGTAGCATCTTGGCCATTTGAAGCCTGGGGTTTGGATGTCATAGGACCAATCAACCCGTCATCCTCCAAAGAACATCGGTTCATCTTAGTTATAACCGATTATTTCTTCAAATGGGCGGAAGCTATACCACTCACCGAAGAGAAAACATCAAACGTGAATAGTTTTATCAAACATCACATCATCTACCGTTTCGGCCTACCTTGTAGGATCATCTACGATAATGGTCCACAGTTTGCAAGCCATGCATTCTATCGGTTCTGCGACAAGAATCGAATCCAGAACGTAGCCTCTACTGCCTACAATCCAGCGGCTAACGGACTAGCATAAGCCTTCAAGAAAACCATCATAAAATTCTTAAGAAGTTCATGTCTTCAAACAATCGCAATTGGAACGAGAAGATCGGTGAATGTCTATGGGCCTATCGCACAACGGTCCGGACTCCAACATGCAGTACGCCATTCTTTCTGGTTTATGGGAGCCAAGCAGTTCTTCCCCTAGAAATCCAGATTCCTTTCCTTCGGGTAGCCCAAGCCAGCGAGCTGACTACTGAAGAGGGCTACCGTCTGCGACTCCAAGAGCTTGAAGCGCTAAATAAAAAATGCCTATTAGCTCAACACCGTATTAAGCTATACCAAGCACGCATTTCCAGAGCTTTTAACAAAAATGTGAAGGAAAGGATCTTCCAAGTCGGTGATCTGGTCCTAGCAGTAAGAAGACCGATGGTCATGACACACAAAACAAAAGAGAAAATCCAGCCTAAATGGGAAGGTCCTTTTGTCCTAGAATCGGTATATTCTAACGGTGCTTACGGGTTGACCAAGCCTGACGGTGACTTGCTTATGATGCCTATCAACGGCAAGTTCCTGAAGAAGTACTATGTGTAGCCTCTTTTACATAATGTTCACATATGTTCAGTCATGTAAATGTACAGTACGATGTTTATATGATTCCAAAAAAAACTATCTAACTATTATCCGTATTTCAAGAGTCTTGAATACACCGTGGATAATAGGTTCTCTAAATATTTCCCCAATAGAATCATTTCCATTTTTGACTCGGTCCAAACTCGGTTTGACAAAAACAAATCACGTCCCTATTACCTCTGAATTATTTTTCGATAATTATTTTCCCAGCAGAATGATCAAATGTTTTGCCATGTCCACATAACCTCTGAACAAAGCATTCATCAAAGATAGTCATGTCCATACTACCTCTGAACCATCCACCTCTCCCTAATGCTATATATCTTTCTACGTCCATATTACCTCTGGTCAGATATAGAACATCCTATGCTATTACGTCTATATTACCTCTACTAGCAGTTTCATTCAACTTATTATCTATATTCGAATCATTCGAATATAAAATAGATAATAGGTCCACATAAAATTTCCCCAGCGGAATACCCATCAGAAATGTCCTTGCTACGTCCATATTACCTCTAGCATCGATGTTCCACAAAACCACATTCACTTCTGAAAAGATTCTTTATTCAGTACTTAAACGTCTATCGACAGACGAAAAAAAGGGTACAAGAGCCGTGACGGCAAAAAAAAAGGAGACTTACAAAAATCTACAGGATACACAGACGATTTATGCTATCCCTTAGAGCAACAATCTCGGCTTCATATTTCACAGTAGCTCTGCGTCGTGCCTCTTCTTGGCGAGCGGCTTCATCCCAAAGAGGATCAGACTCTGATGCTCTCCCTCCAACCCCGCCAGCTGCTCTTCTAAATGGGCAGAAGTGGTGGCAGTCATGGCAGGCTAGGACAGATAATCCTCTTGTTCAGATGATGTCGCCCTCAAGTCAGCTTCCAACTGGGCGATCACGTTCCTGATCTACGTAATATGATTGTGCTTCTCAGTGATTTGCATAGCCAACCTGTTCTTCGAGGCAGTACGTGCCTCACTTGTAGCGTTGAATTGGCTGTACTAGTCAGCCAGCTCACCAATCTCCTAAATGAGGGTGTCCTTTCTTGCCTGAAAGGTAGCCCTCTCTTCTGCAAGAGCTGTCATCAAAGCCTCGTCCTCTGCACAAGACAGTGACGTCGGGCTCCGCTGTTTGGCATCCCGGAACCTGGCCACTTGACCCTTGTCACCCCCAGTTTCTAAAAACAGGGGTATTTTTGTCATTTTCCACTTTTGAAATTATTTTGGAATTATTTATTTATTTATTGTATTATTTTGGGAATATTTGAATCGGGTTCGAATTTCAACTCATTCCGACTTGTTTTGACTTGTTTCGGGGACCCGGGGTATTTTGACCTTAGCGGGCCCGCACACACCAGTTAGACATGGCCCACATGTTAGATATTTTGGTTAGAGACTAGACTAATTATTTTGGTTAATTTTAGTTAGAGATTAGTGGTTTCGGTTTGACTAAACTACCCCCGGCTTAACCCTTTCCTATTTATTAGCTATTTTAACCATTGGAGGGCAAACTTGTAAATACCCAAATAGGACAAAACCCACAAATGTGGCCGGCCATAGAGGGGGGATGGGGAGGAAAGAGAAAATCACTTTTTCCATTCTCATCCACTCTTTTCTTCTTCTTCTCCAAAGGGCTCCTTCTCCTTTTGAAGCTTCCATTGATTTCCTTCTCCAAACCAAGGTGAATCCTTCTCCAAACTTGTTTATTTTCTCATGTAGATTATGTAGGAACCCAATAGGAATGATTCCCATGGTGGTGTCCCCATTAGAGACCATTTTTGTGTCCTTTGGACATTTCTAGGGGTGTCCACATGTAGGATTGTGACCCAATAGGAAAGGCCCCCATTTGGACTCATGGATATTGTTTTAATATTGTTTTTGTGTTGTTTTTATTAATATTCCAGATTTTACATGTTTTTAGAATGAGTTTATTTATGTGTCTTAATGTATCATATTCTTTTTCCTTTTGTTTATATATTTGTGGTTATATATATATATTTCTATATATATATATATAGATGTATATATATATATGGTTTATATATATATTGGGGAGATATTGTGATGTGTTTGTGTGAGGTTTTGGTGTCCAAAAGGGGGCAGCCATGGTCGGCCAAGGAGAGGGGAGAATGTTGGTGTTAATGTTAGTGTTGGTGTTAGTGTTGGTGTTGGTGTTGAGGTTAGTAGTGGTGGTGTTTGTGTGTTTGTTTGTGAGAGTTGTGAGGGTTGTAGAGAGTGTTTAGTGGAGTGATAAGGGGGAGAGTTGCTGCTGAAATTCAGCAGTTAGGAGGGGCATGACAGCCCCAATAACAGCCCCAATTTACCCTTAAAACAGCCCATATGTTTAGCCTATGTGTTTGTCCCTTTAGTCCCCAATACTAGCCCCAAATTGTACATCAAACCACCACCAAAAGCCATCACTATTTGAGTCCCAAAACCCCCTCAATAACAGCCCAAAAACCCACCAAAAATCAGTCCACAAGTCCACAAAAATCTGTCCTTTTTACCCATGTGTGTGTGTGTGTATTTGTGAGATGTGTGTGAGTGTTTTGTGAGGTGTTTTGAGAGTAGTTTAGTATCCTATGGTAAAGCCTATCTCTAAACTAGTAGGAAACCTATTAGGAAACCTAGAGGGGCCTATTAGAGTGTGGTATCATGTGAGGGTGAGTGGTGTTGGTGAGTGGGGTAATGAAAAGGGTAAATTCATGATATAGGCAAGGTAATGGGTAAAGGGCTGACATGTGTCGTAAGATGGTCTAGATGCTTAGGATACCCAAATTTCTTGGTAGGTAAACCTTAGATAGGTTGATATCTAGCTACCCTAAGGAGCCTAGGCTAGCGCCATGGGTATTTGCAAGGTTTCCTTGGGTTTGGGTAAGGTATCGGGATTTACCTTAGAAGGGTAAATGCTAGTTTTGCCTAGAAATAGGATATTGGTGTTAGAAGTCTAAGATGGTGTTAGAACTTGATCCCCGTGGTTGGTAATGATCAAATATGGTACTCTAAGACTAGTTTTGACGTCGGTTGACCTTTTTGACCAAAAGTCAACAAAAGTCAACCGAAAGTCAAACTTAGCCTTTAAGCGACCCGATTTGACCGAAACCAACCCAGAGTTGACCAGTTGACTGAAAGTCAACAGTTGGTCAACATTAGACTAGTTTGACCTAGGGTTGACCTAGAGTTGACCAGAGTTGACCAGAGTTGACTTTTTGACCAAAAGTTAACTGTAAGTCAACCGTTGATCCCGATTGACCTAGTTTGACTTAAAATGACTCCCAGTGACCTAGTATGACCTAGTATAAACCAGTATGGCCTAGTATGACTCAGTTTGACCTAGATTTACCTAGTTTTGACTTAGACTTGCATTCATGGCTTGTATTAGCTTCTTTTTTCAGTATTTAGCCCTGTTTGACTCATAGTATCTTATTTTAGGTCTGTGATCACTCTGAGTATCTGTTCACCTATCAGCTCAGGACCACAGGCAAGTACATTCACTGATAGTTTTCATTGTCTTGATTTCTGCTATATCCGATTCAGTTGTAGTGTTATACTCGATTTCCAGTCACGGCAGTACACGGGCTAGTATATGTTGGATCATGACATAGAATGTTGTTCCTAGAGTTTCATGGTATATTGATACATGTTCTATCTTGTTTCAGTGTATTGGTATAGACACCGATTTCAAAAAGGGACTTGTTACCCTCTTATGGAATTCCGTGTCATAACGTGTCATGTCCAGATCCGTTGTACTATTCGGAGATGGGGGAGTTATTAGTGGTTGTGTGATCAATTCCCACATGGTTCTATGGTACTCATGGTTCATAGCTATACCCTCACCTCACGACGGGTAAAGCCTTACCCTATACGGTTCATAGCTTTCCATGGTGACCGGCCTTATCGTTTCTATTGTATTCATGGTTCATAGCCGGTCAGATGGAAAGCCTGATCATTTTTCCAAGCCGATCACATGACGCACTAATAATTCAAGGCACCTTTTATATTTATTATCTTATGGTGACTAAGTTCTGTTCGGGAGAAGGGTTACAACCCCGGTCCTTGTTTGGTTTAAGGGTTGTAACTCGGCTTCCGAATAGTTCCCAAGTCATCCTATATATACATATACATTATCGTCCTTTACAGTACTCACATCATGATATATATTTCCAGTTGATTTTGTCTTGTATTTCATTATACTGTCTCTTATAGCTTTTGTCAATTCACATGGAACTGCTGTTGGTGTTTTGTACTTGCTCAGTTTCCTGACAGGATACATTGACAAAATTTTACAGATGACTTAGAGGCTGATTGCTCGACTTACTACGGGATAGAGTCTGATGGACTTGACCTAGACAGGGGCTTAGTGGTAGAGCCTCTTGATTTCGCTCATCCCGAGTAGCCTAGCTTTAGTTAGGTTTGCCTGGCCTGCGAGCCAGCTAGTTCTTTTTTGTTGTAGTATCTTTATACTTATTATTATTCTGAGACTTTGGATTTTGTGTTAGCTGTGACTTGTGGATATTTCTGGACTCATTCCTTGTTTTATCTATCATATCTCTTTTCCATGCTTTCTACCCTAGTTTTGATTTATGCGATTGAGACAGTGTTGCTTTGTTCCTCCGTTCGGAGTGTATATACTGTACAGGTACATTTATCTGTTTAGTCGTAGTATTTACAGACCCTATATACAGCGTTCTACCGCCGATTCTGCGGCGTAGGCTGGACGTAACCACGTGCTCGTGCCCCTCTTCGGGATGCGGGTCGTGACAACCCTCCATGTCGTTCAGAACTTTCCTCAGAGTGTTGGCCCGCTCCTCATAGCCGGCTATGCTCTCGAGGGCTGCTACCTGACACTCTGCAATCGCCTTCACAGGGCCGAAGGCAACGTTCCGATTCAAGATTCTAGGAAGTTTTACCTCCAACACCGAGTAGAAAGCTCTGACGACTTCCTGAGCCATCTCCTCATCTTCAGTGGAGGTATTTGAAGAAGAGGAACACCTGACAAAAAGCTAAACTTAACAAGAAAATCTATTCCACCAGAAACCACTCCTGATTATCATGTGTCACGTCCATATTATCTCTGATACCGATAGTCTTCCGACTCCACACCTATACCCAATCCGGGATAAAAGATATGGTGTTAAGATCAGAAAACCTATCACGACCATGTTACCTCTGTTGGGTTTTGTTTCAAATCTATTACCCGTACCACCGGTGCGTCAAAGGGTAATAGGTCCACGAAAGTATCATTCTAATCTATTTGCTCGTATTTTCGGATGCACAAAAGGACAATAGGTCCAAACAGAAAAGAGAGGAGGATCCTCCAGTGGGATACCCTTTACACAAACGAGGTATTTGGCTCTCTAATGCAAGCACGACAGATACCACAAACAAAGAATGGAGCGAATGTACTCTGTTTATTCAAAATCAGTTACATTCATAGGAATATGTCTCATAGGAAAAACAGAAGGTTCTTCATCTCAAGTAAAAGGTTATATTGATGTCCAAAAGAATGGAGAATCTGCTACTCATCAGTAACACATAGCTTGGTCAGTTTAACAGTACCACGCTTTCATCGAAGGAAGTTATGTTTTACTATTGAGCAAGCAAGCAAGGCTGTTGAACCTTCGAGAAGCTACATGGAGGTCGTGGGCCCTTTTCTTTAAGAGACCATACCATCAAAACAATATCCCTGGTGTTGTTTTTTCCTACTTGAAGAACCGTGAAAGAAGAACTTCCACGATAATGCCCGACTACCGTCCGACTCTTCGATGTATAAAGTTTTTCCTACCATCTGAGAAAAACCCTTCCAAAACATGAAGAGTCCTGAGCTCTCTGATCTTGGTGTCAAGTGTTCAATCTTTACCATGTCGAGAATCTTCGATACCGGTCCTAGAGAAATTTGCAAGCCATGTCCCTACAAAATATGAAAAGTGGCAGAAAGACAGTCAGACTTGGAAAAAATACAGAAAAAACTGTTCTGAAAAGTTTTTATGCGCTCAAACGACTATGCGCCCAAACGGCTATGCGCCCAAATGGATATGCAGCCAAAATAAGGTATGTGGGCGCATAAACACATGGACAGCTAGTGGGCGCATAACTTACCAACAACTTAAAGGGTACATAAACATGGCAACATGTGGGCGCATAGCACACCACGGTGTTGGCGCATAACTCCTATGGGTGCATAGTAATGCTCACAGAAAGTATGTTGCCCTAGACGCAAGTGCCCTAGCAGAAGAGAAGTCCAAGCATCATAAATTAACGCTCGAGACTTTATTTTTTGAAGCTTGCCCTCACCCAAAATCGGGTCCTGGACTGCCGAGGACTCTGTCGCTAGAGGAGAGCCACTCGACGCAGCCCCCTTGTCCTTCGCGGATCTCTTGGCGGCCTTGGGAGACATGATTCCCAAAGGAAGAAGACGAAGAGTTTTCGAAAAAATTCAAAGAGAAAAGAGTAATGAATTTTCTCTCTCCCCCAGGGTCTATTTATAGGCACGGGCCACATCATATGCGCCCACATACTGTATGCGCCCATTGTGGTATATGCGACCACTGCAGCCTATGCGCACACGTGAAGGACCAGCTCTCTGCATACTATACGACTGTCTCTTGCTGACGTGGATGGCGCATAAAGGATGGACCTCTTCAAATTCTGTTCCAATGAATCTGTCAGTTTGGATTTCGAAAAAAATCTCAACAGTAGTATCTCCCTGACAGGCTAGCCAAATACTATGCGTCCAAAGGAGATGGCCGTGCTATACGTCCATTGCCTCGTGAGATGACGATCCATGCTTCTTTCAAAGTATTTTGAACTTGTTCAAGTGTCGAAAACTTTTGAAGGGGGTCCTGTAGAAGCATAAAAAAAATTTCAGTAAATATAGCTTCATGCGCCCATGACAAGTGAAGCTCCATGCACCCAGTCAGTGTAACTCTATGCGTCCACTCAATGAAGCTCCATGCGCCTAGTCAGTGTAGCTCTATGCGCCCAGTCAAGCGTAGCTCCATGTGCCCAAGACTAGATCCTCTAAAAGGAGGGCGCATAGCCTGAGACATGGCTATGCGCCCAAGCCTGACTCAATCAAAGCCATGATCAAAACGTGCACCGAAGTGCATGGCCACGTCAGTCTCCACGAGCAGTCGTGCGCCGAAGCATGCGGCCACGTCAACACCACGACCAACTTACGACCTCGCAAGCATGTATGCGTCTACACCCTATATGCCCAAAGCAGGACTATGCGCCCACATAAGAACCAACGTATTTTCTTTTGTGGGTGTATAACATCATTCCAGCTCAAGAACGACTATAAAAAGGGGGCCTCACCCCTCTTCAAAACAAGAAAATGAAGAGCATTTTCAATAGCCAAATTACTGCACTTCTTGCCAGTGAGCCGAGAGTTAGCAATTTTCTTGGGTTTTCTCCAACTTTTGTAATCGGAGTGTCAACGGAGTAAAGGAGCAACTGCCGTTCGATCTCTATTATCCCATTTCCTAGAATTCTTTTTTGTACCCGGGGATCCTCAGCGTATGATCTCTCAGGCGTACTTGATTTGTGGTGCCTTATGCCAATAATTGAAAAGACAGCATTTTCTTATTCCTTTTTTGTGTGTATCCACAAGATTCTGTATTTTGGGCCGCATACAGCTCATGTGGCTTAGGTTACAGTCACCCTTGGCCGCATGAAGCATAGGTCGAGCCGCATATGATTCATGCAGCTCGGGTAGCAATCCTTCTGGCCGCATGACTATGTTTAAGCACATGAACCCTGTTTTTTTAGTGACATGATATTTTGTCTGATCACGTCTTATCTTTTTGTCAGAGTGTCAGAGCTGTCATCTTTTTTGTCAGTTTTGACAGAGTGTGTTAGCTTATTGGCCGCATATCTTCCTTCTACGACTCGAATTAGTCTAGTTGCAGACGGGCCGCATGGGGTGCTGAATCTGTCTTGCGGCTCTCCTTTATGCAGACAAGTTTGGCCCAAAGTACTCAGCGGCAAGTTGTGATCCGCATGAACTCCATATTTTTTATGCTTCTACAGGTATTAATATATCTGATACATAATTTGAATGCAATATTTTTTTCCTCTAAAAAAGGAAAAATGTAATGAATAGGGCGTAAATTATGAGATTTTGGTATTTTTTTTTCAAAATAGATACTAATCGCAGCGATGGGTAATACTAGGAATAGCCATCTATAATACTAGGAATAGCCATCTATGATACTAAGGATCTTTATTGGTCTCATGGTATATCTTAGTATAGAAGATGATACTAAGGATCTTTATTTGTTTATAAACTCTCCCGGCGGATGGGTAATACTAGGAATAGCCATCTATGATACTATGCAATTTGTGTTACCCAATGTACATATAATATGCATGGGATTAGTCGCTTCAATGGGATCTTTCATTCTACTCGGAGGAGAAATTACCAAACGTATAGCATTCCCTCTCGCTTAGCGCCAATGAATATTTATTTGAAAAAAAGAAGACTGCCTTCGCCATATCGAATATGAATAATAAGTAATAATAGCATGGCACTTCGAGTTCGATATAAACAATCCATTATTGTCTTTTTTAACATAAGATTTTATATCGAGATAGTAGTATGGAACAGGGGTTATTTTCGATTTTATCTTATATGTCGGGAGTATATTTCAGCATCACAAACCATTTTCTTCCACACCAGAAGTCTCTTTACTAATATTTACGTTACGAAAGAAAAAAAGAGTACAAAAAAAAAAAAAAAAAGACAGATCATTTTTACTTATTTCGATCGTATCAAAAAGTCAAGAAGAAACTTTGGGATTGCTAAATCACAGATGAGATAAATATAGAAAGCAACAGAACCATCATAGTATTTTTTTTCTTCCTATGATACAAAAGGAAGGGTGGTCAATTAGGTTTATGACGAAACCAAGAAATCGATCACTAATCCAATTTGAGTACCTCTACGGGATAGACCTCAACAGAAAACTATTGAGTAACGGCAGCAAGTGATTGAGTTCAGTAGTTCCTCATAGAAAATTATTAACTCTAGATATATGGTAATATGGAGAAGACAAAATTGTTTGTCCCGACTAATTAACTAATCTTATTATTCTTAATCAAAACATAATTATAATCAACAACTTTTTATATAGCTAGAATGACCCTTACAAATTATAGATACTAATTTATTAAAATTCAATCGAATTGAAGCTATAATGTCATCGTTGGCTGGAATCAAAATATCTGTGAGATCTGGGTCACAAGTTGTATCAATTAAACAAATTGTTGGAATCCCTAAAATGATACATTCCCGAAGGGCTGTAAATTCTTCTTGTTGATAGACGATGAATATAATATCGGGGGAGCTTGAAAATTGATGTGTATTCGAATCATAGGGGCTGGTAATCACCGATATGCTCATATTGGTGATGTTATTGTTGCTGTAATCAAAGAAGTAGTGTCCAATATGCCTCTAGAAAGATCAGAAATAATTAGGGCTGTAATTGTACATATACGTAAAGAACTCAAATGTGACAACGGTATGATAATACGATATGATGACAATACAGCGATTGTCAATGATCAAGAAGGAAATCCAGAAGGAACTCGAGTTTTTTGTGCGATTGCTTGAGAGTTGAGACAGTTAAATTTTACTAAAATAATTTTATTAGCTCCCGAGGTACTATAAATAAAATACTAGTAGATGAAATTATGATATAGTTATAGTAGGATAAGCTTCAACATATTCTTCTCAAGTACGTCTCGAATCCAGTGGTAGCAAACATCGATGTGCTTTGACTTCGAGCAGAAAGTCGAGTTTTTGATAGATGGATGGCACTCTGACTATCACAGTGAAGAACAAATCTCTTCAACACCAAGTTCCTTTAAGAACCACTTCATCCATAGCAGCTCCTTGCTGCCCTCAGTCGCGGTAATGTACTTGACCTCAGTTGGATAGCGCAAAACACTTTTGCATCCTGGACTGCCATGACACAGCTCCCCCAACAAAAGTGAATAAATACCTTGAAGTCGACTTCCTCGAGTCGATGTCACTCGCCATATCCGTATCAGTATATCCTTCAAGTACTGGCTTACCACCTGTTATATAGTATGAGATGCTTCATTCATGAAGTGAAGTATCAAATCAAACAAAAAATCTATCGAATCATAACATAGAAAGTAGGAAAGACCCTTTGGATTTAGCCAAAACATTAGATTATATTGACAATTCCAAAAAATTGATCTTGCTATCATCATAGTATGATGACGGTCGGGTGGATATGCCCCCATCGACTAGTGGTTCAGGACATCTCTCTTTTAAGGAGGCAGCGGGGATTTGACTTCCCCTAGGGGTAGGGTACTATGAAAGGAAGTTGATCATCGATTATCAATAAGCCGAGAATAAATTCTTCCTGGGTCGATGCCCCGAGTGGTTAATGGGGATGGACTGTAATTTCATTGGCGATATGTCTACGTTGGTTCAAATCCAGCTCGGCCAAAAAATGCACTAAAAAAGACATCTAATAGAATCGTAACCATAAAATATGACCCTAATCGAAATGCATACATTTGTCTCATACACTATGGGGATGGCGAGAAGAGATATATTTTACATCCCAGAGGGGCTATAATTGGAGATACCATTGTTTCTGGTACAGAAGTTCCTATATCAATGGGAAATGTCCTACCTTTGAGTGCGGTTTGAACTATTGATTTACGTAATTGGAAGTAACCAATTAGATTTACGACGAAACCTAGAAATCGTTCACTGATCCAATTTGAATACCTCTATGGGATAGACCTCAAACGAAAACTGTTGAGTAACGGTAGCAATTGATTGAGTTCAGTAGTTCCTCATAGAAAATTATTGACTCTAGAAATATAGTAATATGGAGAAGATAAAATTGTAAACACGCATAGAGCAATACCAATCCATTCAAACGGATCAAAGAGCTATCATATAGTATTATGGAATACCCATCTTGACAAGAGATTATCCATATGTTAAGATATCTATGACAAAGGCTGTAGCTTAGTTAGGTAGAGCACCTCGTTTACACATGCCCCAATGCTTTTCAAAGGAGCCTAGCTTTTATGAAAACTTTGACAATTTATGTGCTGGTCCTAGCATTAGTGCTTTTATTTGTGAATCCTTTTGTTTAATTGAATCCTAGAATTCAAATCAAAAAGTACATTACATATTTTTTTCTATTAACTCGTTGTCGTTGACTTCTGTGAATTATATCAACACTATACTCCTAAATTATGTATTTATTGCGACAATACCATACCCGGGAAGGCCTGGTTTGAGGATGAGGAATTAATGGATTTGCCCGCTTTATTACCTTGTAAAAGCAAGGTCACCTTGCGTCCTTGAACCGATAACCATCTTCCGGCTAACCTAGCCTCCTCCGTCCCTCGGGACCAATAAGGGGTAGTACAGGAATATTCACACGTTGTTCATCGACTATGCCTTTCGGCCTGATCTTAGGCCCTGACTCACCCTCCGTGGACGAACCTTACGGAGGGACCCTTAGGTTTTCGGGGCATTAGATTCTCACTAATGTTTGCGTTACTCAATCCGACATTCTTACTTCCATTTCGTCTATACCTGCTTGTGCATGCCCTTTCCTCTAAGGCATAACGCTCCCCTACCGATGCATTTTTATATCCCACAGCTTCGACGTATCGCTTAGACCCGTTCATCTTCGGTGCAAGAGAACTCGACGGGGCATTAGAGTTCATCGACATGTCGAAGCATGAACCGTCACCTCTCCATCGCCAGTAGCAAGATCTGTCGTCCATTGGTCAGATTTAGTCGAGTCTACCTCCACCACAACAACGTTGAGCCGATCGAGGTGAGCTCCATCAACTTCTTCTTCTCGTTCCTTCTCTTCTTCTTGCTAGGGTTCTTCCGTAGATGAGGTGAGGGAAATTAGGGTTTGCGACTGGAAAGATGGTATAAAGATTTTATGGTTTGGGTTCGAACAGCTGGAGTAGAGAGGAGAATGAGGGTTAGGGCTTCTATACGAGGTTATGGCTATGAAGAACATATGGCAACTCTAGAGGGGGGTGAATAGAGTTATAGCAATAATAACCAATTAAAAAATCAACTGTTTCAGAATCTAAAATTAATCAGAGTAAATACGGAAAATAAATAAGGAGCAAGAGAGCATACACAAACACAGTCGATTTTAACCTGGTTTCCCTCGTGGATGACTAGTCCAGGCTTGAGAACTCTAGCTCAGGATTAAATCCACTATTTGTGAAATAGTAGTTACACCCCGTGCCTTTTCTTCAGAAGAGCACGTCAACTTCTTACAATGGATCGCAGTGGCGATGCTTGGAATTTTCCAAGCTATTTCTTGAACTCTTGCGCAAGACTCCTAACCGAGAGATGCTGAGCACTCGAGACTTAGGAAACTTGTGGCTAGTAGATGAAGAAGGGTATGGCTTATATTGAGCTTAAGAGAGAAGAGAAGAGAAGATTCGATGATGAAAATGAGAGAATTCTTGGCCTATTTATAGGTTTTTATCAGGCAGAATTCGGCCAGAATTCTGGTAGGAAGTTTCAAAAAATTGGCCGTTGGTCAACTAGTAACCAGCCAACCCTAAAAATTAGGGTACTGATTTTTAGGGGACAGAGTTCGGCCCGAACTCGGTGTGGAGGCAGAGTTCGGCCCGAACTCTGTCTCCAGAGCACAGAATGGGTCCAAGAGTCCAGTGGGCTGATTTTGGATGTGGAGCTTTATGGATTTTGATAGGTTATAGGTTGAGTCTTAAGAGCCCAGCATAACTCAGCTTACAATCATTCTAGACTCAATAAATATAAAAGTACAGACTCGAAAAACGACTCGTGTTTGCAAAACTAAGCTGTCGTCTGGCTTGAGCTGGATGTAGTCATCGTGTGTCGTATTGAATTATCACAAGTATTATTTAGTCAATGTTATCAATATTTGGTTGACTGTGACTTTGTGTCAATAATCTCCCCCATATTGATAATTGACAAAATAATAATTGTATATTCAATATCCATACCTGGACACATATAACGACATAGCTCTCCCATAATAAGTGTCGAGTTTAAGAATAGCTCCCCCATAAATAATGCTGTGAATCTTGTTGGCCTGTTAATAATATTCTTCCAAAAGCACATATAAACCAAATAGAACAGAATATACACATATCTCCCCCTTTTGGCATTTAGCAATATGAGATATATAGATAATAACTGGCAAACACACCAAAAAGAGAAGAAACTGCATATAAACTAAGATAATCACCAAGAGTCATAATAACATAGAAACTGATAATATACTGCCAAAGTCTCAAAAGCACAACTCATAATAAGTCTACTACAAATCAAGTACAGAAAAGTAACTAAAGTAAAATACATAAACATAATCGAAGATCCTCAATAGCAGCATCACAAGTAGTGCATATCCATCATCGAGCATGAGAAGGCCCGGCGTCGTCCGAAGCATCAGTAAAGGAGCGACGTGGGTCCACAAAAGCCGCATCCGGATCCATGTAACGACGAACCCAAGGGTCATCGATACGGAATCCCTCACGACCCGGGTCTCGCTCCATAGGAATGGGCATGGAAGGATGACGAGACATGGAATACTGAATATCATGCAGCGAGTTGCTGATAGCACTCATCTGCAAAGTAGTCCGGTAATCCAGCTGAGTCCATCGATCGTCCTCCAAAGTGAAGCGATCTCGGAGCATGGCCTGAAGAGACTCAAGAGTGGTAGGAGGAGGAGGAGGATCTTGTCCGAGAGGCGGAGCATCTGGCTTATCATCAGAATGCTCAGACACTACTGGTGAGCCAATGGCCGCCTGAAGCCTCCTTACCTCAGAGAGGAAGGCAGGGGTAGGTAAGAATGGACACTCATCAAGGGGTACATGGAACGCACGAAAGATCATAGGATGATATAATGCATAAACCAAGGATCTTGGTTTCTTCCTACAGTTGATCATCCAATCCATCATTGTGCGTGGAAGGTTAAAGGGAACATAGAAGTGGAGATGGTACAAAGCTGAGATCTCAAAATAAGTGACTTCATCGGTAGAACCCGCTTTGGGTAGAATGGTGTTGAAAATGATCCGATGAAGCTCATAGAAATAAGGATTGAGGAATTTTGCCAAAAGCTTACGAGGACGTGTGTTAGGGCTACACAGGTTGTCCTTGAAGCTTTCTAGTGAAATCCCTTCGGGAAAGATAAAGGATCTAGCTTCTACAAGCTTTTTCCAAGAATTATGCTCTTGAAGTTCAAGATATTCGGCCAATTCAAAATCATCAAAGGAGATATCAATTCCCGCAACTCGTGAATAAATATGAGTGTCATCATGGGTCAAGTTACAGTAAAACATTTGAATGGAACTACGATAGATGACCAAATTAGAGGTAACAAGTTTATCAAGACAAAGGTCATGAAATAGTGCATCATATTGTGAGAATATGGTAAAGTTGATGGGGTATCCTGCAAATACTGGACGTGTCCGAAAATCACTAAACCAATCATTTGAGGCGTCTAGTGATACAAAAATTTGGTCATCATAAGTGTTTGGATCATTGGGACGTGGAGGATTGAACAACGGATGGATCTGTTGTTCAATGGCCGGTGCAACGGGTGGTGCAACGGGTGGTGCAACGGGCGGCTCAACGCGTGGAGGAGCATTCGATGAGGATGCTCCCTCTGTCCGAAGTCTCTTTTCGTGGTTGAACAGACGAGGAGCCATAACACAATAGATAATGAAAGAAATTGAGATATAAAAAAGTAAGGAATTATACCTCAAACTAGTGATGAACTATGGAAGATAATTGAAAAATGAGCCTTCTTCTTGATTTTTGGGAAGAATGGAGCACAAAAGAGGAGAAATTAGGGTTAGGGTTTTGAGAGAATTGTGTTTGAGAAGATGAAAAGGTGGTAAGAAAGAAGGAGTGGGAAGAGAAACTGAATATAGGGAAAGGGTTTCTCTTGGTCGGGTCAATTAATGACCATTGGATCAACATTTTGATCAACGGCTGGGGCTGTTCCCGATTCTGGAACAGTGAGGCCGAATTCGGCCCGAACTCTGGTAGGGGCAGAGTTCAGCCCGAATTCCGAATCCTGGTCACAGAATGGGAATCAGGCAGAAACAGGAAGAATATTGGTTAAGTAATAGACAAACCAATATAAGATATGAGATACAGATAGGAAAGACCCAATTAGTAAACAAAAGAATAATATAAATTGATTTTGAAGCAGCAGAATAAAATTGAAATCATAGTATTTCAGCATGTGATAAATGAAAATGAACCATATAATAAACAAGGAATTATATCATAATTCAATATTTTGAAGCTGCCATGGGTTAGCTGCAGGGGCCGGATCCCAGCTAGCGTAGTCCTGAGGACTAGTGCACCGTGTCGCTTAGGCTTTTACGCCTTGTTGTCAGAAGGGCCCTTTCGGCTTGTACCCATAGCAAGTTCATCATAAGAGAATCATGATATATTCGATATTTATGCAGGTTGATTTTAATTTATAACAGCTTCATCTAAAATTCCAAGTTCACGACAAAGAAAATTGAAGCGCTCTTCGGATAATGGTTTTGTGAAGAAGTCTGCTAACTGATTATCAGTGTCAATAAATTCTAAGTTAATCGTGCTATTTTGCTGATGATCACGCAAAAAATGGTGATGAATTTTAATGTGCTTCGTGCGTGAGTGACAAAAGGGGTTCTTAGTCAGATTTATAGCACTAGTGTTGTCATAAAAGATTAGAATATGCATAAAAGATAAATTATAGTCTTCAAGGGTTTGCTTCATCCACAGAATTTGTGCACAACAACGCCCAGCTGCGATATATTCAGCTTCTGTTGTGGATAGTGCGACAGAATTCTGCTTCTTGCTAAACCAAGAGACTAAAGCTTTTCCTAATAAATAACACGTACCGCTCGTACTTTTACGGTCGACCTTGCATCCGATGAAGTCAGCATCAGAGTAACCAATGAGGTCAAATGACATTGACTTGGGATACCATAGGCCCACTGTAACCGTACCCTTAAGGTATCGAAAGATACGCTTAACTTCGGTCATGTGTGATTCCTTAGGATTTGCTTGATATCTAGCACACAGGCAAACGCTAAACATAATATCAGGGCGACTTGCAGTAAGATAGAGTAGACTGCCTATCATACCTCGATACTTACGTTGATCTACGGGTTTGCTACTATCATCTGGTTCAAGTTTGGTTGAAGTGGCCATAGGAGTGCTGATTGGTTTGATGTTGTCAAGGTCGAATTTCTTCAGCATGTCCTTTGTATACTTCGACTGACAGATGAAGGTTCCACTTGACATTTGTTTGACTTGCAGCCCAAGAAAGTAGTTGAGCTCCCCCATCATGCTCATCTCAAACTCGGTCTGCATACACTTGACAAAATCTTGACAAAGAGTTTCATCAGTAGAACCAAAAATAATATCATCTACATATATTTGTACTAAAAGAATAATGTCTTTGAAAGATTTTATGAAAAGTGTAGTGTCAATTTTCCCTTTTGAAAAACCTTTCTCAAGCAAGAAATTGCTTAGCCGTTCATACCAAGCTCTAGGGGCTTGTTTGAGGCCATACAGTGCTTTCTTTAGCTTGAACACGTGGTCGGGAAATTTATGATTTTCAAAGCCAGGGGGTTGTTTTACATAAACTTTCTCCTTAATAATATCATTCAAGAAAGCACTTTTAACATCCATTTGAAATAATTTGAAATTTTGAAAATTTACAAATGCACAAAGCATCCGAATGGATTCTAATCTAGCAACAGGAGCATACGTCTCATCGTAGTCGATACCTTCCTCTTGGTTGTATCCTTGGGCTACTAGACGAGCTTTGTTGCGTGTGACTGAACCATCTTCATTCACTTTGTTTCTAAAAACCCATTTAGTACCAATAATCGAGTGATTAGCCGGTCTAGGAACGAGTTCCCATACTTGGCTCCTCTCAAATTGGTTGAGTTCCTCTTGTATAGCAGAAATCCAAAATTCATCATTGAAGGCTTCTAAAATATTTTTAGGCTCAATTTGTGAAATAAAGGCAGTGCTAGCAATAGAATCTCTTAATGATGATCTAGTAGTTACTCCACGTGAAACCTCACCAATCACCAAGTTTTCTGGATGTGATGGCTTGAAAGAGAATTTCTTTGGCAAGCCCTCCAGAGAATTGGTTTCGGTTGTGGTATTTATTGGAGTAGAAGTTGATGGCTCAACATCATCATCAGGAGTAGCTGCTGCACTGTTATCTTCATCAAAAGTCACATTTGTAGACTCTTCCACAATTAATGAGCGTTTGTTAAAAACTCTATATCCCTTACTCTTGGCAGCATAGCCAAAGAAAATACCATCGTCAGCTTTGGCATCAAATTTGCCTAAGTTGTCTTTGGTGTTAAGGATAAAATATCTACATCCAAAAACTCTAAAATAAGAAACATTTGGGGTTCTTCCAAACCAAAGCTCATAGGGTTTTTTCTTCGTAATAGGACGAATAAGTACCATATTTAAAATGTGGCATGTTGTACTGACAGCCTCAGCCCAAAAGTATTTCGGAAGTGAAAACTTGTTCAACATGACTCTAGCCATATCGCCAAGAGTCCTATTCTTCCGCTCCACAACACCATTTTGTTGAGGAGTTCTTGGACAAGAAAACTGATGATCAAAACCATTGGAATCACAAAACTTTTTAAAATCAGAATTTTCGAATTCGCCTCCATGATCACTTCGGATTCGAGTAATCATGTAGTCTTTTTCGTTTTGAACTTTCTTAACAAAGATCTTGAAAACCAAAATAGCATCACTTTTATAAGTAAGAAAGAAAACCCAAGTAAATCTTAAAAAGTCATCAAAAATAACAAAGGCATAGAGTTTTTCACCAAGACTGGCTACTCTACTAGGGCCAAATAAATCCATATGGAGTAGTTGCAGGGGTCTAGTAGTGCTTACAGAGTTTATGGAATGAAAAGATGACTTGGTTGCCTTGTTCAACTCACATTCGGCACATACGTTGTCCTTTTTGAATGTGATGTCGGGCAAACCTCTAACTACCTTCTTGGTCGATAGCCTGGATATATTATCCATATTGGCATGACCAAGACGCTGGTGCCATAGTAACCGTTCATCTTTATGAGCATATAGGCATCTACCTGCATTGTTAGTATCTATAGACAAATAGAAAATATAAATATTGTCCTCTCTTACCCCTTCAACAGCAATGTCTCCTGTTGACCTATCATAAATAAGGCATTTGATTTGTCCAAAGTTAATGTCATATCCATGGTCAGCAAGATGACTGATGCTGAGCAGGTTATGCTTTAACTCAGTCACTAGGCAGACATCCTTTATTACGGGAGAGGGAGGATAACCAATAATGCCATTACCTATAATATAACCTTTTAGGTTATTGCCGAAGGATACATATCCTTCTCTCTTCATCGATAGTGATGCGAAAAGATTTGTGTCTCCCGTCATATGCCGCAAGCATCCACTATCGAGAATCCACTTACTCTTAGTTGAGGAGGAAAGGTCCACCTACATCAAGAGTAGATGTGACCTTTGGTACCCAAGTTCTTGAGGGTCCTGAAGAGTTAGTTTTTGGAAACCATGCATATATCTTTCTATCTACTAATCTTCCAATTCTACATTGTGGTGAAATGTGTCCATGTAAACCATAATAAGTACATGTAGCATTCCTATTTACATTAGGAGCATGCTGATAATGTCTATAAGTAGAATAATGAGGAGAAGTATGATGATATGTAGATTCAGCATGGTGATGATGACTATATGGTGTGGCATGGTGATATTGTCTATATGGTATGGCATAATGATATTGTCTATATGGCATGACATGATGATGTCTATATGTAGAGTGATGTTGATTGTGTCTTTGTGCAACATGGTGATGATTATATCTATGTGTAGCATGATGATTTTGTGACATATGATGATTATTTCTACGTGCATGTGGTTTGTGTCCTTTGTGAAAGTGTGTGTACATGTAAGCATGATTATGAGCAGCATGAGGATGACGTGGTTGACTAGTATGAGTGGTGTCATGCTTTGTGTGTGTCTCATGTGATTGGGTTTGAGGTTGAGCAACCTGTTTTCCCAATTTAGTCTCTAGTTTCTTAGAGACAACTTGCAATTCAGTAATCTTAGATTCAAACCATGCATCTTAGTAATAGAAATCTTGTGTTTGCTCTTTTCTTCTGCAAGCTCCGTGTTGAGTGCTGTGATTTCTTGTGTTTGTTGCTCAATACGTGCCTCGGCATCATGTAAGCTTATTTTAAGCTTAGATACCTCATCCGTGACATCCGTGGGTGTAGTGTCTCTAATATTATCAAGTAATAGAGAAAGTCTTTGTATTTCGACTTCATGACTTTTGATTTTGTCCTTGGCATGTTTGTATTTACCAATGACCTTTTTGTGATCACTAAGTAAATCGGTGAAAGCATCGCCAAGTTCATCAAAAGTGAAGTCGTCAAGAGTTTCATTTGATACCTTGTCGGACGTCGCCATTAGGCACACATTAGCCATATCTTGAGGAGAGTTCTTTTCTTTCTCGGAGTTACTAGCTTCGCTTTCATGCCAAATGCTTGTGTTGGCATATTTCTTTGAGGAGGTCTTCTTGTATGGCTTCTCATAGTGGTTGCTCTTCTTCAAGAATGGACAGTCTTTTCGGACGTGTCCAGTCTTCTTACAACCGTAGCAGGTTGGCTCTTCTTCTCCATCTTCTTGTGGTTCCTTCTTTCTTCGATTGAAGCGAAGGAATCTCTTGAAGTTGCAGACCATGAGAGCTTGATCATCATATTCTGAGTTATCGTCATCCGTCTCTTCGGGTTCAGCCCTCCGTCGGTGAGCTTTGAGTGCGATCTCCTTAGCCTTAGGAGCAAGCTCTTCGAAGTCCTTGAGGTCAAGCTCATGAGTCATTAGCTTTCCCATCAAGGTCTCCATGGACATGATTGTGAGATCATTTCCTTCTATGATGGCTGTCACCTTAGGGTTCCAAATTTTTGGTAGCCCCCTAAGTAGCTTGCGAATCTTTTCATGATTTGAATATTGCTTGCCAAGCGAAGACAGGGGGTTGATGATATCGAGGAATCTTGTGAACATTTGCGTGATTATCTCGTTTGGCTTCATCTTGAAGGCCTCGTATTCTTGAGTGAGACGGCTTATCTTTGATTCCTTGACTTGGGTGGTTCCTTCATGCGTCACTTCTAGAAGTCTTCATACTTCGTGAGATGTGGTGCATGTAGATACCTTGTTGAAATCATTCCTATCTATAGCACAGAATAAAGCATTAATAGCTCTCGCATCTAGACTTGCATGTTTTTTCTCCTCGTCAGAATATTTGTCATGTGATTTCTCAACGAGATCGCCATTGACAACTATTCTGGCGGGCTTTTTGTAACCGTCAGTAACGATAGTCCACAGGTCAAAGTCTAGCGACTTGAGATAAAAACTCATCCTTGTTTTCTAATACGTGTAGTTAGTTCCATCAAATAGGGGAGGCCTACGAGTGGACTGTCCTTCACCGTGATTGGAAATCAAGGATTGTGTGGTTGCCATGGATCAGCTCTAGGATGTAAGTCCTTGTAAAGAGAACAGAGCTCTGATACCAATTGAAGAACAAATGGCAACTCTATAGGGGGGTGAATAGAGTTATAGCAATAATAACCAATTAAAAAATCAACTCTTTCACAATCTAAAATTAATCAGAGTAAATACGGAAAATAAATAAAGAGCAAGAGAGCATACGCAAACACAGCCGATTTTAACCTGGTTTCTCTCGTGGAGGACTAGTCCAGGCCTGAGAACTCTACCTCAAGATTAAATCCACTATTTGTGAAATAGTAGTTACACCCCGTGCCTTTTTTTCAGAAGAGCACGTCAACTTCTTACAATGGATCGCAGTGGCGATGCTTGGAATTTTCTAAGCTTTTTCTTGAACTCTTGTACAAGACTCCTAACTGAGAGATGCTGAGCACTCGAGACTTAGGAAACTTGTGGCTAGTAGATGAAGAAGGGTATGGCTTATATTGAGCTTAAGAGAGAAGAGAAGAGAAGAGAAGATTGGATGATGAAAATAAGAGAATTCTTGGCCTATTTATAGGTTTTTATCAGGCAGAATTCGGCCAGAATTCTGGTAGGAATTTTCAAAAAATTGGCCGTTGGACAACTAGCAACCAGCTAACCCTAAAAATTAGGGTACTAATTTTTAGGGGACAGAGTTCGGCCCGAACTCTGTGTGGAGGCAGAGTTCGGTCCGAACTCTGTCTCCAGAGCACAGAATGGGTCCAAGGGTCCAGTGGACTAATTTTGGATGCGGAGCTTTATGGATTTTGATAGGTTATAGGTTGAGTCTCAAGAGCCCAGCATAACTCAGCTTACAATCATTCTAGACTCAATAAATATAAAAGTACAGACTCGAAAAACGATTTGCATTTGCAAAACTAAGCTGTCGTCTGGCTTGAGCTGGATGTAGTCGTCGTGTGTCGTATTGAATTATCACAAGTATTATTTAGTCAATGTTATCAATATTTGGTTGACTGTGACTTTGTGTCAACAGGCTAGGGTTTGAGCTGTGCAGGGGAGATAGGAGATGGCTAAGGTAAGGAATAACTAGGGTTAGGGTTGCAGCTGATAGGTTTAGGGAAGAAAAGGAATAGGATTTCTTGTGCGGTACTGGTCAATGAATGATGAAAAGATAGAGTGTCTGTGTGTGCGTGTGTTTGTATTTAAGGTTTTTTTGAGTAGGTCGGGTTGGATTACATTAGTGTGGATATGTTAGAAGTAAAAAAGGAAAGAGAAACGTAAGAGGAGAACATGAGCAGTGGGCTAGGCATGGGACTGGGCATGATTGGGCCGTGTGCATGCATTTGAGTCGGTTAATGAGAAAAGAATTATGGAAAATAAAAAAAAACTGATTACAGAATAGTAGTAGGTTGGCTAGGATAGTGGGGGCAAGTGGGTCGGGCCAGTATAAAGAAAACGGGTTTGGGGGACTGTCTCTTACCCTCTCTAAATTCTTAGTAAATTTTGTTAGTAAATATAGATGATATTGTGACTAGTTCTATAAGTTGCTGGTAGCTATTATTATTTTTCTAAACTATTTTCTTGCTAGTAATAGTTGTTTAGTATATATTAGTTAGTATTATTTTTATTAGTGAGTTACTTAGATCCTAATTGTTATCTAAATAGTAACATATTATTTTCCTGCTAATTATATATAGGTAGTTAACTAGAAAATGATAATTAGTTTATGGTTAATAAATAGTTAACTTGTTACCAATATTAGTCAATTAGAACCTAACCGACTTGCATTTCTTCTAGGAGGACCAAGATATTTCTACTTTCATATTACTGATCTCCCAGAGCAAGGCAAGTACTTCTATGATTTTGATTCATTTACTTCATGTCATGTTCTTTTCATATTGGACACATTGTTACATGAGTTGATCTATATTCTAGTTCATGATCTTTACTTGTGTCTTGGAGACGAAAAATACTATAGATATATGACCAAAGCCCAAATTAAGTTCCATGTTGATAGCTTAGGACTCACACATGTGCACATAGGATTTAAACCGTACCATTAATTGTTCTTATTCATAATTTTACCATGTCGGTCATATATTTTAGTATGTATTTTAAATTCACATGTCATGATGTTTTGATTACATGTTTCAGTCTGGTAGATTATGCATTTAAAGTTTCATGTTCTTCCTGTTTTATTATTCCTTTACTTGTTCATATGTTGTACTTATTTCATTATTATAGATTGTACTTTGCTCTGCTCCTGACTGGATATGTTGTAGGCAAACTTGAGGATCTTGTCTAACCTTTTATGGGCCAGATCCTGAGGCCTTAGCTGAGAAAGACTACACCATGACTCAGGACTTAGGAGTTGTAGTGATCTAGTTTTAGTCTGATTAGTTAGACTTGTTTAGTGATTTTACTTTTGAATATTTGTATAGTGAGGATTTCATAAGTTGTCTCCTTTATTCTGGCTATCGGATTTGTCTCCGGTATTACGTCTTTAAAAAGTATAATAATGACTAGTTGTGTAGTGATACTCTGGGAACGTAATAGCAGGCTGTGATGTTTTACTTTGTCATATTACTTGGAATTTTCCTTACATTAGTATAGCTTACTACGTTGTGTCCACAGTATAGGCTGGGCGTGTTCAACTCATATCCGATTATTCGGGAGCGAATCGTGACATGTTTTTAGTGGTGGCCCATGTAGGTCTCATCTTAATGGTACTTAGGCTATAGAGTGCTATTAGGGAGCCTTCTAAACTAAGAAAAACTCATCACAGCAAAGCATCTGGGGAAATAGTTATAGTTATTATTACTAAGTTGCTTACTATTTTCTAGGACATAGCAATCAACCATTTATTCTCTATTTTAGGAAGGTTTATACATGGAACACTGGGACCGCTGAACCCCCTGCACTCGACGCACCAGAGCTTCAACCACCTCCTCTACTTTCTCAGATGATCACTATTGATAGCACTCAGCTGATAAGAATCTTTCAAAAGTTCATCGACTCCCAGAGCCATCAGTCCGCTCAGTTCAGAGCCATTGTTGCATATGCACTCTAATCCACGAAGATTCTATAGCACCACCAGCTAGGCATGAGACTGCTAGAGATTTCAAGAATCTAAAGCCTCTGGACTTCAACGGGACATAAGGATTCTCCATATCGACGAGTGGCTAGAGAACGCAAAGTGGCTACTCCAGATCGCCCATATTCCTGAGGACCTACAGGTTGAGGCAGCTAGCATACAGCTGTACGACATCGTCCGAGCTTGGTTTTGAAAGAAGCCCCAGCTAGGCGCTCTATGACTTCTCTAGACAGACTTTAAGAGCCTATTCAAGGAGAAGTTCTTTTCGGAGGTCACCCGAGACGAGCTCGACAGCCAGTTCGAGTCACTGTAGCAGGGTAGCATGACCTTTAACCAGTACCTTTTGAGTTCAGCCGACTTTGCCATTTTATAGAGAACCTGGTGAACACCCCGCAGGAGAGTGCCTGGAGGTTCAACAAAGGACTTTCTTGAGAGATTCGCTAGGTGGTTACTACTAGCAGAGTGACAACTTATGCAGACATTCTCAAAGTTGCCCAAGAAGTCGAGAAGAATATGAAGTCCCAGACCAAGAGGGATAGAGATGTTGGCACTAGCAGCTACCAGGGCCAACCAAAGTGACACTACAACCAAGCGAAGGTTCTTCTACGCCAGTCATCGAAGCAGACCCACACGACGACCACTTGCACATACTGCCACCGCCCAGGACATCACTTCGATGAGTGCCGTAAGAGATTGGGATTATTTTTGTTCTGCGGATCGTCTGTCCACAAGGTAAAGGATTGCCAGTAGGCCACTGATCGTATTGCCCTTAGACAAGCACGAGGACCAGTAGGACCTCAGCAGAGGTACCCACCTCTTCAGACTCAACAGTCGTATGGAGCACTGCCGCAAGGATGGGCCTATCTCATGACAGCTGAAGAAGTTAAGGTGTCCCAATTCCAGATAAATACTGAAGATCGAAGGAATTTCTTGTATGGTTGGAGAAGACTGTGGATCGCAACTCGTAATCCAATCCTTTCTTTAGATTTTCTCTTAGTACCTAGATTTTTTAAAAACTTCCTTGTTTCCTATTCGATACTTGTTTCTGTAGTCTACTTGCCTTAATGTTTCTTTCTTAGTACCTAATAACTCCTTGTTTGATCTTTTGTTCATCTCTATCACAATCTCTGAAATTTCGAGGACAAAATTTTTCTAAGAGGATAGATTTGTAACTCCTTGAGATCATTTTTCAAGAATTTATAGAATTTAGCTAGAATTTTCCTAAAATTGTATTTTTGGAAATCAAGATTTCTTTTATTAATAACATCTAATTTTGTTTTTATTTAATTTAATTATTGTTTATTAGTTACTAATGATTTTGGCTTAGGATTAATTAATTCAGATTATTATTATTATGAATTAATTCTAACTATTAATTTTGATTATTATTTATAGGCATGATTTTAATTAATAAATCCTATTTTAAATAATTATTTATGTTTCATTAATTTTAATTACTATTAATTTTTTTTAGTTAATTTTAATTATTATTTATTCATTATGTTTTAGTTAATTATTATTTATTAATCCTAATTTTTGGTGGTAATGATTAATTGGTATAATGGATGGATTTATCTTAACTAATGGATTTATATTTAAAGCCTACCAAGCCTTGGACTTTCGATTATAAGCTTTAAGCCTACAATTTTAGAGAAGGGTTTAGTATAGTTTAGTAATTCTCGGTTATTCCTAATTAGCAGATAACTAATTATTGTGGTTATTTAGCAGGATTAGTTAGTTAGTTAGTAATTCGTTATTTTGCTCTACTAATAACCCTAGGTCTTTTACAAATTACAGACTATGCCACTCAGGCTGACTTAGAGCACACAATATTAGTTTATTATAAATATTGGAGGTGTTCTCCAGTAATTATTTTATTATAAATTAATTTTCTGACATAACTTCTGACACCCACTACTCTTTCTGTACTTCATCGCTGCCACCGTCGATTGTCGTCGCGCGCTGTCGTAGGTTGACCAGAGCTTCGTCGGAGTCTGCCACTATGGCCGAGAGTCGCTGACCATTGATTTGCTCGTTGGATCTCCGTCTCTCTAAGCACTAGTCGTAGATCTCATCGGATCTACTTGAAACTTGTCGTCGCCACCGGAGTGGTCGACGTCTTCGTTGCAGCCGCCATGCCTTGATGAGCTACTGGCCGATTCTTCTTTCTCTTTTCTTATTTTTTTCCTCATCTCCTTCTTTTTGATGTCGACATCACAAAAATGCTAGACTAACTCTTCGTCGCCTTCTCGAGCCACTGTCTGGAGCACCAAGCCTTCACTAGATAAACCCATATCTGTCCAACCATCGTCGTCTCGACAACCGTACCAGATCCGCCATGCACAACTCTCGATCGCCACGCCATTGCCCCATGATGAGTTCATCCTTGTCGATCTCTTTTTGTTATCTTTCATCCTTCTGCTTCTCCGTTGCTGACCGTAGTCTACTGTTTTGCCGCAGTCAGGGCCGTCAATCACCGGAGTCTGCCACCTCGTCGAGTTCAGACCCACCTCGCCTTCCGTCTCTACATCGTACCGCCGGAGACTTGTCATCGACTGCCACTGGATCGACCTTACTATATCACTGGAGAGTCATGATCCACCATTATAGTAGCCGTGATGCGTCATCATCATTAGATCCAAGATCAAGCTACTGACTACCCCTTCGAAGACCACGTCTCCGATTCGAAACTCATGTCGACGCCTGCATTCCAGCGCTGTCCCTTCGAGAATGACACCGGTCCTTCGAAGAACAAGCTATCTCCTCGAGTTTTAAGCTGCCTCTTTGAGTCTCGTAGAGCCTTCTCGTAGCACGAGCCATCGGAGTTCGTCGACATGTCAAAGCACGATCTGTCGCCTCTCTATCGTCAGTAGTGTAAAACCCCTAAAATTTCTACTATTTTTTTATTTATTAAACTTAGTACTGATTTAAATTTTTGTAATATACGTCGCGTAGTCGTATTATACGTCGCGCACGAAATTTATTTCTTTTTCGAATTTGCTCGACGAGTGCGATTATGTGCGAGCGTACATAATTTAGAAAAACATTTTCTATTTTTAAAATAATATATATAATAATTATTGTATTTGTATTTTGCTTAAAGTTGTGTATTGAGATGACCAAAATCTTATTACTTTATTTATTTATTTATTAGTGGTAATTTAGAAAACTATTTTATTCCCTAGTCTAAACCGCGTCCCCACTCGCGTCAGCCACGTCCAGCCCTAGGTCGATCTCCTGGCCACCCGTTCCTCTTTTACGACCCGTCTACTGATTTCCCTGCAAACACCAGCACCATCGCCGGATCCCAGTACAGCCGACCATCTTCACCTCGTCTTCCTATCAGCATCAACCCCACCAATACGCCACCACCAGTCACCCCCACATCCCCGGCCAGCACCGCCTCAGCCACCAGCCGGAACCCCCTAACCCATCTTCATCATCGTCACTGTCATCATCCTCCACCAACAGCCCAACCCAGCCCGGCCGACCATGTCCCGTCCACCCGAACTCCCGCGGCCATGAACCACCACCATCACCTACGCCCCTGCTACTGCAGCATACCCACGCCATCACCGGCAAAGCGAGCTATCATCGCCACCATCCCCAAAACACAGCAAAAGAAAAACGAATAAAAACACTCACCTCTGCCGACCGCCGGAGCCCTGACCTTCCTCTGGAGACCCGACCGCCTTCCCCCGCCTGGAGCCGCGTCCGTTGCCCTCTTTTCGAAACCCTCCGCCTACGCCTCCTCCTCTGACTTCCCAGCGCGACGTCGCCCCAGTTCTCCCGCCGCTGGAGCGGCGAAGCTTCGCCAAATCACCAAACCCCTCACGTCGGAGCGCCGCTTCTCCCCCTCGATCTTCACCTCCGCCGCCTCTTCCCTTTCTCCGCCGCTACGCTCTACCTAACCCCGCCGTCGGCGGTGCCCCTTCCCTCCACTCCGATCCCGCGGATCCTCCGGCCACTCGAACCACCAACCCGCCTCTCGGCGCCGCGTCCGTACAGCCGTCCGCGCTCCCTTCCCTTCGCCGGAGACGTGCCGCCGACCCCCCAAATTCCCTCCGCTCTCCTTTCTCTCTGTCATTTCCTCCCTCGCCCCTTCTTTTCGTTGACTCGGAAACTCTCGAAAACTCCACCAAGAGAAAGAGGCGAGTGCAGCAGAGGCTGCACTCAGTGATAAATTATATATATATATATAATACTTATCATTATTATTAACAGTTATTATTAACAGTTAAATTTATTATTAACAGTTATATTCATTATTCTTATTATTATCATTATTATTATTATTCTGATTATTCTTATTATTATTATTACTATTATTATTATTATTAATGCTGTTATTTTAATTGTGTTATTTTCTATTAAGTCCTTTGTATTACAGTATGCAATAGAGGTTGACAAATATTTTTGAATAATATTATTATTATTACCCTTACTAATGTTGTATTAATAGCACTAAGTATTGTACCATTTTACTAGCTATATATATGATAGATAATTTACTAAAAACTATTTTATAACAAAATTTGGACTAGTATATATGACGGTAATATTTAACTAGTTAAATAAATTATTTGACTAAACTATAGTTTTACAAATATAGGTTTTAGCCTTAAATAATTTTCTAGAATATTTTTGGTCTCACTTAAAATATTTTGATTTCTAAAAATATAAGTTTCATCCTAAAATATTAGTTTTGACAAAACTTGGAGTTTTTGCTGGATTTTCAAGTATTCAATTAAATTCTATTTTAATATAAAACCCTAATTTTTTAAAGTATTATAAATAGTTTTCTATATTATATTATTTATCGAATTCCTTTAATTATCCTTCTGTCCGATACCAATCCCATCCTTCCTATTCCCTCGCCAATTCTAGACTACTTTATGTCAACCCTAACCAAATTGACCCTTCTGGACCCAATGGAACTTCCGTGCCACCACCCTAGGTCACCTTGCATAGTTGTTGCACCGAAGTCGCAGTTCGTGCCACCTTGATCATCGCAGCACACCAGGCGTACTACCAGGCAAGACACCTTGCCATTAGCTGTTTATTTATTTTAGCTTATATTTCATGCATTATTTATTTTCTTTACGCAAAATAAACTGTGATACATGGCATAACCTGTTAGAACTTACTGTTCATTTATATTTCCTGCTATGTATTATTTTTCTTACACATTAAACCTAGATTTAAGGGACCACATTGTGTGTTGCATTCATTGGCCTTGACACGTCATACCACGAAGTTGTGTGTCGCATGTAGAACATAGATGTGTGTGATTGGCTGGCCACCAGTACGTACAAGCCGTGCGATAGGAATAACCGCTAATAGAGATTGCATGCTAGTTTGACTTAGCGGTTATAGAGGTTATTGTTGTGGATACAACATAGTAGGCATTGGGCGGGAAGGACAATTCCTTAGCGTATGGGCTTCGATGCACTTTCTCTTGTGACCCGGACTCTCTGCTGGAGATACGGGGTTGATGACCCAAGATTACTGACGGCCACTGACGGTTCTGCGGAACGTCATGCTCTTACTGATGGGGCCTCTGGTGCCAAGGAGGACTATGCCGATCCTATTCAGCCAGGGCCCATGCGTAGGAAGAATTGTTCTTAACTACATTTCACTTAGAACGGTAGGCTAGCTTTATCCGTTAGGTACGAGTACTTTTGGTTTGGGTACTTGTATCTGACCGTGGCTTGGAACAATAACTTGTCGCGGATTAGTTCGTCACATCTTGTCCTTCTTTGGTTGTAGGTGTGACTTACTACTTCGATGAGAAAGTATTGAACCTTGTTGGGGTCCGGATACCATATTGGATTCATAGCATGGAAAGGTACGTCACCGTGAATTATTTTACCATCTTCTGTCCTTGTTTGGTTGGGGGGATGGTACGCTCATTTAGTAGGTGCGTATTGGACCATGTTATAATTCGATTGACTTATTTATTTGAGCGATATTTATTCAGTTTATATGGCATGATATTATGTGTCTTGTTACGTCCCTCTGAGGACCTGGTTATCTCTCCAGGTGTGTGCTATTGTCTTTCGCAGGTGTTTTAGCTCTAGCCGCGATCATCGCTATTTCTTCGAGGATGATTGCACTTGGATTGTCTTTGCTTCGCTCGCCACTTATTTCATTTTCTATGTACTTTTTCTTATTTTGTTGGTAGTGGATTTGTCTCCGCCCAACATATTGTATCAAGACAAATTCATTCTCATTATATGATATCTTTTATTCATTTATTCTGTGTGGATGAGATTAGTTATGGTTCTACTGCATTCTACAGCATATGTATTTATACGAGGCTTCCATATATTGGAATATACTTCGTACGAATACAGCTGGCATGTCTACGTTCCTAGTCCTACGTATTTTGGGACTGGGGCGTTATATGTTTTTGTGGTGGCCCATGCAGGTCGAGATAAATTGTTTGGTTACTTTACCATACCAAGCAAGCCTGCGTATTGGATTAGAAGTCTAGGATCTCATCCACATACTTGACCTCTTTCCTTGATTTTATCTACCGTTTGACTCGTCAATTGTATCTTGCTTGATTCCTTCCATCCCTATTCTTATCTTTCCTTCGTGCTTGCTAGAGATTGACCCTACTAATTAGATGTCCCAAACACCCTTAACTTAATTCTTTTAAGTTGGATAGAACACCCCACGACCCGACACACTCATTTGGTCAACCAAGCCTTGGTCAATAAAACCGTAGAATGATTGTATAGGAATAAACAAGACTTAGATTCTTATGACTCTTAGACTATTCATATTTATTCTTTATTTCAATCTTAATCTCACGTGCCTATATTCTTACAATCTAGACTAATGATGCTAATGTAGCCTAGTTTTTGCAAGCTTATTCTTTATCGAGCTTGTTCAAGACATGTTATTTGGGTCGCTCCCACTAACATATTGTCTAATCAGAACCGGTGCATAATGGTCTGATCAACCAAGTATACTTTGGTTCGCTTTTGTCTATTATTTTACGTGGATGGGGACATAGTTAAACTTGTCCTCTAGAGTCCCATCCGCGACTGCCTTGACAATTCCTTTGAAATTATTCGATCGTCTTTGAATCACGTATTCGCATTCGATAACGCCTCCTTCGAACTCTATATTGCTTTCGCAGTCACCTATTTTAGGAGGGCGAATGCGTTATACTAGAACTTCCTCTAGCCTTCCTATCGACTATGACCATTCTTACTCGATGTTGCTATATCTTCACCCTAAACCACCCGTCCTTTTTTTGGCCCTATATTTGCTATCATGAACCTTCTGAGTCACTTGATTTACGCATGAACCTAATCAATCTCTTATTCGTGCCTCAACCTACTAGGTCTCTAACTTATTCCTCTTGATACCATACCATTCTCTATTACATGATACTCTTGATTTAAACTTTAACCCTTAATCTTCTATTCGTGCCTTAACTCGCGACCCACGTGACCATACCGTATTATTTTTCTATGAACTAGATCGCGATTTCTTACGACAGGATTTCGTGAAAACATTGTCATCGTTTTGTTCCCCACCGATACCCCCTTGTGTCCTCTCACCCCCCTACTAATTCATAATTTCGAGGACGAAATTCTTTTAAGTTGGGTAGGATGTAAAACCCCTAAAATTTCTACTATTTTTTTTATTTATTAAATTTAGTACAGATTTAAATTTTTGTAATATACATCGCGTAGTCGTATTATACGTCGCGCACGAAATTTATTTCTTTTTCGAATTTGCTCAACGAGTGCGATTATGTGCGAGCGTACATAATTTAGAAAAACATTTTCTATTTTCAAAATAATATATATAATAATTATTGTATTTGTATTTTGCTTAAAGTTGTGTATTGAGATGACCAAAATCTTATTACTTTATTTATTTATTTATTAGTGGTAATTTAGAAAACTATTTTATATTCCTTACATATGAGGTACATTAAATTAAATTTATATATTTATGTTTTTGAAATTATTAAATATTAATATTTTATTATTCAAAAAGATATTTAAAAATATTTATTATTTTTGAAATTATTATTATTGGTATTTTGAAAAATACATTTGGAAGTTATTGAGGCCAGTTAAATCTTGATTTAATTTTTTTTGGATTTATGTAAATAGATTAAATTAATATCTATATGGAATTTGAATTATCTCATTTGATTTTAAACTAAAAGAATTTAATTAGATTTAATTTGGATTTGTATTTGGATATTGGATTTAAATTGATTTAAAATTAAATTACGACTTATCTATTTTGGGTTTAAAACTATTCCTAGTTCTTATCTAATTGGGAATTCCCACATCCTATAAACAGGCAGGTACTCTTCCAATATTTTTATCATCCACATTAATTCTCTACAAATAATTCTCCATGAAGTGCGTGCACCGTGTCCGTGTTCCACCATCCATAATCTTATTCCATAGTTTACATCCTACATTCTCCTTCCCCGTGTCGGACACACCCCGACACTAATAAATCCTTAAATCTAATCCCTAGTCTAAACCGCATCCCCACTCGCGTCAGCCGCGTCCAGCCCTAGGCCAATCTCCTGGCCACCCGTTCCTCTTCTCCGACCCGTCTACTGATTTCCCTGCAAACACCAGCACCAACGTCGGATCCCAGTACAGCCGACCATCTTCACCTCGTCTCCCTATCATCATCAACCCCACCAACACGCCACCACCAGTCACCCCCACATCCCCGGCCAGCGCCGCCACAGCCACCGGCCGGAACCCCCTAACCCATCTTCATCATCGTCACTGTCATCATCCTCCACCAACAGCCCAACCCAGCCCGGCCGACCACGTCCCGTCCACCCGAACTCCCACGGCCACGCACCACCACCATCACCTACGCCCCTGCTACTGCAGCCTGCCCACGCCATCACCGGCGAAGCCATCCATCATCGCCACCATTCCCAAAACACAGCAAAAGAAAAACGAATAAAAACACTCACCTCCGCCGACCGCCGGAGCCCAGACCTTCCTCTGGAGACCCGACCGCTTTTCCCCGCCTGGAGCCGCATCCGCTGCCGTCTTCTCGAAACCCTCCGCCTACGCCTCCGCCTCCGACTTCCCAGCACGGTGCCGCCCCAGTTCTCCCGCCGCCGGAGCGGCGAAGCTTCGCCAAATCACCAAACCCCTCACGCCGGAGCGCCGCTTCTCCCCCCTCGATCTTCACCTCCGCCGCCTCTCCCCTTTCTCCGCCGCTATGCGCTACCTAACCCCACCGCTGGCGGAGTCCCTTCCCTCTACTCCGATCCCGCGGATCCTCCTGCCACTCGAACCACCAACCCGCCTCTCGGCGCCGCGGCCGTGCAGCCGTTCGCGCTCCCTCCCCTTCGCCGGAGACGCACCGCCGACCCTCCAAATTCCCTCCGCTCTCCTTTCTCTCTATCGTTTCCTTCCTCGCCCCTTTTTTTCGTTGACTTGGAAACTCTCGGAAACTCCACCAAGAGAAAGAGGCGAGTGCAGCAGAGGCTGCACTAAGTGATAATTTCTTTTTATATATAATACTTATCATTATTATTAACAGTTATTATTAACAGTTATATTTATTATTAACAGTTATATTCATTATTCTTATTATTATCATTATTCTGATTATTCTGATTATTCTTATTATTATTATTATTATTATTATTATTATTATTATTATTAATGCTGTTATTTTAATTGTGTTATTTTCTATTAAGTCCTTTGTATTATAGTATACAATAGAGGTTGACAAGTATTTTTGAATAATATTATTATTATTACCCTTACTAATGTTGTATTAATAGCACTAAGTATTGCACCATTTTATTAGCTATATATATGATAGATAATTTACTAAAAACTATTTTATAACGAAATTTGGGCTAGTATATATGACGGTAATATTTAACTAGTTAAATTGACTAAACTATGGTTTTACAAATATAGGTTTTAGCCTTAAATAATTTTCTAGAACATTTTTGGTCTCACTTAAAATATTTTGATTTCTAAAAATATAAGTTTCATCCTAAAATATTAGTTTTGACAAAACTTGGAGTTTTTGCTGGATTTTCAAGTATTCAATTAAATTCTATTTTAATATAAAACCCTAATTTTTTAAAGTATTATAAATAGTTTTCTATATTATATTATTTATCGAATTCCTTTAATTATCCTTCTGTCCGATACCAATCCCATCCTTCCTATTCCCTCGCCAATTCTAGACTACTTTATGTCAATCCTAACCAAATTGACCCTTCTGGACCCAATGGAACTGTCCGTGCAACCACCCGAGGTAACCTTGCATAGTTGTTGCACCGAAGTCACAGTTCGTGCCACCTTGATCATCGCAGCACACCAGGCGTACTACCAGGCAAGACACCTTGCCATTAGCTGTTTATTTATTTTAGCTCATATTTCATGCATTATTTATTTTTTTTACGCAAAATAAACTGTGATACATGGCATAACCTGTTAGAACTTACTGTTCATTTATATTTCCTGCTATGTATTATTTTTCTTACACATTAAAGCTAGATTTAAGGGACCACCTTGTGTGTTGCATTCATTGGCCTTGACACGTCATACCACGAAGTTGTGTGTCGCATGTAGAACACGGATGTGCGTGATTGGATGGCCACCAGTACGTATAAGCCGTGCGATAGGAATAACTGCTAATAGAGATTGCATGCTACTTTGACTCGACGGTTATAGAGGTTATTGTTGTGGAAACAACATAGTAGGCATTGGGCGGGGAGGACAATTCCTTAGCGTATGGGCTTCGATACACTTTTCCTTGTGACCCGGACTCTCCGCTGGAGATACGGGGTTGATGACCCATGATTACTGACGGCCACTGATGGTTATGCGGAACGTCATGCTCTTACTGATAGGGCCTCTGGTGCCCAAGGGGGGACTATGCCGATCCTATTCAGCCAGGGCCCATGCGTAGGAAGGATTGTTCTTAACTACATTTCACTTAGAACGGTAGGCTACCTTTATCCATTAGGTACGAGTACTTTTGGTTTGGGTACTTGTATCTGACCGTGGCTTGGAACAATAATTTGTCGCGGATTAGTTCGTCACATCTTGTCCTTGTTTGGTTGTAGGTGTGACTTACTACTTCGATGAGAAGGTATTGAACCTTGTTGGGGTCCGGATACCATATTGGATTCATAGCATGGAAAGGTACATCACCGTGAATTAGTTTACCATCTCCTGTCCTTGTTTGGTTGGGGGGATGGTACGCTCGTTTAGTAGGTGCGTATTGGACCATGTTATAATTCGATTGACTTATTTATTTGAGCGATATTTATTCAGTTTATATGGCATGATATTATGTGTCTTGTTACGTCCCTCTGAGGACCTGGTTATCTCTTCAGGTGTGTGCTATTATCTTTCGCAGGTGTTTTAGCTCTAGCAGTGATCATCGCTATTTCTTCGAGGATGATTGCACTTGGATCGTCTTCGCTTCGCTCGCCACTCATTTCATTTTCTATATACTTTTCCTTATTTTGTTGGTAGTGGATTTGTCTCCGCCCAACATATTGTATCAAGACAAATTCATTCTCATTATATGATATCTTTTATTCATTTATTCTGTGTGGATGAGATTAGTTATGGTTCTACTGCATTTTACAGCTTATGTATTTATACGAGGCTTCTATATATTGGAGTATACTTCGTACGAATATAGCTGGCATGTCTACGTTCCTAGTCCTACGTATTTTAGGACTGGGGCATTACAAGTAGCAAGATCCGCCGTCCAGTAGCCAGATCTAGCCGAGTCAAGCTCCATCGCAGCAATATTGAGCCGATCGAGGTGAGCTCCTTCATCTTCTTCTTACAAGGGTTCTTCTGTGTAGCCAATTAGATGAGTAAAGGAAACTAGGGTTTGCAGTTGGAGAGATGGTGTAGAGATTTTAGGGTTTAGGTTCAAATGGCTGGAGTAGAGAGGAGAATGAGGGTTAGGGATTCTACGCGAAGTTACGGCTAGGGCTCGAGCTGTACAGGAAAGATGGCTAAGGGAATGAATAACTATGGTTAGGGTTGCGGCTGATAGGTTTAGGAAAGAAGAGGAATAGGATATCTTTTACGGTGCTGGTGAATGAAGGATGAAGAGAGAGAGTGTCTGTCTGTGCGTGTGTTTATAGTTAAGGTTTTCTTAAGTAGGCCGGGTTGGGTTACATTAGTGTGTATCGATTAGAAATAAAAAGAAGAAAGGAAAATAAGAGGAGCACGGAAGCAGTAGGCTAGGTAAGTGACTGGGCTGGATTGGGCTGTGTGCGTGGATTTGAGCTGGTGAATGATAAAAAAATTTAGGGAAAATAAAAAGAACATATTATAGAATAACAGTGGACTGGCTAGGTTAATGGAGGCTTGTGTGTCAGGCCAGTATACAAAAATAAGGTTTGGGGATTATCTCTCATCCTCTCTAAATTCTTAGTAAATTTTGTTAGAAAATGTAGCTGATATTGTGACTATTTCTATAAGTTGCATGTAGCTATTATTAATTTACTAAAATATTTTCTTGCTAATAATAGTTGGTTAGCATATATTTATTTATTATTATTTTATTGTTAGTAAGTTACTTAGACCCTATCTAAATAGTAACATATTATTTCTTGCTAATTGTATGTAAGTAGTTAACTAGAATATGATAATTAGTTTATGGTTAGTACATAGCTAACATATTAGCAATATTAGTCAACTAGAACCTAACCAACTTGTATTTATTTTATGAGGACCTAGAGATTTCTACTTTCCAATTACTGATCACCCAGAGCAAGGCAAGTACTTCTATGATTTTGATTCATTTACTTTATGTCATGTTCTTTTCATATTAAACATATTGTTACATGACTTGATTTATATTCTGGTTCATGATCTTTACTCGTTCCTTGGGGAGGCAAATACTACAAATATGTAACCAAAGCCCAAACTAGGTTCGATGTTGGTAGCTTAGGTCTCATACCTAGGAATGTAGGATTTAAGTCGTATTATTACTTGTTCTTATCATGATCTTACCTAAATGGTCACATATTTTAGTACGTATTTCAAATTCACATGTCATGATCTTTCGATTACATGTTTCAGTCTAGTAGATTGTGTGTTTGTAGTTTCATGTTCATCATGTTTCATTGTTCCTTTACTTGTTCACATGTTGTACTTGTTTCATTATTATAGATTATACTTTGCTCCGTTCCTGACTGGATATGTTATAGGTAAACTTGAGGATCTTGTCTAACCTTTTATGGGCCTATGCCCGAGGACTTAGCTGAGCAGGACGATACCATGACTCAGGACTTAGGAGTTGCAGAGATCTAGTTTTAGTCTTTTTACTTAGACTTGTTTAGTGATTTTACTTTTGAAAATTTGTATTGTGAGGATTTCATAAGTTGTCTCCTCTATTTTGGCTATCGGATTTGTCTCCTGTATTATTTCTTTAAAAAGTGTAATAAGGACTAGTAGTGTAGTGATAGTCTGGGAACGTAATAGCAGGCTATGATGTTTTACTTTGCATATTACTTAGAGTTTTTCTTAGATTAGTATAGCTTACTACGTTCTGTCCACAGCGTAGGCTGGGTGTGTCCGACTTGTATTCGATTATTTAGGAGCGGGTCGTGACATGGTAACTGTTGTTATAGGAGGATTCTACCAAGTGCAGGTGGTCCTCCCTTGAACCTCCGAAGTCAAGCGTACAAGTCCTATGCATGTCCTCCAATGTCTGAATAGTCTGTTCAGCTGACCATCTATCTGAGGGTAGTACAAAGTGCTAAACTTCTGTCAAGTCTCGAGGCTCTTCTGCATGCTCCTCAAGAAATGAGATGTAAATCTCGAGTCTTGGTCCGATACAATGCTTACTCGCACTCGATGCAAATATAGAATCTGCCTCATGTACATATTAGCCAAAATCTATGTCGATTGCCCAACTCTGAAGGGCAAGAAGTGTGCCAATTTTATGAGTTAGTCCACGATAACCCAGACTGCGTACTTCCCGCTGGGGCTCCTAAAAAATCCAGTTACGAATTCCATCGTGATATGTTCTCAACAATGTTCTCATGCGACGAAGCCTAGATGTCACCCTGACCTACCAGACTTCCACTCAGGGATAGGAAGCAGCTGTAATAGTCCTGTCGATCTCTGATGTTCGGCCTTGACCTGCTTACAGACCCTACATCTCTCTACGAATCTAACAATATCCCGCTTCATCCCATGCCACCAGTAATTTTGTCTCAAATCTTGTTATATCTTCATATCTCCGGGATGAATGGATACACTGAACTGTGCTCCTCCACCATTAACTTCTGTCACAACTCTCCATTTAGAACATATAGGAGATCTCAATACCTTAATGTCCTATCATCGTGAATCCATAGTCCAGTTTGTATGCATCCATCTGTCCTCTCTCGAAGGCTCTGGAATCTAGTATTTATAGGCAGAGCTGCCTTGATTCTCTCTACTGGTGAACATTGAACCACAAGGTTAGCTAATTGTCCATCCATGCTGGGTAATATAACCTTTATCCCAAGCTTCTATAGATCCTTCAATAAGCAATGGTGAGTGGTCAAGAAGTAGGCCATAGGCTTCCTACTCAAGGCATCTGCTACAACGTTTGCCTTGCCATGGTGATATTGTAGCTCGATCTCGTAGTCCTTTATCAACTCCAACCAACATCTTAGCCTCATGTTCAACTCCTTCTAAGTAAAGATATACTTCAGGCTCTTGTGATCAGTAAAATTGTGACCCGCTCTCCATATAGGTAATGCCTCCATAGTTTTAGTGCAAATATTACCGCAACTAGCTCCAGATCGTACGTCGGGTAGTTTTTTTCATGTGTCCTCAGCTGCCTCGATGCATATGCCACAAC
Source organism: Iris pallida (assembly GCA_029216955.1). NCBI lineage: Eukaryota > Viridiplantae > Streptophyta > Magnoliopsida > Asparagales > Iridaceae > Iris > Iris pallida. Next base: position 9,364,100 of record JANAVB010031617.1, read on the forward strand.
CTTGCCATACTGCTTTGTAGAAGCATAGAAAAATACAAATAAATTCTTATGCGGCCAGGAAATCAGCCCCTTGCGGCTCATAGCTGAAGCAGACTTCATGCGGCTCAAAAGGCCCGAGAGCTTCATACGGCTCAAAAAGATGAAGGGGAAGCCACGTGGCCTCATGCGTCTCAAAACAGGCTTTTATTGCGGGCCATAAATGCTCTGAGCAGCTGGCTCATTAATTACCCTAATACAGTGGCAGCTCTGACAACGACGGATTGACAGCTCTGACATAAATGTGAAATGATGACTCCTGACGTGCTCCTAGAGAGACGAGAAAACTCTTTACAGCTGGCACGATTCATTTCCAAAGCTCGTTATGTGGCTTAGTTGCAAGGACGTCTATGCGGCTCAGTTGCAAGGGCCTCCATGCGGCTCAGTTGCAAGGGCCTCCATGCAGCCCAGTTATAAGTACGTCCATGCGTCTCAAATTCAAGGGCCTCCATGCGGCTCAGTTGCAAGGACGTCCATGCGGATCAGATTAAAGGACGTCCATGCGACTTAGTTGTAAGGACGTCCATGCGGCTCAGTTGTAAGGACGTCTATGCGGTTCAGGTTAAAAAACTCCCATTCGGTTCGGATAAGGCCACCCTTATGTGGCTCTGACATGAGGCCATACTCATGCGGCTCATCTATGACAGTCGTCCATGCGGCTTGCAACAGTTGGAACAAGTCGCAGGAGTTGATCAAATCTCAACAATTCAGATTTAGGGCAATCGACATAACAAGCAGTTGGGACATGTGGCAAGAGATTGACCAAGATTTATTCACTTGGATTTGCTGATATCAACAAATTATTACAAAGCAGATTTGTTGCAATCAACATTAATTGCTCAGATCGAGTTCCAACGAACCATACAGATTTGGTACAATCAATATTAACTAGCCGAATTTGTTACAATCAATATTAATGCCCCAGATTAATTTCAAACAAACAAGATCAAGGGAAATCTTCACCAAATCCTTAACCGTCCACTTTTTAAGGAGCAATTACTGCACACCCGACTGATCACGAAGCCCTATAAATAGCAAGGTGCCATTCCCTTACAAAGGACTGGACAGAGTCATACGCACAGAGCCCGAGCAGAGAGATCAGCAACCCCCGCCCACACAAAGAGCATTTCTTTTCCGGAGCCGAAGCGACGTCTGATCGTCCAAGGAGTAAGGCAGAGTTGATGTCACTCTCTCGTGCCTCTACCGTCACCCCCCAGAATCAAAAATAAACAATTGTACTTTAAATTGCTTTTCCTAGGTTTTGTTCCTAGGCTCTCTTTTGTACGAGCGAGTTTGTATTATGAAGTAAAAGTCCAGTCCTCCCATAAAACTGTTCTGTTCTTTTATAATCAATGGCAAACACGATGGTGACTCTGCTGTGGACGAACTTCTCCACGACTGAAAAGTTGGTGACGCAATCGAACGCAGCAAAACTTGGCTCCACACAACAGATGCTGGTCGTCCGCTTCGACCAATAGGCGTTTGAAGAAATGCTCTCCGACGGGAGCGCTGGCCCGGTCCAGAAGTGAGACTGCATGAAGAAGACCTGCAGGGAATGGAGGCCCAAATCATTTGCTCCTTTCCAAGCTCTGGACGAGGTGTTCTCTGCTGTCCAAGACGGCAGAGATTCGCATGCGGCCCCACTTCTGGCCACAGAGGACCCTGCTGTTCTTAAGTCTGGCAGAGGAAAGCACTATGATGCTGGACTTAAGGAAGCAAATGGGGACTCTGTGCGGTCCAGAAAGAAGCCGCATACGAGTGCCACCGTATGAAGAAGGCTCATGCGGCCAACAATTCCAGTCGCATGAAGACTCATGCAGCCACTAAATCCAGCCGTATGAATGTTGATGTGGCCAACGGATCCAGCCTCATGAATGCTGATGTGGCTAACAGATCCAGCCGGATGAATGCTAATGTGGCCAAGAGATCCAGCCGCATAAATGCTGATGTGGCCAACGGATCCAACCGTATGAATGCTGATGTGGCCAACAGATCCAGCCGTATGAATGCTGATGTGGCCAACAGATCCTGCCACATAAATCCCTATACGGCCACAAATGCCAGCCGCATGAATGCTCCATGCAGCTCAAGTTCAGTCTTTGACCGGCTCTCATGCGGTCCTGACTCCAGATGCTCCCAAGAAAATATGCCAGACTCTGTATGGCACCATTTGGACTCTTCCTACTATGCACACTCGGGTGCTAGATCGAAGAAGTCTAGGACTTCTCGGGCTAGGCGAGCTCAGTCAGCTGTCCCAACCTCTGACCGTCCAAGTGCTCCACTTACTGTTATACGGGCCTCCGATGGAAAGTTGTACCGAACCACTCGAGTCTAGCCCCCGACGGCAAACGGACAGAGTGGTTCCCAAGAGTCTTCCAACAATCAGGGAGCAAACATGATGCCAACACACTCAGATGCTCGGGATTCCCGGGCCTACAAAACGGGTATAAAGGTTGCTCGAAATGCACCTGACTTGCATGACGCGATCCTTCACAAGCATAAAGAAAGAGAAGAAGCTTCGGTGTGCAGAGAGTCCTTTCATGGACATCACTGCACCCAAGTCATTGTCAACTGCTACTGCAACAATGCGGCAGTACAAGAAGACCGGCGGTCCGTCTTCCAACGACTGCAACACCCAAGCTCAGAAGACGAGGCGCTTCTCGTCGTCTCCTATAATTCTGCTCTGAAGATCCCTGGCAGCAGGAGAGGGAAGAAAACAAACATATCCAGCCCAAAAATCTCAACCAGCTTAACCAAGAAACTCTCTTCCAAGCGATTGTCTACCACCGTTACAAGAGGAGTTTACCAAGGTACCCGCTCAAAGACAAAATCTGCCACACTTGGAGATTCGTCGTCCACATCTCTGGGAGGTGCCAGAGCCGGGGGTAGCACTCCTCCAAACATCCACGACAATCGGGTGTTCTAAGAATATAATCCAGGGGAAACGGTTCCTCCAATAAATGCAACAGGTTCCGACGTCCCCGAGGACGTTCACAACTCTCAAGACGAGGCAAGCTCTGAAGCTGGGGGTACCACTCCTTCTGAGTCTGAACCAGAGGAGAACATTTCCGCATACCCTTATGACTTCTCTGTACAAGGGTATGACTCGGAGGGCACGTCCTCTACCGTTCCTTCTATCTCTCCTCATGTGAGGACGGTATTCATGATGGATGGCAACCAAGACGGTCCCAGTGATCGCCAACGCATCGACACTCTGGAGGCCATACTTCATATCTTGGTCAAATCTGTGGACGAGATCAAAGCGGCCCTACCAACTTTGTAAAAAAGGACGCCTGGCCAAACAAGCTTGGGTCCCGTGATCAATACAGACTCAAACTCGGCTGCACCAAACCCGGGTGAAAATCCTTCGACAATATCGGCTCCCACTGCTGCAGACGAGGCCAAGGAGGCAAGACGAGAGGTCCAGGAGCTCCGGACCATGTTCCACACCCGAGAAACCTGCCAGGACCTCAGGATACGACAACTGTATCCTGCTGCATGGAGAGATGTTCCCTTTCCACCAAGATATAAGCTATTCAACATAAATCTCTTCGATGGCAAGACCTCTGCAAGCCGGTACATCACTTACTTCGAAGTCACAACCGACCATCTGCCTTATGACTATTCCATCCTTACACGATTGTTCATCGGGGCATTGGAAGGGGTCGCCTTCGAATGGTACCGCAACTTGCCGGACAACTACATCCATTCCTTCGCCGCCTTTAAACGTATGTTCCTGGAAAGGTTCTACAAAGTAGGACAAGATGTGACAATGTCCACCCTCATGGACGTTGTTCAGGGAAAAAAGGAGCTGACAAGGAACTATATTGAGCGATTTCCCCAAACCGCGATGAAGTTACCTTCCGGTAACCCTGATTCCTCCCTGATTAAAATTTGCCAAAAGAGGCTGCTCCCCACAATCAGCCTCTGGATGGACGAGAGTCAATTCAAGGACTGGAAGATGTTCATTATCAGTACCACTGGCACAGAAGACAAGTTGAAGAAAGCTAGCCAATTGGGACTGCACATCTTGGAGGGAGAGGACAAGGGTAAAAGCCCTAATGCCAACAACAACAATGGCGGTAATTCCTCTAACAACCGAGACAACAAGGGCAAGCAGGCTATGGTGGCCGACACAGCCCAGAAGCCTGAACCAAAGCCGACAGAAAACCAGTGGCCTCAGATGACCTACTCCTTCGAGGATGGCCATGTCAAGCCCATCTTGGACATCCTCATACAAGAGGTCGAATTCAGCTCCCTCCTCTAAGGCGTGAACCTCGCCCTGCAGAGATAGAGAGCCCCAAGTACTGCCGCTACCATCGCTATGTCCACCATGCCATGCAAGACTGCTTTCAACTGAAGCGATACATCTAGCATCTCATCGATTATAAGGCCTTGGCCATTAATTTCGAAGAGGTGATAGTGGCAGCCAACATGGTGTTACTATAATTCGATAGCTTCCTTCCGACAAAGATAAAAGATGGAGTAGTACCCATCCCTAGAGAAAAGATGGAGGTCGCCAACCTTCCACCTCCCCGAGACCAAGCTGCTGGTCTATTGCCCCTTACCACATCACGTGGGGAGGTCATGTGGGTCCATCCAGACTTGGTACCTAAAATGACTCGGTCAGCACCACTCTCCACCAGCAAGAAAAAGATTGGGAAAGTTAAATCATGTTGCACAATCTCGCCAGAGGTTAAAGAAGCTACAGCTGTCATCACCCGGTCGGGTGCACAATCCCAACCTACACCGGGTAACTCGGCTGAAGATCATCAGCCGGCTATTGCTGATGCTCCAGGACCTTCTCAGCCTCCGACGACCGACAAGCCTAGGCCGAAGGAGACTCGCTTTGACAAACTACTCCGAAAAGAGGCACCTCATGGGCTGGAGAGGCCCTACAACTTTGATATCTTGGCACAATTGGCCAACACAACGGCCAAATTGTCGCTATATGAGCTCTTGAGAATCTCCAAAGATGTTCACGTCGCACTTAGCGAGGCACTCCAGAATGCCGATGCGTATCTGGCTCAGTCCAATCTCACTGGGGAGAGCTCGCCTGCAGATCTCTAAGATAGCACTTGCACAGGTGCAATGCCCAACAGTATTTTTACGTCGTAGGATATGCTTATCAAGACCAACCTGCAGGATCGCCCTCTGTATTATACTGGATACATTAGCGACATCAAGGTGGATTGGATGCATATTGATCCCGGTTCTTCCATAAGCATCATCTCGAAGAGCCTGCTGCACCACCTGCGCATCCCGATGCATCGCCTGACACCGACAAACACTGCCATCAGCGGTTTCAATTCAGGCAGAAGCTATCCGATCGGAAAAATTCGTCTGAAATGCCAAATCGGAAATCTTCAATCAGAAGTGACCTGTTATGTCATAGACGCGGACACTTCCTACAATATTCTCCTGGGGCATCCTTGGATACATGATTACATGATCGTGCCTTCCACACTACACCAGTACTTCATGTACGTCGACAAGCACGGCTTCGTGAGGACAGAATTTATCGACATCGATCCCTTTAAAGGGGTCGAATCCTACTACTCAGACTCATGCTTGTATGAGAAGTCAAAAAGGCACCTTGTCGAAGGAGATACTCAAGCTCAAACCGAGGCGACAACTGGATCGGAAGAACCTCTGATGATCCACCTCCAAGCCCGCAAACCTGGCAGAACTGTACCCCTTACAGCCACTCTGCGTAAGGATACCATCAGCCTCTCTGCAAATAAGGAACAAATGATAATCCGACTGCTAAGGTCTGGCCAAGCGGCAAGACCCACGACAGAGCCACTAACATTCAAGCTGCCTAGAGCTAGCCGGCTACAAACAGAGGAGCTTAATCTCTCTATCAAGCCGATGACGATTCGTCTTTCCAGAATGAATCGGCAGTCGAACGCTAAGTCAGGGACTGCTAGCCAGCCAACAACTCCCCGCACAGCATCAAGAACCAAACTAGAGGTCACTAGTTTGCCAACGACTCCACGTTCTGCTCTACCAGTAGATCGTCTGGCGATTAAGCTGCCCAAGTCACCCTCCAGTCTTCGTTAACACAGGGGATAGCCAAAGAAGAGTCAGAGCTGGCCAAGTATGTGGTTGCTCACACTGATGTTCCATCCGCAGATGATGTAATTCTACTAGAAAAGATACCTTACTTCATCAATAAAGTGCTATCTTTGAACTACCTCGAGCTTAATAAGCTTTGTACAATGTATGCCATGGAACACGATATAGGCACCCACCTACACACAGGTGAAAAATGTCTATATCACAAATCAACTTACTCCAGTAGAAGACGCCTACCGTATTATCGAGGGAGGGGATCATCCAATCATCTCCGGTCGGAAGAATGATCCACAGCCCTTTAGGATAGAAGAAGTTGAGCTCGAACCCAACACCGGGAGACTGTCCCTTTATCTGTAAAGTTCCTGATCCAAGTACCTCATGCAAAAATAGGGGTATGATCTGGAAACTACGCCAGGCTTGAACTACGGCACTGGACGACGGCTACCCTTACAGCTGCCGGTCCCAGCTAGAAAACTACGGGATTACTACAACAAGACCAGATGTGGGCTAGGTTATTTCACACCTGCAACGACTCCTGAAAGCTTATATGAGGAATGTGACTGGCATTCACACTCAACCGGATCACCAACTTCTGATTTAGATGTCAGCATCGGGGACGTATTCAGGCAAGTCTTGTCTGTCAATATGGCTTCGCCGATGCCTATGGAGAAGATGAAGACATTCCTGAACTTCTTGAGTTAGAGCCGTAGGCCCAACAGCTGGATACGCAATGGAAAAAGCGGTTCAAACAATGAGAGCCCCCTACTGAAGATGAGGTTATGCAAGTTGACTTCGGCAATGAGTCTTCTCTAAATCCAATCTTCATTAGCAAAAGTTTGACAGATGAAGAGCAAAAATTGCTATTGCAACTCGTCAAAGAATATATTGACATATTCGCTTGGAGCTATGAGGACATGCCAGGGCTAAACCCCGAGGTTGCACACCACAAGCTCAACATTCGTCCGGACGCAAAGTCGGTCAAACAACAGCAACGACGGTTCCGTCCGGACATCATAAACTCGATCGAAGCTGAGGTCAACAAACTGATAGCCAACGCCTTCATCCGGGAAGAGCAACATCCAGACTGGGTCGCCAACATAGTACTAGTCCTCAAAAAGAATGAAAAGATTCGAATCTGCATCGACTTCCAAAATCTAAACAAGGCATGTCCCAAAGATGAGTTCTCTCTTCTTATCACAGATATCATGATTGACAACACATGTGTCTTTGAACGCATGTCATTCATGGATGGCTTCTCTGGATATAACCAAATCAAGATGTTTTCTGACGATGAAAAACATATATTATTACGAACGCTAATTGGCATATACTGTTACACAGTCATGCCCTTTGGTTTAAAGATTGTTGGCGCCACCTATCAAAGAGCTATGAGTATCATCTTTAGAGATCATCTGCGTAAGACCGTGGAGTGTTATGTTGATGACATCGCCGTCGAAAGCTGCTCTAAGGGAGACAATCTACAGGATTTGAGGACGGTATTCGACCTGATGCGAACGCACAACTTGAAAATGAATCCTACCAAATCCTTCTTGGGCGTATCTGGTAGAAAATTTTTGGATTTTATCATTACTGCCTAGGGAATCTACATAGACCCTGAGAAAATAAAGGCAATCATGGAGATGGGTCCCCCGAGAAATCTCCGTGAACTCCGAGGCCTTCAAGGGAGGCTAGCTTACATCATGAGGTTCATCTCGAACCTCTCCGGGCGATGTCAACCATTCACCAACCTCATGAAGAAGGGTGTTTTGTTTGTATGGGATGAAGAATGCTAGCGCGCCTTCAACAGCATCAAAGTATATCTGTCAAACCCTCCAGTCCTGGTAGCTCTGATTGCTGGAAAACCATTCCTGCTCTATGTGCGAGCAATGGAGCATTCTCTCGGTGCTTTACTAGCACAAAATAATGATGCAGGCCATGAGCAAACTATATATTACCTTAGCCGAATGATGATGGGTCCTGAGCATCGATACACTGCCATGGAGAATGAGTGCCTTGCTCTGGTGTTCGCCATTCAGAAGATACGATACTACGTCACGGAACAAACCATCCAGGTCGTATCAAGAGTTAACCCCTCAGGGTCCTTATGACCAAGCCAGGTGCACTCAGCTCTCGCCTTGCTACCTGGACGATATTATTGTCTCCCTACCATATGATCTTCGTCCCGCAGAAGGCTGTTAAAGGTCAAGCTCTGGTAGACTTTTTAGCAGCTCATCCAGGCTCGGAGTTAACTAGAATAGACGAAAAAATTCCAGTTGAGGTCGCCCATTCAAATGTGGCCTCTCATGATACTGTATGGCGAATGTTCTTCGACGGCGCTTCCCGAACTAGGCCCAAGGCCAACATCGTTACAGGAGTCGGAGTGGTACTTATTTCTCCTTCCGGGCTGGTGATCAATCGGGCTTACTCCCTTACGGAGCCATGTTCAAACAACGTGGACGAGTATAATGCTTTGGTCATCGGCCTCCGACTCGCAAAGGAGCTGGGGATAGAGTATCTTGAAGCATACGACGATTCGCAGCTAATCGTCAACCAGATCCGGGGTTCATATGAAGTTCGCCATGAAGACATGATCCCCTATCATCAAATAGCAATCGCTATCATCATTTCCCAGAAAGGATTCTTCATAGAATACATTCCCAGGCTCCATAACATTAAAGTCGATGCCCTAGCAGGCCTTGCCACTTCCTTAGCAGTTCCGAACCATGCTCACCACTCGGTTGACATAATAGGCCGTGAATTGGTCTGTCCCAAGGATAATGTTTAATGTGTTGAGAGTTACTCCGCTCTGACAGTTGACGAAACACCAGACTAGAGATAGCCATTCATTGACTTCGTAGTCTATGACATCTTGCCAGAGAATCTGAAAGAAGCCAATTCCATCAGAAGATGTTCCCTCAGATTCTTCTACGATACAGAGACAAAAATATTGTATCGGCGATCATACGATGGATTACTGCTTCGGTGTCTGTCAAATACAAAAGCCAAAGAAGCTATACGCGAAGCTCACGACAGCATCTGCAGGACCCATCAGCCTGGCCCGAAATTACATGATCGCCTTCGCCGAATGGGCTATTACTGGACTACGATGGTGGCAGATGCGATAGACTATGGAAAAAAGTGCAAAGCTTGTCAAATTCATACAAATTTCTTCCATCAGCCATCCGAGTTTCTGCATCCGACGGTGGCATCCTGACCATTCGAAGCATGGAGAATGGACATCATTGGTCCGATCACTCCGCCTTCGTCCCGAGGACATCGCTTCATACTCGTAATCACAGATTACTTCTCCAAATGGGCGGATGTTATTCCGCTGGCAGAAGTGAAGACTTCAAATGTGATCAGCTTCCTCAAGCATCACGTCATCTATCGCTTTGGACTGCCAGAAGGATCATCCATGACAACGGTCCACAGTTCGTAAGCCACGCCTTCTATCGGTTCTGCGACAAATACCGAATCCAGAATGTTGCTTCAATGTCATACAATCTGGCAGCAAATGGGTTGGCAAAAGCATTCAATAAAACTATAATCAAGTTGCTCAAGAAGTTCGTGTCTTCCAACAAATGCAACTGGAATGAGAAGCTTGGCGAATGCTTATGGGTGTACCGTACTACAGTGTGGACGGCCACTGGAAACATACCATTCTTTCTGGTATATGGGAGTGAGGCAGTTCTTCCAATGGAGACTTAAATCCCCTCGCTTCGTGTCGCCCTTACCTATCGACTGACGACGGATGTCACCCCCAGTTTTCAGAAATAGGGGTATTTTTATCATTTTACATTTTTGAATATTTTTGAAATTTATTTTATTATTTATGATATTATTTTGGGGTTGAAATTTATTTTATTATTTATGATATTGTTTTAGGGTTATTTGAGTCGGGTTCGAATTTCAACTCAATCCGACTTGAAACGGAGACCCGGGGGGTAGTTTGACTCTAGTGGGACCCACACACTAGTTAGACACGGCCTACATGATATTAATTTTAGTCCACATGATATTAATTTTAGTTAGTAGTTAGACTAATTATTTATGGATAGGTTTAGTTTAATTAGAGACTTAAAACTAGACTAAATTGACCTCAACCTTTAACCCATTCCTAATTTAAATCAAATAGATTAGTGGAGGGCATTTTGGACATTCAAATAGGGGACACCTCACCCTTTTTGGGCAGCCACCTATGGGGGGGATAAGGAGTGAGTCACTCCTTCATTCATTTGTTTTCATCCACTTTCTCTCTCTTGTTCTTCCCCAAATTAATTTAGAGATGAACCTCCATTGATTTCATCTCCAAATAAACCCTTTCTTCCACCAAATCTTCTTTATTTCTCATCTACTCCATGGTTAGAGGGTGCTAGCCAAGTTTGGGAGGATTTGGAGCTCGTTCGTGTCCTTTTAGAATCTCTACGTGTCGGTGTCGTGTCGGAAGGATTTTCCTTTGAATCTCTCTCCCGAAAGGTATAATCTCTCCTCTAATCCATCCCTACATGCATATAGAAATATTTTGAACCCATAGGAATGACTCCCATGGTTGTATCTCCATTTGTGTCCATTTCGTGTCCATTTGGAGGTCATAGGAGTGTCATTTGTGTTGTGGTTGTGTCCATGTGGGAAAACCCCAAATTTGGACACACTGTATTGTTGTTACGTATGAATAAATTATTACATGTTTAATCTCATATTTTTGTATTAGAGATGTGTTCTATAGTGTCTCATATATTTATATTAGTGTAGAGAGTGAGTTCTTGATATATTATGTTATATACTTGTGTTTCTTTTGTCTCAAACTACATAAATTCGTCATAATATTTATCCACGTTTTTAGTAGCAATAGCAACTTAAAAATATCATAACTTTTAGCTTAGAATTCTGATTTATCTCCTATTTTTTTAAAAGAACCGTATCGAAGTTAGCTTTCCAAATATATATTTTAATAAGCTAAATTCTTTCTGTAACTTTCTGTAGAATTATTTGAGTGTCAGCTGTACGAAAGACGAACGTGTTTCAGTATTTTCGCGATTTCGGGAGCTTTCGGACACGAAAATGCAATCCGTTTGAAGTTTCGGAAAGCTAACACGAAGGACTACTAATCCTAGAATTTAGTGAATGCCCAATTGGTATAGTATTGGTTTTAAGTAGAAGAGTGACTATACGATATATGCATTTTGTGTAACCTATGAGCCTATGTAGTATGGATATTAAATAAATATAGAGTATGTAATGCATGATATGTTAGATGAATGAAATAATATATATATATATGATATATATTCTCTTTACATTATTGTATATGTATGGTTGAATGCAAGCATGTAGGAATGCAATTAATATAATGCATATGAGCAATGTATGAATGAAAGAATGATATACAATGTATGCATGAAAGTATATAATGAATGCTAGATATGAATGCAAGATATATATGTAATGATAGATATGAATGCATATTGTATAAATATTGTAATACAATATATAATGATAACATGTATGGTAATATAGAGTATATGATGCAAGCATGAATGAATGGAGGAAATACATGTATATAGGTAATATAGAATGTAATATATGAATGCAAGCATGCAAGATAATGTATTGTATCCATATATGATGTATTCAACTTAAAGGTAATGTAATATATGAAAGGAATGATAATATATAACATGATATGTAGAGTAATGCAAGGTATGAAATATATAATGTGTGCATGTTTGTATGTCTCTATGTTAATGTATGAAATGATATGAATATACAATATATGTATATGTATAAAACACGTAGGTAATGCATAGATGCATGAATAAAATGAATGTTTGCAATATGTTAATATAAATACAAGTATCTAATATGCATGGATGTAAGTATAATATAATACAAGTATACATGTATCTATCATGTAAATGTAATATACATGATATGTATGTATGCATGTATACAAGGTAAGTATGTATGTATGTATTTCTATAAACTGAGTTAACCTATAACCTTTTACACACATATATTCATACATCCTTTGACATCATGTATCCCATGTCACATACACCTACCTATCACTAAATTTTAGAACATTAACACATATCCTTTCACACACATGCCAAACACACACATACTCACTTACTCTTTTACCTCTCTTTCTCTCTCTCTCTCTCTATATATATATGTATATGCCTATATATATAGCTTTCCTATATATATCTATGTATATGAATATGTGAATGTGAATAATATATATACATTATATGAATAAGTTTGTGTGCCTTGTTAGCTTATGGTTTAGTTTTGTGCTTGGTTTAGCAAGTGACTTAGGCTATGAGTTAGTAGCTATCTTGGATACTTGATTTGCATATACTTAGTTTGTTTAGACCTAGAATAACCTGTTTGACCTAATTTAGACTTGTTAGACCTAGTTTGACCATAGTTGACCTAGGTTTGACTTTCAGGGTTGACCAAGTTGACCAAGAGTTGACTTTGGTCTAGATGGACCTAGAATCATGTAGAATGCATAGTAGAACTTCATATTGCCATTTTGGACTTGTTGTGACTTGTGTTGTTCTGATTAGGAGCCAGACACCTCTCCTCGGACAGTATATTTACTTTGGACATTCAGACACCAGACGAGTACATTCTCTGATCTTTTCATACTTACCTGGACTTATACTCTTGCTCTAGATTACTTTACTTGATGCTGACACGTATCTTCACGGATTAGTACTATATGGATCCTTTCCTGAGATGTTATCCCTCTACGGGTGCATCGGGTATTTCATGTTCATGTACTTTATCATGTGCATCAGGTACTCCTTGTACTCGTACTAGTTCATGTATTTACATGTTCTCATGTGCTTTCATGTGCTATCACATGCTTTCATGTGCTATCATGTGCCTCATGTACTACTCATTACATGAGTTCACGTATCTTAGCTGTATTATGTGCCAATAACGTAACTTGAATGGATACTTGTGTATTGATTGGGGCAGGGGTGAGTAGAATTGGTTATGTGATCATTATCCCCAGTAGGTATTCATGTGCCTCTTAGTGTATTCATGTGCTTCTTAGTTGTATTCATGTGCTCCTAAGCCGTTTACATAACCATATTGTACTCTAAATCACGTAGCCACTTACAGTCTCTACTATCATGTATTTACTTTCAGTTACAAAAATATCTCTGTTTACTCGTACTTCCTTTTCAATACTTCCTGTATTTTACTCTATTGCATGATTTATACTCCTAACCTGCTATGAACTGTTTGAGAGATATGTGCTCGTTCCCGTCCTGACTGGACCTGTTGATAAATTTTACAGATAGCCTGGAGGTTGCCTGCTAGCCTAGAGGAGACACAATAGAGGTTGTATAGATAGTTAGAGTTTGATTATAGCTTATTTTCAGTTGTCTTGAGTTGTATTTATTTTATGGATTACTGTATTTGAGCTTTGAGATGTATTTCTGGGTTGGCGTATCTTAGACACTTAGACTTCTATCTGCTGTATCTCTTTTGGATTTCATGTTCTATCTATCTTCCATTATGCTCTACCTTAGATGTGATTGAGTTTACATTCTGCGATGTCACCCCCATTCGGGGAGTATAAACTGTTTAGCCTGATACTGTTAGATGCATGAGACCTAGGACAGCGTTCTACCGCCGACACTACAGTGTAGGCTGGACGTACCCACTTCTCGTGTCCTTATTCTAGGGTACGGGTCGTGACACATTTTTAGTGGTAGCCCATGCAGGTCGAGTTTGTATAGTGGTATTCGAACTAGAGTACCACTACAGCCTGCAGTAGGATTAGGATATATTTTTGAAGATACTCAATCACAGCTAGGATTCCCTTGAGAGATTCCTGGGACGACCCTTGAGAATCTTATTTAACTTCGATTTGAAAAACTATCTTTTCCTTGATTTGACTTTATCTTTACTTTTCTGTTGTTGAATTGATTTTGATGGATTATTGTTGATTGAGTTGTATTTATTGATTTGATTGAAGATTGTTGAATTTTGAATCTTGATGTTAGCTGTAGCATCCGAGTTTGTATTTATATGATTTGAAGGATTTTGTTCATTTTTGAATCTTGACGTTCGTTGATAAATTTGATTTTTGGGTATTCATTGTTGATTTAACTTAATTTTTGTCAAGATGAAATTATATGGGCTAGGTCATCTAAGTTTGGAATCTAGTCTTCTATAGTCATATTAGCCAGCATGGTGAGGACACATAGTCTGGCTTTGGATATATTTCTTGGGTGTGGGAATTTAAGGTTTTCGCAGCCAAGCTAGCGGCATCGCGAAAATTTTAAATACTATGATTCTAGAGGTATGTGCCTAAGTCGAGGACTCTGTGATTGTCGTAGCCTTGCTTACTAGTATGACGAGGATTTAGAGTACCATGATTTTGGTTAGACGCATATGATTATCAGATTGTACCTTAAATATTTTTGAACATGTTTTCTCTACTTTTGTTCCAGTCCTTCAAAAAAAATATATTATTTTTTTGTTTTGTTTTGCTTTTCATTATTTAACTTAGGAGTAGGTTTAGTTGTTTTTATAAACTCTTGTGTAACTTCTTGCTATGAGTTTCTTCTTAATACAATGAACCGATGATTTTGCTAGACCTTATCTTGTAATTGATATTATAGTTCTGGGTTTCAAAATGGTTCCTTCTTTAAACAGATAAGCAAAACAGATTTTATCGTTATTACTTTCTTGATATTATTCTTGTATTAAACAATAATAATAATAAAACTGTCTTGATTACGTCAATCACCTACTTTGTAATCTTGGTAGGAATCTAAATGTTGGTATTGATGTAGAATTTGATTTTTATATTGGGACATGAGGATATATATATAGTGGACACAAGACTCTTTACCTGACACGTATGCATGCTACACTTTGATTTCCAACCTATCTAAATACATATTAATATATTATTGATATTTAAATTTTCAAAACCCCAATATTTCTGATACAGTACAGTAACAGAGACTGGTTCTCTGCGTTAAAATTTGTAATTCAAATATAAATTTCTTGTTATTAGTTATGTTTACATCACTGCACATGTATGTTATACATAGGGTTTCAATTCAAAAAAAAAAATTGGTTGAGTTTTGTGTTTGAATTTGTCAAATCTAAGACTGTGTGCATATTAACCCTTAATACTGGATTCCAAATATTTAGTTTAATTGTTGTTTTATTTTTTTTAAAAAATGTAATATTTTGGAACTATGTACATTGTTGTATGTAGGGATATGATGTTAGGTTTATACTCTTACATGTTAGGTGGTGATAAACATTGGGTTGGTTGATGTTCAAATTTTTCCAAATCCTAAAACTGAATACATGTTAACATTTTCACATTGATTTCCAATATTTAGTTCAATTTTAGATTTAATATGTAATATTGAACTGTATACATAGCTAAATGTATGGATAGTATGTTAGGGTTTCTTCTCTATCATGTTAGGATGTATTGGAAGCATTGAGTTAGTTGTGATGTTTCAAACCCCTAAAATCTGAAACTGCATTATGTTAATATTACACTGGTTAAAATGTTAGCTCATTTTCGGATTTTGTATGAATGCTGAACTAAAACTAGGTTTAACCTTTCAATACTAAAGCTATAACCCTGTACAAGGACACACACACTCTAACATAGTATACACTGCCATGTAACCTAACCCTTCCTCTCTATGTTATGTTCATATATCTATATAGATATATATATATAGAGTTTATGCATACATGTTATAATGTATATAGATACATAACTAAATTTCTACCTCTTTATATATACATATATACATGGTTAGCCATGCATGTTATAAGCAAATGAGTTGTGTATTGTAGATTGTTTAACCAATATGTCATGATTAGTGTAACTTGATAGTTATTGTTTGAAACCCAAATCCTCCTATGCACTTTCATGTATATTTCACATACACACACGCCGATTATCTAACCATATGAACGTGTCCATATACACCCATACACACACGAACTACATAACTTGTACATAATGCTAGTTTTTCCCTCTCTAACACTCTCTCTTTTTATATAATGTGATTGGATTTCAATGCTCGATATTTGTGCTATTAAAATTTTGATTTTGATTTTTCTTTGAATAGTACAACTTTATAGATAATTGGTAGTTATCTTTATTTTATTTTTGATAAGTACCAGTTTTTATATAGGGTGGTAGACTGCCTTACAGTCTTGATGATTGTTATTTCTGTATCTTTTTTAGTTTAGCACCCTAGATTGCTTGTGTGTTTTGATACCCTATGACCGTTTTGGTTTAGCATGACTAGTATACCTAGATAAGACTTTCACTACCACCGTATGCCATGACCCTGTATGTCATCCTTTTAAATCGTATGATTGTTTAAGTTCTGAGACTTTGATTGTGTGGGGGGGGGGGGGGGAGTTTGACCTAGAAGGAGTATGAACATTTTAATATTGAGGACAAAATTTTTCTAAGGTGGGTAGACTTGTAACACCCAGTTTTCTAAAATGAGGGTAATTTTGAAATTTTGTAATTTTAATCATTTATTGATTTGACATTTAAATCATGATATGATTTTTGGTAATTTTTAAATCATTTTAAAACTATTTAAAATCATGACTTGCGGTTTTGATATTTTGCTAGTGAAACCCTAGAGACTGTTTGACATAGAGCCTAACCATGTGATTAGGATGTTTTAATGTTATTTCTGGCCTAAGGATATTTTGCATTTGACCTCTTTGAATTATTTTGATATTTATTGCGTTGGTGATTGTTGATTTTGTCCTTTGATAGGTGTGATTTTGTGATGGTTTTGTGTCCGTAGTGGACACGTATCAGTTTTTATTTACAAATGTTTGATGTGCCTCAAAGAGATTTTTTATCGCTATTTTTTTTTTGAAAAGTAGTTGAATGAGATTGTTTTGTGCATGTGTTTTCTGTGATTGCTTTGTTTTAATTTCGAGGATGAAATTTTTTTAAGGTGGATAGATTTGGCACCCCCAGTTTTCAAAAATAGGGGTATTTTTGTCATTTTATATTTTTGAATATTTTTGAAATTTATTTTATTATTTATGATATTATTTTGGGGTTGAAATTTATTTTATTATTTATGATATTGTTTTGGGGTTATTTGAGTCGGGTTCGAATTTCAACTCAATCCGACTTGAAACGGGGACCCGGGGGTAGTTTGACTCTAGTGGGACCCACACACTAGTTAGGCATGGCCCACATGATATTAATTTTAGTCCACATGATATTAATTTTAGTTAGTAGTTAGACTAATTATTTATGGATAGGTTTAGTTTAATTAGAGACTTAAAACTAGACTAAATTGACCTCAACCTTTAACCCATTCCTAATTCAAATCAAATAGATTAGTGGAGGGCATTTTGGACATTCAAATAGGGGAACACCTCACCCTTTTTGGGCAGCCACCTATGGGGGGGATAAGGAGTGAGTCACTCCTTCATTCATTTGTTTTCATCCACTTTCTCTCTCTTGTTCTTACCAAATTAATTTAGAGATGAACCTCCATTTCTTCCACCAAATCTTCTTTATTTCTCCTCTACTCCATGGTTAGAGGGTGCTAGCCAAGTTTGGGAGGATTCGGAGCTCGTTCGTATCCTTTTAGAATCTCTACGTGTCGGTGTCGTGTCGGAAGGATTTTCCTTTGAATCTCTCTCCCGGAAGGTATAATCTCTCCTCTAATCCATCTCTACATGCATATAGAAATATTTTGAACCCATAGAAATGACCCCCATGGTTGTATCTCCATTTGTGTCCATTTGGAAGTCATATTAGTGTCCTTTGTGTTGTGGTTGTGTCCATGTGGGAAAATCTCAAATTTGGACACACTGTGTTGTTGTTACGTATGAATGAATTATTACATGTTTAATCTCATATTTTTGTATTGGAGATGTGTTCGATAGTGTCTCATAAATATATATTAGTGTAGAGAGTGAGTTCTTGATATATTATGTTATATACTTGTGTTTCTATTGTCTCAAACTACCTAAATTCGTCATAATATTTATCCACGTTTTTAGTAGCAATAGCAACTTAGAAATGTCATAACTTTTAGCTTAAAACTCCGATTTATCTCCCATTTTTTTAAAAGAACCGTATCGAAGTTAGCTTTCCAAATATATATTTTAATAAGCTAAATTCTTTCTGTAGCTTTCTGTAGAATTATTTGAGTGTCAGCTGTACGAAAGATGAACGCGTTTCGGTATTTTTGCGATTCCGGGAGCTTCCGGACACGAAAATGCGATCCGTTTGAAGTTTCGGAAAGCTAACACGAAGGACTATGACATGCTTTAATCCTAGAATTTAGTGAATGCCCAATTGGTACATTATTGATTTTAAGTAGAAGAGTGACTATACGATATATGCATTTTGTGTAACCTATGAGCCTATGTAGTATGGATATTAAATGAATATAGAGTATGTAATGCATGATATGTTAGATGAATAAAATAATATATATATATAATATATATTTTCTTTACATTAATGTATATATATGGTTGAATGCAAGCATGTAGGAATGCAATTAATATAATGCATATGAGCAATGTATGAATGAAAGAATGATATACAATGTATGCATGAAAGTATATAATGAATGCTAGATATGAATGCAAGATATGTATGTAATGATAGATATGAATGCATATTGTATAAATATTGTAATACAATATATAATGATAACATGTATGGTAATGTAGAGTATATGATGCAAGCATGAATGAATGGAGGAAATACATGTATATAGGTAATATAGAATGTAATATATGAATGCAAGCATGCAAGATAATATATTGTATCCATATATGATGTATTCAACTTAAAGGTAATATAATATATGAAAGGAATGATAATATATAACATGATATGTAGAGTAATGCAAGGTATGAAATATATGATGTGTGCATGTTTGTATGTCTTTATGTTAATGTATGAAATGATATGAATATACAATATATGTATATGTATAAAACATGTAGGTAATGCATAGATGCATGAATGAAATGAATGTTTGCAATATGTTAATATAAATACAAGTATCTAATATGCATGGATGTAAGTATAATATAATACAAGTATACATGTATATATCATGTAAATGTAATATACATGATATGTATGTATGCATGTATACAAGGTAAGTATGTATGTATGTATTTCTATAAACTGAGTTAACCTATAACCTTTTACACACATGCATTCATACACCCTTTGACATCATGTATCCCATGTCACATACACCTACCTATCACTAAATTTTAGAACATTAACACATATCCTTTCACACACATGCCAAACACACACATACTCACTTACTCTTTTACCTCTCTTTCTCTCTCTCCTCTCTCTCTATATATATATATATATATGTATATGCCTATATATATAGCTTTCCTATATATATCTATGTATATGAATATGTGAATGTGAATAATATATATATATTATATGACTAAGTTTGTGTGCCTTGTTAGCTTATGGTTTAGTTTTGTGCTTGGTTTAGCAAGTGACTTAGGCTATGAGTTACTAGCTGTCTTGGATACTTGATTTGCATATACTTAGTTTGTTTAGACCTAGAATAACTTGTTTAACCTAATTTAGACTTGTTAGACCTAGTTTGACCATAGTTGACCTAGGTTTGACTTTCAGGGTTGACCAAGTTGACCAAGAGTTGACTTTAGTCTAGATGGACCTAGAATCATGTAGGATGCATAGTAGAACTTCATATTGCCATTTTGGACTTGTTGTGACTTGTGTTGTTCTGATTAGGAGCCAGACACCTCTCCTCGGACAGTATATTTACTTTGGACATTCAGACACCAGGCGAGTACATTCTTTGATCTTTTCATAATTATCTGGATTATATTCTTGCTCTATATTACTCTACTTGATGCTGACACGTATCTTCACGGATTAGTACTATATGGATCCTTTCCTGAGATGTTATCCCTCTACGGGTGCATCGGGTATTTTATGTTCATGTACTTTATCATGTGCATCAGGTACTCTTGTACTCGTACTAGTTCATGTTTTTACATGTTCTCATGTGCTTTCATGTGCTTCATGTGCTTTCATGTGCTTTATCATGTGCCTCATGTACTACTCATTATATGAGTTCACGTATCTTAGCTGTATTCATGTGCCTATAACGTAACTTGAATGGATCCTTGTGTATTGATTGGGGCGGGGTGAGGAGAATTGGTTATGTGAACACTATCCCCAGTAGCTGTATTCATGTGCCTCCTTAGTTGTATTCATGTGCCCCTAAGCCGTTTACATAAACATATTGTACTCTAAATCACGTACCCACTTACAGTCTCTACTATCATGTATTTACTTTCAGTTACAAAATTTCTCCTGTTTACTCGTACTTTCATTCAGCACTTCCTGTATTTTACTCTATTGCATGATTTATACTCCTAACCTGCTATGAACTGTTTGAGAGATATGTGCTCGTTCCCGTCCTGACTGGACCTGTTGATAAATTTTACAGATAGCCTGGAGGTTGTCTGCTAGCCTAGAGGAGACACAGTAGAGGTTGTATAGATAGTTAGGGTTTGATTATAGCTTATTTTTAGTTGTCTTGAGTTGTATTTATTTTATGGATTACTGTATTTGAGCTTTGAGATGTATTTTTGGGTTGGCGTATCTTAGACACTTAGACTTCTATCTGCTGTATCTTTTTTGGATTTCATGTTCTATCTATCTTCCATTATGCTCTATATTAGATGTGATTGAGTTTACATTCTGCTATGTCACCCCCATTCGGGGAGTATAAACTGTTTAGCCTTATACTGTTAGATGCATGAGACCTAGGACAGCGTTCTACCGCCGACACTGCGGTGTAGGCTGGACGTACCCACTTCTCGTGCCCTTATTCTAGGGTGCGGGTCGTGACAACGGATGATAATCAACATCGCCGGTTATAAGAGTTGGAGGCTCTAGATGAGAAGCGCCTGTTAGCTCAACAACAAATCGAGCTGTACCAAGTACATATCTCAGGAGCTTTTAACAAGAAGGTTAAATTAGATATTCCAAGTAGGCGATCTCGTTCTGGCGGTTCGGAGGTCGATGGTTATGACTCACAAAATCACCGACAAATTCCAGCCAAAGTGGGAAGGCCCATTTGTCATCGAGGTTGTATTCTCCAATGGTGCTTACCGCCTCGCAAAACAAAATGGAGATTTGCTCATGTTGCCTATCAACGACAAGTTTCTGAAGAAGTATTATGTCTGAAACGACATCCTCCAAATCTTCCAGATTGTTGAGCTATGTACCCTATGGTACCGCTGAACTTATATTCTGACTCCAAATCTCCCAGATTGTTGAGTTATGTACCCGCTGGTACCGCTGAACTTATTCTGACTCTAAATCTCCCCGACTGTTGACTTATGTACTCTCTGGTATCGCTAAACTTACATTCTGACTCCAATCTCCCAGATTGTTGAGTTATGTACCCACAGGTACCGCTGAACTTACACTCTGGTCACTCCAGATGAATCTATACGCATTTTCTGGGTAGTAAGTCATGTATGATCATACCTCTGAACTTTCTTCCTAAAAAGAGTTCCTTCCTCATGATCGACTACACGCACTTTCAGTGCATAAAAAGGGTAACAGATCCATAAATTTCCCGAAACAGCCACGTCAATGTCACCTCTGAGTTGTTTCACTTCCATTAAAAATAAACTACCCCTCACGTAGAACTTCCATGTCCATATTACCTCTGAGTTGTTCTATGTACCCTTCATGGTGTCCACTCCTGCCACGTCCTCATTACCTCTGAGTAGGAAGATTCCATCGAAGAAACCCTCATATTTCCTACGTCCTCATTACCTCTGAGTAAGTATGTTGGTTTTCTCTCGACTTATTATCCGTACCCAAGACCGGAGTACGCCAAGGATAATAGGCCCACAAATGTCCTCTGTTGACCACAAATGTCCTCAGTTGACCACAAATCCACAGTTGACCACAAATGTCCGCTATGACCACCAATGCTATACTAGATCCCCTAGTACATGTGCCTCTTTTCTCATTATCATACACCTTCGGAGCCCAGCCGTTCCATGACGTTCTTTCGCCCAATACCAAGAACTTCCACGTTCGTCTCACCACGGAATCGTTCTAGGAATCCCTATCAAACTATTATCCGTACCTACAACCAAGATACCAAGGGTAATAGGTCCACAAAAAGTCTCCCAGTAGGGTAAACATCACAAATACCAAAGATACAGTACAAGCACAATAGATGATGGACGATGAAAACATAATCATTTATTGAAAAGCAAAAGTACTACATATTCGGGGACCACGTCCCTATCAAAACGAAGGAAAATGACAAAGAAAGAAAGAAAAAGGGCCGTCTATGGTTCGGCTATACATAATTCTCTGAGGCGGTCCCTCAGCACGACGGTCGACCGCTCAAGTCGCAGCTTTGCCCGCGCTCACCCTCCTGAGCCAGCCGCTTTGTATCCTCCAGATGAGCGTGGGCCTCCCAGCCATCTTCGAGTCTCTTCAGAGCACGCTCCAGGCCAGCAGAAGCTTGGGTGACCTTTTCGGCCTCTTGAACGATTACCTCTTTATCCGCATGGGAGGCCTCGAGCTTAGATTCCAAGAAAGCTAGCTTCTTCTGGAGTTCGAGGATCTGCTCCCTCGTATCGATTATTCCGCGAGAGGCGGCCGCCTTCGAGCAATGTAGGCTCAGCTGATCATACTGAATAGACAGATAATCGAGGTCTTTTATGATAACCATCTTAGACGCATTTCGTACGGTCCATACCTTCTCCACGACAGTGATAAGGAAATCCCGCTCCTGACCTATCGCTGAAGACAGATCAACTTGCCGTAGTATTTAAAATTGGGCCACAAGCCGATCCGCCTCTAGCAATTTAGGCTCTAGAAGCTCAACTACCTCTGCCCCACCGGGAAGGGTTCTAAGAATTTTAATCTGGCCACGAGCTCATTGACGGGCCAGGGCGAAAGAGATCCCCCTCTCCACAGCAGCTTCGACTCCTCGCCTCAGGTGATGATAGAAACTGTCAACCATATCCCTTGACGATTCATCCAGTACTTCCGAAGAAGACGGCGTCAAAGGAAGAGTAGCTGGCAGAGTCGAAGAAGATGCAATCGAACTTGATGCCCTGCCACGAGGGAAACAAATTTCGAGCGAAATGACGCTTGAATAGCGGCCAATTCTTCTTTCGCAGCCCGAAGAATCCGGAGGCTGGCAGGGCAGAGAGGTCGACCTCTGGAGCCATATGAACAGAAGATGATGCAGGGATCATTTGTCCCTGCCCCAACCATTCTGCCGTCTGCTCTTCCGAACTTGATTCAGCGGAAGGTCCCTCAATGTGAGTTGGAGGGGGAGGAGGTACACTC
>JANAVB010031617.1:9387648-9392648 GCA_029216955.1 Iris pallida
ATAGTCAAATTAGCTAGGATTGCCTGTCCTTAAGTCCAATTCTGGACACAGGGGCAAAACGGTAATTTTGGACAAAAACGATGTCCGCCGTTGGACCCGCTTTGCACCGAAAAGCGTGCCAGAGTCAACGGTCTCTAAAGTTGTCAAACTACATGTCTACGGATCCAGTTTTCCGATACGAACCCAACCGTATGTCCAAAGTTGGATTCCGACGGGCCGTGCACAAAATCGCCCGTTGAGTGGGACCGTGGGGCACACAAAACGACGTCGGATTCAACTGTCTCAGAATTGGACCAAACTTGGCATACAGGACCAGAAAAATGATACGGTCCTGTTGGCGCAAGTTTTGCCTCGATCTGACGAGCGTGCACAAAGTAATTGGAGAATTTACAAAGTGCCCGATACGGTGAATTTCGATGGATACGCATCAAATTCGTCGCACACACGCGACCAATTTGAATTCTGTCAAAGCCCACACGACCACGAAGCCGTTACGCAACTTTTGATGCCTTCGGTTCGCGACCACGTCGCCCGGAATGGCGGGACGCATGTCGTATCGATGGTTTTTCAAGTTTTCTAAACTGTTTTCAAAGTGGTTTTTGCTCCACTTCGAAAACTGATTTCTTTGTGCCTACTACTTAAAATCTGAAACTACAAAAAGGGTCATGATCTCCTATAGGTTGGCTATAAGTTTGTTCAATTGGATTTTCCAATCGATCGACGGATTGGCTGGAATCCGCCTTCCAAATCAGGGGGTTGGGTCGATTTTATGTCCTGTTTTGACAGGATTTCCGGCAAGTTCAACTCGATTTATCTTGAGTTTCGGTCCACTAGAATTTAAACCAATTAAAAGGAATTAGAGGTGGTTATACCAAGTTTATACAGTTTGAACGGCTCGCTAAACGATCCACTGGAGGCGACGAATTGTTACTCCGAAGTAGGCTTAAAACCTTGCGCCTGCTGCTGTGCTCCGCGCTTGTGCGCGCGCGCGAGCGGCCCTGGTCGCCGGCCGACGGCCGAGGAGAGGTGGCGCGCGTCGGGAGGGGTCATGCCCAGGCGTAGGGGGGTGGCGGACTGTGGAGTTAGGGTTTGGTGTTGAACCCTCCCTCGATCTCGCTATCTCTCTATATACTGCGCGGCTTGGGTTCAAGGAAGTCGGCCTCCTCTGTTCGGCTGAGCAGAGGTTAGCTGGGCCTGGGCCTCAGTTGGCCCGGGGCTTGGGGTTGGGAAATATTAGGGGAATGGGCCTGGGAGCTGGCTAATCCTCTTTTCCTTTTCTTTATCTTTTATAATATATGTACCTATATATATACGTGTACACGTATATAAATTCCTAATATATATATATATACACATATACATATATCTATATCTATATATATATATATATATATATATATATATATATATATATATATATATATATATCCACACACATAATACAAAATAATATCTTTATACGCAACATATATCTTTATATACATATAAATATATATAAATTCATGTATATACATATATAATATACATTTATATATTCATACTCACATTTAATATATATCTATATTTATACACAACCATATACATATATACCTCATATATATTTATATACTAATAAATACTCAATTAATAAATAATAATATCTAATAGCAATAATATATATTTATTTAACCGCCACTAATTAATAAAATATTAATTAAATAGTTAATGAATCTATACTGTTTACCTTTATCCAGGTCCAGAATATTGTACAAATATCATAAATCAATATTTAATAATAAAATTACAAATTTTTGTATAAATATTCAAATAGTTAAAAATGCACATCAATACCTAAAATAATTTAGTAAATATTGTACACACATAAAATATGCCTACATGGTCGTCTTTGGTCTCACTACATACCTACAAAGGCTGGAATTTGGTTCGGGCCCAGTTCGGCTAAGTTGGTACAATCGGGTCATCTAAAATCAATATCTAATTAATAAATAAATAATTCATCGGTGGGGGTTAAGTCGTAACTTGGCCTGGTTTTCCTAGTTAGGACACACTTATAGCTGAGTCCTCCTTAGCATGGCTAATACACTAGTCAAGGCACGCCACTGCACTATTCGTGCCATAATTTCTAGTCGTCTGGTACTCCAATTTCTAACCATGAATAAAATTATCTAACGTGATAATTAGCTAAATAATCATTTCTAAAATTTCTAAAATCACCATTTAAATAAAATAAATAATAATAAAATATTTTAAAAATTTTGGGGAGGGGAGCTACAGTCAGTATGGGCAGCCTCAAGTTCAGACTCCAGGAAAGTCAACTTCCTCTGAAGCGCAAGGATCTGCTCCCGCGTGTCAGTAATCTCACGAGAGGCAGCCGCTTCCCGAGCCGTAACATCCTCGCTCTAATGGCTCAGTTGATCATATCGATCCGACAGATCGCTGAGGTCCTTCAGTATGGACGGCCTGGTTTTATCCCGAGCAGCCCTTGTTTTTTCTATAATAGCGGCGAGGGAATCCCGCTCCTGATCTATAGCAGCAGACAGATCAGCCAGCCTCAAGACCTGAAGCTGGGCCACCAGCTGATCAGTCTCCAGCAATTTTGCCTCCAGAAGTGCAGCCACCCCTGACCCACCGAAAAGAGTCTTGAGGATATCAATTTGACCCTGGGCGTATTGCCGGGCCAAGACGAAAGAGGTTCCACTTTCCACAGCAGCCACTATCCCCCTCTTCAGGTGACGATGAAAACTGTCAACCACGTCCTGCAACGCATCATCCAAGACCTCTGTAGAGGATGGTGTCAGAGGAAGCGTGGCCGCCAACATCGGAGGGGTGATACTAGAACTTGCCACCAAGGGGACAGAGTCCAAACAGAACGATGCGCGGATGGCAACTAACTCTTCATTCGCCACCCGAAGAGCCTGGACACTTGGTAGAGCAGACATGTCGACTCTCGGAGCCGCCCGAACAGAGGATGACGCAAGGACCATCGTCCCCTGCCCTGACGGCCCCGCTACCTGACTTGCCAAATTCGAGCCTACAGGAGGCCCATCAAGACGAGCCAGAAGGGGAGGGGTACGCTCCTCTCCGCCAGTGCCCTTCGGTATAGCTTGTCTCGATAATATCCATCCTCGGCACGGAAGGAGACGGACCTGTAGTCCCAGAACAATAATCAATCGAGGTGACCCGAAGGACATGATGATAGAGCAGATAAGCCTCCTCGCAGGTTAAGATTTGGCTTATCTTACCAGAAGAGGAACATGGAGGCTGCGGCTCATTCGCAGCTGACAGGGCCTCCTCACACGCGATCTCCAAGTTAAATTCGGCCGGTTCCTTGGCCCCTGCCACCTCGAAGGGAGATACGACTTGATCAACATCATCTTGAAGGAATTCAGCAACTTCAGCGACAGGTTCACCAGAGCCCCCGTCATTCCGAGTCACAACCTCGGCAACTTGAGACTCCTCTTCTCCTGACACCTGCAAGAGGGAAGAAAGATGATTAAAATCAAAAAAAGAAAAGAAAAAAGGAAGAACCGTGAATGACTTGTTTACCTCTAACGCGAGGTCAACTTCCTCGCCGCTTTTCCTTATGGTTAGCTGGCGGTGTCTAGTCACAGTCAGCTTCCGGGAACGAGGAATACCGCCAACAGGAGAAATGTGCCTGCTATACTTCTGCGCGAGGCCAGGCGCAACGGATGGCTGATCTACCACCATTTCATCGGTTAAAACAGGCGGCTGATCCGCCCCTACATCTGCCCCCAGAAGGGAAGAGTCATCTCCATCATGCTCGTCGTCTTCGTCATCTGCAGCAGCGGAATCCGAATCCGGCACTTCGACTCTGTTCTTCCTCTTCCTTGTCTTGGCCCCCTGGGAACCCTCATCCCGGCCGGTACCAACGATGAAACTGGTACCCGGGTTAAAACCAACAGGGGGCTTGTTCGCCATGACATGGTACAAGGCCGCCATATATAAGATCTCTACAGACGCCTTAATAGCAGGAACAGAGAAAACGGTACGAGTATGGAATGTATCATAATAGTGCCAGGCCCGGATGCCATCAAGAAGGCTACCTTCAAAACCCAGACAAGAGCTGGGACTGTCTAGAAAAAGCTGATTGTATCCAAACTGCCGGGCAAACCTGCTAGGCAGATAAGGCTCCAGAAAGATAGTATTACGGTTGCGATACACCAGATGAGCATGACTGATGTTGCGCAGCCACAAAAGCATCTGGTCGTCCAGAAGTTGAGGGGGCCCAATACCATCGAGATGGACAGCCGCTACCTCCTCATCAGTAAAACGAGGGACATATACAAAAATATTGTACACATCCGCCCTCGCCAGTGCCATCCGACAAGCACGCATGGTCTCGAATTCCCAAGACTCATTGCGATAGCAGAAGATAAAGGTGTCATCATCAGTTACACCGTTTTCAGTGCCCGGCCTCATCAAAGACGGATAATGCATCAACAGCCACCCCATCAAATAATGATAGGGTAGCTCAGTCCGTTCGAAATCTTTGGTCACATTGCGGGCGATGACCTTGGATGTGAAAGTGCGAAGGCCACAGTGTATACTGTACACCATGGCCGGGAGGAGAGCTAGCCGGACTTGCAAAACCAACTTCACAGCCAGAAGGATAAAATTGCG
This sequence comes from Iris pallida, assembly GCA_029216955.1. Taxonomy (NCBI): domain Eukaryota; kingdom Viridiplantae; phylum Streptophyta; class Magnoliopsida; order Asparagales; family Iridaceae; genus Iris; species Iris pallida. Next base: position 9,392,290 of record JANAVB010031617.1, read on the forward strand.
ACTGAGCCTCTCGATAGAGCCTGCTCCTCCCGAGACTACACAATTTTGCAGCCATATCATCAAGAATCCCGCTAGGAGCGCCTTCTCGGACAACTCTTGGTTATCCTGATAAAAATAGCCAAAAGAGTCAGTTTTGCTCCCGAATCTATCACTAGTGGTAGTCGCCCTCTTAGTTGACGACACTAAGGCTTTGACCGCCTCCCGGGACCGAGGTCGTCGGGAAGTAACTTGACCTGAGGCATCCGTCGGGAAGAGATAGCGCACCCAGTCCTTGGTGTGGGGAGCATGACCTTCCGAGCTACTTTCCTTTTTGGCTATCTGATGACATGTGCTATAGTGGCACAATATCTCTTGATAAA
>JANAVB010031617.1:9395148-9430148 GCA_029216955.1 Iris pallida
TTATAAAATATATATATATATATATATATATATATTTATAAAATATATATATATATATATATATAAATATATATATATATATATATATATATATATATATATATATATATATATATATATATATATATATATATATATATATATACTCCTCAACTGCCACATGTGGAATACGTCATGCACGCCTTCTAGTGATGGAGGCAATACAAGTTTGTAAGCCACCTTGCCAATTCGCTCCAACATAACAAATGGCCCGATATACCTCTGGCTAAGCTTGCCTCTCACTCCAAAAAGGATAGTACCCCAGGTAGGCGAGATATTTAAGAAGACATTGTAGAAGCATCGAAAATTTTCAGCAAATATAGCTCCATGCAACCCAGTCAAAGCAGCTCCATGCGCCCAATCAGTACGACTCCATGCGCCCACTAAATGAAGCTTCATGCACCCAGTCCAAGTATAACTCCATGCGCCCAGTCCAAGTATAACTCCATGCGCCCAAGACGAGCTCCCCCGAGAGGAGGGTGCATAGCCTGAGAAATGGCTATGCGCCCAAGCCTGACTCAGTCAAAGCCACGATCAAAACGTGCACCGAAGCGCATGGCCACGTCAGTCTCCATGAGCAGTCGTGCACCGAAGCATGCGGCCACGTCATCACCACGACCAACCTACGATCTCGCAGCCTGTATGTAACTACACCCTATGCACCTAAAACAGGACTATGTGCCCACATAGGAACCAGCATGTCTCTTCATATAGGCGCATAACATCATTCCAGCCCAAGAACGACTATAAAAGGGGGGCTTCTTCCCTCTTCAACAGACAGAACGAAGAACATTTTTAAGAGCCAAATTGCTGCACTTCTTGCCAGTGAGCCGAGAGTTAGCAATTTTTGAGGTTTTCTTCCACTTTTGTAATCGAAGTGTCAACGGAAGTAAAGGAGCAACTGCCGCTCGATCTCCATTGTCCCATTCCCCAGAATTCTTCTTTTTGTACTCGGGGATCCTCAGCGCAGGATCTCTCAGGCATACTCGATTTCTGGTGCCTTGCACCAATAAAAAGAAACGACAACGTTTTCTTCTTCTTTTTGTGTGTGTGTCCACAAAAATGGCGACTCTGCTGGGGACTACCTTTTTTTCTGACGAGAAGGTGGTGACGCAATCCGATACCAACAAAGTGGGTGGTACTCAGAAGATGTTGATCGTAAAATTCGATCAACAGGCGTTCGAAGATATGCTCTCGAGGGACGACTATACTCCCTTAAAATCAGCAAAGCCAAACAAGTCTCACAAGACTTGGCTTCCGAAGGCTCGCTGCGTATATCTTGCTAGTGCCATAGCGAATATGCAACTGTAGGACTCTGTCACCTGGGCGTAGGATTCTTTCACAGAAGTCTCCCTAATGGAGAAGGCTCATATCGTTTTGGGCTCTACTAGCCCAGTGACTTCTTCCCTCCACAACCAACAACAGAGTGTTCAACACTCGAGACTTGGCAGAAGAAAATACTACGATGCCAAGGATCGGGGTATGCGGTACTCTGGCCAGACCCGACAAGGCTCACAAACGAAGAAGGCAAAACTGGGAGAAAACAGTGCTGCTTCACCAAGCATGCGCCCAAAGCCATGCGCCCAAGGGAGTGTTTGGGCGCATAGCCCCAGCCAGAACACTTCTGTCTTCAACAGGTTGGGCACTCAGAGTCATGCGCCCAAGGCTATGCACCCGGGCTCTCCGGATCCATACTATACGCCCACATCAAGGCGACTCAAATATGCTGTCAAGAAGCATGCGCCCAAGCCCAGTCTCCAAGGCCTATGTGCCCACAACAAAAAGACAGGTCCCAACGCGTATAGCACGAGGCTGTCTTCAAGGACATCACAGAACTTAGGTGTAGGGGTTGCCCCTGCACATGAACTAAGTCTGGATGTGCCTACTCTCCTTAAGAACCCGTATGTAAAGCTCAACGATACATACAACATGGGTTGTAAGACAAAACTCCCTTCCGCTGACTTGTGCGACATGATAAATCATAAGCGTAAAGCGAGGGAGAACATAACAATTCATAGTGCACTTCCGTGCGCTAATATTGTTATCAACTGTTGTTGCTCCAAAGTAACAAGAGTGCATCAGAGAAAGTCTGTGTTTCGACGGCTACACTTCTCTGACGATGAGAAGCCACTATGTGTCTCATCTAACATGGCTTCATGGGGTCCCCCTTATAGAAGCCCCGATCAAAGTCGGTGGACTACCAACCCAACCTTCTCTCTCAGTTCCACGAGAAGGAGAAGACGAAGTCTACCAACAGATGGCCAACGAGCTGTCACATCCGAAGGATCTATATGGGCACTCAATCAAAGGCAAAATTCCGTACAGACGACGAAGATTCCCAAGCCGGGGGTAGCATTCCCTCAGAATCTGAAGTAGATGACCCCCACACTGGGTGTAGCCTTCCAAAGGACGATGATCCCTCCTAATTCGATGGCGACTATCTACCTCCTCTACCTGAAGATGAAGGACTTATCCACTCGGAGACAGATAGTATCAGCACCAGTTGTACTCATTCCTCTGTTCATCCTCGCATGCTATCTACGTACATGACGGACGAAGAAGGACCTGAAGAAGCTAGTGATCGGACTAGTAAACGGCTAGAGGGTCTCGAAACAGCATTCGCCAAGATCACTGATATGCTTACCAGTATCATGGCAGTCCAAGCTGCTGGAGTTGTTCCTCCACCTCAGCAAAATGCCTCAGCCCATGCTAGTCCGGCTCATAGCAATAACCTCCTGTCCTACAAAAAGAGTATCATTCTGTTGCACCTCCTCCAAATCTTACAAATACTGGGGGTGGTCCTTCGTCGACAATACTTGACAATCGCTCAGCGGCTGTTTTCCAACACCTGCTCAATCAACAGGATGTAATTCATTCCCTAGTTGCTCGCCTCGACGCCATCTCATACAAAGACGAGCTGCAGAAGATGGGGATATCTCAACCATATCCTCCTGAGTGGAAGAACGCTACCTGTCCTCCTAACTATAAGCCGCTGACGCTAAACTCATTCGACGGCTTGACTTGTCCTCGTCAGCACATGACGTACTTCAACACGCAAACTTTGCACTTGCCCCGAGATGATCTATTCCTGTCAAAGCTGTTTATTAGCACCTTGCAGGGGGTAGCCTTCGAATGGCTTGTAGTCTGCCTGATGGGTGTATCAATTTATTAAAAGACTTGGAGAGGTTGTTCCTCAAAAGGTTTTATAAGAGTGGCATGCATGTTAGTATGTCCACTCTCATCGAGACCAAGCAAAGGAAGACTGAATCTGTCATTGCCTTCATTGAACGCTTCAGTCGACTAGCACTGAAGATGCCCTTCGTCATACCATACTCAGAACTTATGGATACTTGTCGACATAACTTCCTTCCTACAGTGAAGTTTTGTCTAGGTATACATAAGTATGATACATGGCCCACATTCTTTGGGGTCGCTAATGTTGCTGAAAATGATGTTCCTAACTTGGAACTACTGGGGCTGAAGACACCCAAATCTGAGGACAAAGGCAAGCATCCTCAGACTATCCCTGTTCGTGGGGTAAAGGAAAAGAACTCCTGAAGGTCGACACATCCAAAGGAGCTTCCAATTCTCAAGGCGCCTCCGACAAACCTAAGGAGACCTTCTCCTTCGATGAAGACGATGTTATCACTATCTTCTACACATTGCCGAAGGGTAATAAGCTGACATTGCCCCCACCACGATGTCCTGCAGAGGCGAGCCAGCTCAATGATCCTAAGTACTGTCTTTACCATCAGTACGTGCATCACTCCACCAAGGACTGCATCATCCTGAAGAAGAAGATACAACAGCTTATCGACAGCCAAGTGATCAATCTCGAAGCTGAAGATAAGGTCGTATCTGCTAACATGATCTCTCTTCATTTTGGTGACTTTCCTTCTACAGAAGTCCCAGACGACGTGGTCCCGATCTCCAAGGCAACGATGGAAGTCGTCAACCTACCACCAGCTCGCAACTCAACCTTGGTCCCACTCACAACTGGACGTGGTGAGATCATGTGGGTCCATCCGGACCTTGTCCAAGAAGTAATGCAGGGGGTAGCACCTCCCAAAGCAAGAAGGGTCAAGTAGTTTAAGCCATGCCATATGGTATCCTCCTCCATCTACGAGGTTCTATCTGGCGAGACGCGATCGAGGAAGACTTATCTTCGGACGTACGATCCCGCACAAGAATAAGCACTGCCTTTTCAAGCTCCTACTGCCCCTACAAGCTCAGAAGTCGGCCCGTCCAAGCCTCAAACGACATCCAAGCAGAAGGAGACGCGGTTTGACAAGTCTCTAAAGGCGCCAGCTCCAGAAGGCATGGATCGACCCTACAACTTTGACATACTGGCTCAGCTAGCCAATACACCCGCCAGGTTGTCTCTGTTCGATTTATTGTGACTTCCAAAAAATACGGAAGGCCTTAAGTGAGGCATTGCTACATGTCGACTCTTACCTCAGTGAGGTCAAAGCTCCCACTGAAGATCCTGTCTTCTGCCTCCACTGTCACAGTACTATGGAAGTGGTGCCCAACATCACCTTCTCACAGGAGGACATGCTACTAAAAAATAATCGTCATGATAGACCCCTATACTATACAGGGTATATCGGGACGATCAAGGTGCACCGTATGCACATCGATCCAGGATCCTCCCTCAGCATCATTCCTAGAAGCTTGCTTCAAATCCTGGGAATTCCTCTGCACAAGCTATCCGTAACCAACACAACTATCATGGCTTTCAATGCTGGTCGAAGCCATCCGTTGGACAAGATCCGCCTCAAATGCTAGATCGGTGATCTCCGAACGGAGGTCTCCTGCTATGTGATCGATGCCAATGTAACCTACAACGTCATGCTGGGACGTCCATGTATACATGAGAACATGATCGTCCCTTTCACACTTCACCAGTACTTCAAGTACGTCAATAGCGACGGTGTCGTGAAGACAGAGTTTGCTGACGTCGATCCCTTCATGGGCATCGAAGCTTACTATGGAGATTCGGTACTTTACCAATCTCAACCCCCCAAGGATAATGGCAATGAAGCTAATAATAAAGCTGAAGCACCTCCATCCCCCAACGGTGGTCCCCTGATTGTCCGAGTCAAAGGACGTACTACTCCAAAACGTACCCTGAAGCCTCTCACAATCTGGGTAAAGAAGAAGAAACCCGACAAAGTCAAACCATTGACCATCACTCTCAACAAAACACCTAAGGGGGAACCTACTGATGTTCATTTTCCCAATCCTGAAGAATTATCCTATGTGGTGAACTCGGCCAAGACTGTGGCTCCTCTTCCATAGGATGACCCTCTCATTGAGTATATCAATACTCAGAATAATGTACCTTCAGCGGATGATGTTATCCCTGAAGAAGAACTTGCGTATTTCCTTAGTAAAGGTTTATCTTTGAATTACTTCGATGTTTATCAATCTGTAAACTATTACATAGGTACGATATACGCCCTAGAGAACGGCATAGGACCACACCTCTGCATGCCTGTCACGACGTCTCACCTACGAGAAAACGTTTACCCAGAAGATATCCACTACTTCATCATTCTAGCCAGAAAGAAAGATGAAGAGCTAATCATCTTCGGTCGTATAATTGGCGAGAGAAAGTTTGTTCCAGACTTTACTCCTTCCAAGTACAATACAGAAGCTGACTATGACTCTGGAAAAATACAACTTCTGGTATAGTTGACAGGCCAAGAATATCATCAAGAATATGGGATATGATATCAAAAGCGACGAAGGACTAAATTACGGCCGAGGACGAAGGTTGCCGATTCGACACTTTGTGCCTCCCGGATAACCCGAGAACTACTACCAACGAAACGGTGTTGGTTTGGGCTACGTCTCTCCTCTAACAACTCCCGAAAGATCAGATGATGAAGTAGATCTTTGTTCTCATTCTTCTGATTCCTCCCTCTGGGACTCAGACTCTAGCATCGACAACATGTTCAAAGCACCTTTGTCGATCCACATGGTTTCTGCCGACCAAGTTACAGACGATGTCCAATCAATCGAACTCGAACAATAGGCTCAAAAGATAGACACCAGGTGGGAGCTATGAAGACATGCCAGGCTTGGACCCTAAAGTCGCCGTGCACCGCCTGAACATTTCGTCTAAAGCTAAGGCTATAAAACAGCAACAACGGCGATTTTGACCATACGTCATGGAATCCATCGAGAATGAAGTCAAAAAGCTCATCGCCAGTAGATTCATTCGCGAGGAACAACATCCCGACTGGGTTGCCAATATCGTTCCAGTCATAAAAAGAATGGTAAAGTTCGAGTCTGTATCGACTACCGTGATTTGAACTCTGCATGTCCGAAAGACGAGTTCCCTCTACCGTTCACCGACGTAATGATTGACAACACTTGCGGCTTCGAACGGATGTCCTTTATGGATGGGTTCTGTAACGCCCCAGTCCCAAAATACTTAGGACTAGATACGTATCCATGCTAGCTACATACATACGAAGTACACTCCAATATATGGAAACCTCGTATAATACATAAGCTGTAAAATGCAGTAGAACCATAATAACTAAATCTCAGCCACTGGATAAATAAATGATATAAAAGCAACTTTGGATTTTGTCATATATACAATCGTTGGGCGGAGACAAAGTCCACTACCAACTACCTCGAATAAAATGTACAAGAAGTGATCGATAAAATAACGAGACGAACCAAGCGCAATCGTCTTCGAAAGAATGGAGAAGATCACAGCCTTGGCTAGAACACCTACAAAATCACAGAAGTACACACCTGGAGAGATAACCAGGTCCTCAGAGGGACGTAACAAAATATAATAAATATGCCATATAAATACTGAATATAAAATATGCCATAATTAAAGAAAATAACAAGACATAAATAAGGTACTCTAACCAAACTAAAGTGAACATACAGTTAAGAACAAACCTTTCGTCGCATGAGCCCTGGCTGTAATAGGATCTGGTATAGTCCCCACTTGGGCAGCAGTGACCGAGAGCACGACATTAAAAAATGACAGTGGCCTGTAGGTCCTAAAAAAATCAAGTTGCACCTATTAACAAAGTCAGAAAATCAAGAAATACAACTTTCAAATGAACTGCGCATACATCAGATTGTGCATCATTCAGATTGCGCACACCAGACTGCGTACACTTTCAACTGTGCAGGCTGACGTGGCAATGTCATCATTATCTGACAAAATCAAATCTTTCTGACAGCTGACAACACAAAGAACGAGGAGACTGTTCGTTTATTGCGCCGTACAGCGCTCGAGGACAGTTGGACAGCTGTACATGCAGCACAATCGGTCAGGAATTTTGTTGCGCAATCCAATCTTGCGCAATCTGAAGTCAGCACAATTAATGTGGCATATTTCATCATGATAATTGACAAAAGTACACGTGGCATTCATGCCATCAATTTCTCACTACGTGGCAACCGTCTATGCACAATCATGCGCATTTCAATCAAATAATGCCATGTGTCCAAGACAGTTGGCCCACGACCAGACAACTGCCTGCGCAATCCAGTTCCTGCGCAATCCAACTTGCGCCATTCAGAATAACTAAAAATTAGTTATTTCCAGAACTCTATAAATAGAGTTTCAAGTCTTCATTCAAAGGGATCAGACATAAAAGTTCAGAAATATCAGAGAGTTCAGGAGTTCTTGCCCAAGTGCTGCTGCATTCTTCCGAGGCTTTTGTCTTCAACTTCAGAGGCTACCGTCTTCAAAGTTACATCGTCCAAGGGATAAAGCAATCGTCTTCTAGATTGGATTCCTACAATTGTACTTTCCCAGAATTCTTGTAATCTTTACAAAGTTTGTATCAATAAAGTTCAATACTTTTGTTTTTGCAAACAAAATGGCGACTCTGCTGGGGATGACTTTCTCCTCTGACGAGGAAGTGACAACTCAATGTGACGTTACGTCTATCGGAAAGACGCAGAAGACTCTGGTTGTGAAGGTCAACCAGACGGCCTACGAAGCCATGATCAACTCCAGGACCATCCCTCGCACTGCAACAACTTCTGCCACAAGCAAAGTACGCCCAGTGTGGGTCCCTAAGAATGCTGTACAGTCTGTTCCTTCTGCTAAGAAGACTGCTGCGCAGTCTGCTGATTCTGCCTCTAAGACAACTGCGCATTCTAATGTTTCTGCTGTCAAGGGTGATGCGCAATCTGCTGTTGCCAGTGCACAAGAGACTTCATATGCAGCCCTATCAAGGTGCAAGACTTCTCTGCCTCTGGCGTAGTTGGCTTCCAATCTTCCTGTGCAAACCAACACTCCAGCAACTAGAGTGCACCCCAAACACTCTATGGCCAGAACTCCTGATGCGCAAACCACAGTGTCTGTAGCCAGAACCAGAAAGTCATCTGTCAAAGATTCTCCTGCGTAACCTGCCAGTGCGCCATCAATTCATGAGCAAACTGTGCCTGCGCAATCTAACAAAGACAGTCCTTTGGCTAATCTCTCTTCTTCTCACAACAAGGGGAAGAGTGCTGCTCATCTCCAACACCCTGCTGCTCCTGCATAATCTACTGGGGGTAGTCTTTTGGCTATTCCTCTTCCTCTCCAGAATAAAGGAAAAGGCCCTTTGGTCTTTTCTCAAACTTCCTTGTCTCTTGACTTGGAAGATAATAGAGGAAAACGCTCTTTAGCTAACCCTTCTTTACAAAACAAAGGAAAAGACTCTTTGGTCTTTTCTCAGTCTTCTTCGGTCTTTACCGTAGAAGATCACACTGAACGTGCTTCGGCATCAGTCAGTACAAAAACTCTTTCAAACAAGGATTCTTCTTTCCATGTTAAAAGAACTTATACTGATCAAAGAGGTATTCTGCCTACTCCGGTAGCAGAATTCCAAGATCTCCCAACCCTCAAAATCTTCCGTTCAAGACAGGGAAAATTGCTGGTGTCTCAAACAGAAACCCCTGGGGGTGAGTTTGCTGATCTAAGAACTTATCTCAACAGGCCAACTTCGGTGAAACGTAAACAGCCAATACCGAAGACCAAACATCATCAAAAGCAAACTTCCAGGATCAAGAATTCGGACACCTATGCCAATGAAATGAGCACTTCCCTGTACACTCAAGGGACAAAACATTTGAAGAACCAGAACCATGTTCCGAATGTTATTAAAGAACATATCCCTCGAACTTCTTCTCATCCCATTGCTGTTCCCGATCTCCGAGAACACCTCAAGCAAAGGTGGGACAACACTTTAACACTTCCAATTCAACCAAGTGATCGTCATCATTGTAATCACAAGGTTGTCATCAAGTATTGTTGTCAAACAACCAGACGATCTGTCTTCGATCGTCTGACTTTCCTAACTCTGAACCTATGTCGGAAGATGAAGACAAGGTTTTGTACGCTTCCGTCAACGTGACTTCTAGAGATACTGGGGATAGGAAGTGCTCTAAGCACGGGAAGCCTCGCAAGCCAAGCCAGCGGTATTTGGATTTACTTCAAGAATCTTCTGAAGGAGTATTCTAACATACCCGATCCCGAAGCCGAGACACAATCGGTCAAAGGAATCTTCAAAATCCTTCTAAACGTCTTCTTCCTTCTCACTCAGGAGATGACTCTTTCTTCGACTATGATGCATACAACGAAAGCTCAGAGCAGACAGTGTCCTCCACTATACCCAGAGAAGTGACAGCTTACGTAGTCAATGAAGATCCTGATGCTTCCAGTTCAACTAGTCAAGAATAAAGAATAGCTGCACTAGAAGATAAGCTGAAGATAATGGCGGAAATGGTCGCAAGTATGCATTCCATTATTGTAGCCCAGCACACAGTACCACCGACCGTACCGCCTACAAATCCTGAAATTATAGCATCGTCAGTGCCTGTTAATGCAGGGTTGGGGGTAGCATCTCTTCCAGTACCTCCTGTACAAGTCCAACCTACACCCAGTCAGTCAGGTGCTGGGGGTAGTGCTTATGATGCTGTTCCTCCTCCTAACACCGTGGTTCAACCTGCTCCTTCTACATCAGTGGAAGATGCCAATGAAGCTGTGAAGCTCTTGCGGACCCAGTTCGAAGCTTTCAAGGAGAAGGACAACTTGCAAAGATTGGGGATCAAGCAACCTTACCCAGTTGAATGAAAGGAAGTCCCGTTTCCTCCGAAGTACAAGATCCCAACCATTTTGCTGTTTGATGGCAGCATATCTCCCAGTCAGTTCATTAACCACTTTGAGGTTATGACTGTCCAACTTCAACCAAATGACGCTCTTCTTACCAGAGTATTCGTCGGCTGTTTAGCTGGCGTAGCATACGATTGGTATAGAAGCTTGCCCGATGGTTGTAACACCTCCTTCTCTGGCATAAAACAAATCTTTTTGGAACGATTTTACGAGGGGATCAATGACATGACTATGTCAGCTCTCAATAAAATCAAACAAAGGCACAATGAAACTGCTGAAAGTTTCATTGAAAGATTCTGTCGAAAAGCTTTGAAAATGCCTCCTGGAACTCCGGCTGCTGTCACCATAGACACCTGCAAGGCAAATCTATTGTCCTATCATCAGCATGTGGATGGGATCTACTCAGTTCCAAGATTAGCCATCCTTCATTGTCAACGCCAAAGCAGCCGAAGTTAGCGCCGACAAATTTAAGCAGCTAGGGGTACAAATGTCTGACCCTGACCGGGATGAACATCAAACATCAGGTGGTGGCAATCGCCAGAACAACCGCAAAGCAAAAGAAACTTTGAACATCAATTTGAACAAGAACAAAGGATCTCTGGCGGTTAACGTAGCTCCTCCTACGTCCACTTCTACTCCTTCAGCACCTCCACCGAGAGAACCTCGTCCTAAAGTAGAATATTCCTTTGACGAGAATGACACATCAAGCATCTTTGATTGCTTAATCAAAAGCAATAAAATCCAACTTCCAGATCCAAAGAAGCCCGATAAAGTCGGTAAGACTGATCATCCCAAGTACTGTGTCTATCATAGGTTCATCGGACATCCCACTCGAGCATGTTATGTGCTACAAAGGCAAAATTCAAGAGCTGGTTAACGCTGGCGTTGTCACTCTGTAACAAGACGAGAAGACTGTTACCACAAACATGGTCTCAGTTCAATTCGGTGACTTTCCGCCCCAGATGATGCAACATGGTGTCATTCCTATCCCTAAAGCTACTCATGAGATCGAGAATCTCCCTCCTCCACGAAATGAAGGTCTCGTCCCTTTATCTCTTGATAATGGCGAGATTATGTGGATTCATCCGGATCTTGCATCAGAGTTTGAACTTCCCTCTTCCTCCAAGAAGAAAGAACGCTCTAAGGGCAAGACAAAGACTTACAATATGGTGTCTTTTAACCGCATAGTTGATGAAGAAATCCTGCTGGGCACAGATCAGGGAAAGCTTATCTAAAGGATTACCCCGAAGCCCAAGAGAATCCTGCTTCTTCCTCTGAGCCTGCTCCAGTGCAGCCTACTTCTACTGAGGATATTCCTACTGCTTCCTCACCGGTTGTGATACCCATTCCTCCCAAGCCAACGGTCGCTGATAAAGGCCAACAGCAAGTCCGCTTCGACAAACCTTTGAAGAAGACATCTCCTTCTGGACTTGAAAAGCCTTACAACTTTGATATTTTGGCTCAGTTGGCCAATACACCGGCCCGGTTGTCAATCTTTGAGCTCTTGTGCCTCTCCAAAGAAACTCGGGAAACGCTGAGCGAAGCTCTCATGCAAGCTGAAACCTGCTTAGCTCTTCTGAAGAAGCCAAAAGTAGAGCCAGTCTCTTGCCTCCATTGTCATAGCGTGTTGGAGTTAATTCCAAACATAACTTTCACACAAGATGACATGTTGATGGAAGACAACAGGCACGACCGTCCCCTCTACTATACAGGATACGTCGACTCGATGAAAGTCGATCGTATTTTGATAGATCCAGGGTCTGCTCTCAGCATTATGCCGAAGACAATGTTGGATGCACTGAAAATCCCGGTGTATAGTCTTTCCAGTACAATCACCACTATCCTTGGGTTCAATCAGGGAAGGAGTGAGCCTCTGGACAAGATTCACCTAAAACTTCAAATCGGCAATCTTCGTACAAAGGTTACCTTCTACATCGTTGACAATCATGGTTGTTCCTACAATGCTTTGCTGGAAGACCATTTCTGCACGAGCATAATATTGCCCCTTCAACTCTCCATCAATGTTTTAAATATGTGGATGACAATGGAGAGGTACAAAAGGAGGTTGCTGATCTCTATCCTTTCAAAAGGCGTCGAAGCATATTGCAACGATGCTCATATGTACAAGGATGAGTTTTTGAAGGTTGTCCTGTCTCTGGATACTGAAGAAGAGCAAGAAACTAGTACCTAATGACACCCTCATCATTCCTGTCAAAGGGCGTATTTCTCGTCCTCAATCCTCCAAGCCACTGGCTATTCATTTGCCAATTCAGAAGCAATCAATTGATGATCAAGATCAAAGGGTGCTCACCTCTTCTGAGCCACTTGTTATCGACTTACGTCGTAACAAGGATAAAAAGTAGCTCACTTCTTCTGAGCCACTTGTTATTGATTTACCTCATAACAAGGAGAAAAGGGAGTTCACCTCCTCTGAGCTGCTTGTTATCGACCTCTGTCGTAACAAAGCCAATCCTCCTCCGCGTTCTTCTTCTCCCCCTCGTGTAATCAATCTGACCAAGCCTGCTAAGGCTAAAGGTCCTGCTGTAAATATAAATGTACAAATCAATGAAAAATCATCTACTTTCCAGTATACTGATGTCATTTATCATGCTAAATGCTATTTGGATATGTTAGATAGCTTCCAATCATTTATAATGGGAGTTGTGCAATCTCTTCAAACTGAAGTTTCATTTGAACACCCAAAGGACTCATTTCGTATTGTTCCCGCTCGTAAGAAAGGCGAGAGTCTAATACTTTTTAGTAAAGGACCGGAACAACAATTCAGCTATACGGATGATAGCAAAGTTAACGACACAGGATATCTTCAACTCCGTCGTTACAGTCAACAATCAAAAGACATCATCCGAAAGATGGGTTACGACTTTAAGAGTGGCCTCAACTACGGTAAAGGACGAAGAACTCCTCTCCAGTACAACTGTTCTGAAAGGAAACTCAGAGATGTACTACAATAGCACCAAAAGAGGTCTCGGATATGCTTCTCCTCCAGTGTTATCCCCAGCAGGCTCTGAATCCGATAGTGAAGAGCGCTCTAACTCTTCTGATTCAGATCATGGGATTCTGACACCAGCATTGGTCAAGTTCATCGGTTAACTGTATCTTCTAACATGGTCTCCGTTGAACTTCCAGAAGGATACGACGAAGACATCGAAGAAAGTCCTGAAACAGATCCTTGGGCTCAACGAATGGATACCCAATGGGAACTCCGATTCGAACAAAGGGAACCTCCTACCGAAGATCAATTAGTTAAAATTGATGTGGGAGAAAGCGGATCACCTCATCCAATATTCATCAGCAAGAACCTTCCAGAGGAGGATAAACAAGAATTAATTCTTCTGATTAAAGAATACATTGATGTCTTTGCTGGAGCTATGAAGACATGTCAGGACTGGATCCTAAAGTTGCTACTCACAAACTGAACATTCTGCCGAATGCAAAATCGGTCAAACAACAACAACGGCACTTTAAGCCAGAAATGATGGATGCAATCGACGATGAAGTCAAAAAGCTCATCGCTTGTGGCTTTATCAGAGAAGAACAATATCCTGATTGGATAGCCAATGTTGTCCCAGTTCTAAAGAAAACTGGCAAAGTTCGAGTTTGCATCGACTTCCGGGATCTTAATAAAGCATGTCCAAAAGATAAATTTCCTCTCCCTATCACGGACGTCATGATCGACAACACCTGTGGGTTCGAAAGAATATCTTTCATGGATGGATTTTTCGGATACAATCAGATTCGGATGAATCCTGAAGATGAAAAGCATACTTCTTTTCGCACTCCTCGTGGAGTCTACTGCTATACTATTATGCCGTTTGGTCTCAAGAACGCTGGTACAACATACCAACGAGCCATGAGTACCATCTTTCGAGATCATCTGCGTAAGGCTGTCGAATGCTACGTCGATGGTATTGTTGTTAAAAGTCGTCTAAAGGAAGATCACATCCAAGACTTGAGAACTATCTCCAATCTCATGCGCCAACATCAACTCAAAATGAATCCCACCAAGTCATTCTTGGGTATCTCTAGTGGCAAATTTCTCAGCTTCGTCATTGCCTCTAAGGGTATACACGTGGATCCCGAGAAGATCAAAGCCATTCAAGAGATGTGTCCTCCACGCAACCTAAAAGAGCTACGAGGATTCTAAGGTCGACTTGCGTACATCAGGAGGTTCATTTCAAATCTGTCTGGACGCTGCAGACCATTCACTCAACTCATGAAGAAGGGTGTCTCTTTCATTTGGACTGAAGAATGTCAACGAGCATTTGACGATATCAAGCGGTATCTCATGAATCCACTAGTCTTGGTGCCACCAATTTTTGGCATACCATTCTTAATGTATGTCCGTGCTATGGACCATTCATTGGGTGCTTTACTTGCCCAAAAGAATAAAGAAGGCCACGAACAAGCTATCTATTATCTCAGTCGTACTATGATTGGTGCTGAACACCGTTATAGTCCTGTCGAAAAAGAATGCCTAGCTCTCATGTTTGCTGTTCAAAAGACTCGACATTATATCATTAGGCCTAAACTATTCATGTCATATCCCGAGTTAACCCTCTTTGGGTACTCATGAAGAAGCATAGCACACTCAATTCTCGGTTGGCTACATGGGCCATTCTGCTAGCCCAGTATGACATGGTGTATGTTCCTCAAAAGTCTGTCAAAGGTCAAGCACCTGGCAGATTTCTTAGCAGCTCATCCTGTTCCAGTGATATCCAAACTCTACGATAAAATTCCAGACAAGATTTTGGAATCTAACACAGTCTCTGAAGAATTTCCTACTTGGCGCCTATTCTTTGACGGTGCATCCAGGATTGGACCCAATGGTGCTATTGTTGCAGGAGTCGGAGTTGTTCTTGTCTCTCCAGACAGATCAACTATCCAAAGAGCCTACTCTCTAGATGAACTATGCTCTAACAACGTAGCAGAATACAATGCTCTACTGATCGGTCTTCAATTAGCCAAACAACTGGACGTCGAGTATCTTGAAGTCTATGGCTACTCTAAGCTGGTTGTTAATCAGGTTAGAGGAACCTATGAAGTTCGTCATCAAGATCTAGTGCCTTATCATGAAGCAGCAATCAACATGGCTACGTCATTCAAAGCCTTCTTCATAGACTATGTTCGGCGAGCTTGCAATACTGAAGCAGATGCCTTGGCCAATCTTACAGCAGTCTTAGCTATCCCTATCAAAAGACAGCAAGTAGTGGTTATTTCTAATCGAGAATTATTTTGCATTAAAAACAATCATAATATTGAATTCAGTAACTTCGCTAAAGATAATATTATCGATGAAGATTGGAGAGCTCCTTTCATCGACTTCGTAGTTCACGACATACTACCTGAAGACCCCAAAGAGGCCACGAGTATTCGTCGACGTTCTCTCCGATTCTACTACAACCAAACTACAAAGACTCTCTATCGGCGGACTTATGACGGTCTTCTTCTACATTGTCTAGCTGGTGATGAAGCAAAGCAAGTATTACGAGAAGCTCATGACGGCGTCTATGGAGCACATCAACCTGGTCCTAAACTCCAAGATCGTATCCGACGAATGGGTTATTACTGGCCCTCTATGGTATCAGATGCCATTGAATATGTAAGAAAATATCGAGCTTGTCAAATTCATGCAGATTTTATCCATCAACCTTCAGAATTTCTGCATCCGATGGCTGCTTCATGGCCTTTTGAAGCTTGGGGCATGGACATTATAGGTCCCATCAATCCTCCTTCTTCAAGAGGACATCGGTTTATACTAGCAATAACCGACTACTTCTCTAAATGGGCTGAAGCTATACCTCTAGCTGAAGTCAAGACCAGCAGTGTTATCAACTTCGTCAAACACCATGTCATCAATAGATTTGGTGTTCCTCGAAGGATCATTCATGACAACGGACCATAATTCATCAGCCAAAAATTCACAAGATTCTGTGATGATCATCGAATTGACAATATTGCTTCTACAGCCTACAATCCTGCCGCTAATGGATTAGCTGAAGCTTTCAACAAGACCATCATTAAACTTCTCAAGAAGTTTGTATCTACTAACAAACAGAATTGGAGCGAGAAACTTGGTGAATGTCTTTGGGCCTACCGAACTACAGTCCGCAACCCTACAGGCTTTACACCTTTCTCTCTGGTGTACGGTTGTGAAGCTATTCTTCCTTTGGAACTTCAAATTCCTTCTTTAAGGATTGTCATTGCTAATGAACTCACTACAGAGAATAACGATCTTCTCCGACTTCAAGAATTAGAAGCGCTCGATAAAAAGCGGTTATTGGCTCAACGGCATATTGAGTTATATCAAGCCCGTATTTCGAAGACTTTAAACCGCAAAGTTAAAGTCAGAGCCTTTCAACAAGGAGAACTTGTTCTAACAGTAAGACGTCCTATGATTATGACTCATTCGAGCAAAGGCAAGTTTGATGCGAAGTGGAAAGGACCTTACGTTGTCAACAAAGTCTTTTCGAATGGAGCTTATCAACTTTCAGAGTTGGATGGTCAAGTTACAATGATGCCTATCAATGGCAAATTCCTCAAGAAATATTATGTATAAATGTAACAGAGATTTTATGTAAGTAAGATCAGACAGTTCATAAATAAAATTTAATTTTTATTTCATCATAAATGATGTTACATGATATCAAGGAAGGTCGCTATTGTCCTTCTCAATATTGGACGCGGACTACTGTCATCCTTATCAAAGACATAATCAGCAAAAGAGTCGAGAACATCCTTGCTCGAGCCTACCAGGAACTTGCAAGCAACAATTCTCATGGCTTCTTCTTCTTCAGTCTTTTCTGGTTCAAGCAAGAAATCCAAGATATCCCGCGGTGGTTTGGGTGCAGACAAACCTTCGCCTGCTTCTGCCTGTTTTGGCTGAACTGGTTCGGCAGGGCATTCTTCAGTGCCCGCTTCAACCTTCGGGGCGGTTTCAGCCTTCTTGGATGCATCTCCGGACGACATCTTTATGTTGAAAAGTAGAAATGATCATTCCTCCCAGACTTCTGCTCTATTTATAGGCAGAGATTCTCAAAATAATGAAACGACATATTCATCAGACGGTTCATCCGTTCATTCATATTCACCCGACGGTTCATCCGTTCATTCATATTCACCCGACGGTTCATCCGTTCATTCATATTCACCCGACGGTTCATCCGTTCATTCATATTCACCCAACGGTTCGCCCGTTCATTCACATTCATCAGACAGTTCATCTATTCATTCATATTCATTCGACGGTTCATCCGTTCATCAAATGGTTCATCCGTTCATTCATATTCATTCAACGGTTCGCCCGTTCATTCATTATCACCTGACGGTTCATCCGTTCATCATCACCTGACGGTTCATCCGTTCATCATCATCCGACTGGTTTATCCGTTCGTTACGACGATTCATTTTGTTCATACCTTTTGACGATTCATTTTCGTTATTTAATCATCCACATCAGTAACTTCTCATCCTTGATTAAGTTATCTATTGAAATAATAATATTCGAAAAATTATATTCTGCCACGTCCACATTACCTCTGAGCAGATATAATGAATATAATTATTTTCTATAAAATCATCAAGAAATATATCATGTCCTGCACCTCTGAATATATTTTCTATTGCTATTATTTATATCTGAATAAGATATGCAAGAAATAATAGAGCCACAACAAAATGTCTTTTATTGATCAAAATTTAAGACATTACATGCATAGCATAAAGAAAGACAAGAAGATACAAAATGTTCTTTCTACTGAGATGGAGGCATCATCAGATTAGTAATCTGTTGTTTCAGAATTTGCAACCGTTCTTCGCGAGATGCCATCACTCTCCTCCTGGTGTCACGACCCGCACCCACTGTGTGGGCACGAGAACGTAACTACGCCCAGCCTACGCCGCAGTGTCGGCGGTAGAACGCTGTCCTAGGTCAATCATCTAACAATATAAAGGTACCTGTACAGTATATACACTCCGAATGGAGGTGACATAGCAATATACAGTCTCAATCACATCTAAAGCAGAATGAAAGATAGGAAGATAGATAGATAAATACTGGAATGAAGGAAAAACCACATAAATACAACCAGAGAGTCTAAGTGTCTAAGATACATAAACCCAGAAATACATCTCAAAACTCAAATACAGTAATCCACAAAGTAAATACAACTCCAGACAAAAAGAAATAACTATCTAAACAACCTCTACTGTGTCTCCTCTAGGCTAGCAGGCAATCTCAGGCCATCTGTAAAATTTATCAACAGGTCCAGTCAGGACGGGAGCGAAGCACAAAACATCTCACACAGTTCATAACGAGTTAGGAAATATAAAGCATGCAATAGAGTAAAGTACATGAAACGCTGAAAGAAGAAGATATATGAAAAACAGTAGAGATTTGATAACAGGAAATATCTAAATATGATAAGTAAGAACAGTAAGGAACATGTGATTTTAGAGCACAATATGGTTACGTAAACGGGTTAGGTTATACAATAAAATGGGACTCCTTTGTACGTGGGTGTACAATGGACATATACAATTTCTTATACAATACGATCGATCACATAACCATTTCTACTCCCCCTCCCCAATCAATACACAAGGATCCAATTCAGTTACGTTATCTTATACAATGGCTTGTACAATAGCTTGTACAATGTCTTGTACAATGGCTTGTACAATGGCTCAATGTGATACTGAGAGTACAATATGCACAATGAGTGTACAATGATAAGGGATATTCAATAAATACAACATGTAAGTGAAACGCACATCATAATATGTACTTAGTGAATACAAGGAGATAACATCTCAGAAGAAGATCTATATAGTACCAATCCGTGATAATGATCGTGTCAGCATCAAGTACAGTAATCTAGAGCAAGAATGTAAATCCATACAAGTATGAAACGGTCAGAGAATGTACTCGCCTGATAGCCTGAGTGTCTGAAGAGAATATACTGTCCGAAGAGTGGTGTCTGTCTCCTATAGAACAGTACAAGTCACTATGAGTCCAAAAAGATAGTAAGATGTATTACAATGCATTCTAAATGAATTCTAGGTCAATCTAGGTCAAACCTAAGTCATACCAAGCTAAACTAGGTCATACTGAGTCACACTAGGACAATCAAGGTCAAACAAGGTCACAGGAAATCAATCCAAGTCAAACTAGGTCAATCGGGGTCAAAGGTTGACCTACAGTTGACTTTTGGTCAAAAAGTCAACTCTGGTCAACACCGGTCAACACTGGTCAACACTGGTCAACTGTACTAGTCAAATTAGGTCAAACTAGGTCATGTCCTAACCCAGTAAGTCTTACTAGGCCTAACCAAGACTATCTTAGCAAGCACACATCAATACAAGGCTATACAAGCCAACATACACCCAACTCTATATAGCATGCAATTATTCAATACTCAAATAGGCAAGAATTCACATTGGATATACACTAGGTAATCTATTACTTTAAGCTATATATGTCTACACATATATACACATGCATATATTGGTATTCAACATTAGGTCTATAATCATGGCATTTTAAATGGTTATATAAACTTATATATTACAACACAATATGCTAACATATATATAATATACATACATAGCTAAGTTAATTATATTCATAAATACTTATTTAAGAGGCTATGTATGTGTATGTGAACATGGCAAAGGGGCAAGTGAGGGTTAAATGGGCATACATAGTGTATACATATCAAAGAGTGTCAAAGTGTAAGTGAACAATGTGTCAAGTGTGATAGTGTCAACATAGTGTAAGGGGGTACATGAGGTAATATAGGATTTGTGTTAACATAGAACATTACATCTCATTAACTTGTATATTGCATACATTACATCTATTATAACATTACATTCATGCTTGCATTCATTCATCATTCATTATTCTCTTGCACCACTATATGCACCATACATTACATACTATGGAACCTACATATTCATTACAAGCCATACTTATGCATGCTTACATTAGATAGGATACTTACACCTCATACATCATTTATTTAACCATTTACTCATGCTTGTATTCTCTATTTAATTACATAATGTATATATATTAACATGGGTTAAAATCAAATAGAACATTATATTATACACAAGGGTGCACAAAATGCATATGCCGGATAGTAACTCCTACTAATAATCAATACTATACTATCTCAGCATGAATTAAAATTTAGGATTAAAGTATGTTATAGATCTATGTGTTAGCTTTCCGAAACTTTAAACGGATCGCATTTTCGTTTCCGAAAACTCCCGGAATCGCGAAAACACCGAGAACGCGTTTGTCTTTCGTACAGCTGACACTCAAATAATTCTCCAAAAATTTACAGAAAGAATTAGGCCTATTAATATATGATTTTGGAAATCTAACTTCAATACGCTTCTTTTAAAAAAAATGGGAGATTAAACCGAGCTTTGAGCTAGAAGTTATGACATTTCTAAGTTATGGCTGAAATTAAAAACGTGGATAAAAATAATGACGGATTTAGGTAGTTTGAGACAAAAGAACACAAGTATATAACATAATATATCAAGAACTCACTCTCTACACTAATATGTATATATGAGACACTATAGAACACATCTCCAATACAAAAAATATGAGATTAAACATGTAATAATTCATTCATACATAACAACAACACATAGTGTGTCCAAATTTGGGATTTTCCCACATGGACACAACCACAACACAAAGGACACTCCTATGACCTCCAAATGGACACGAAATGGACACAAATGGAGATACAACTATGGGGTCATTCCTATGGGTTCAAAATAGACCTATATGCATAAGGAAATGAAAAGGAGAAGGGATTTATACCTTCCGGTAGATCGAATCGAAGAAAAGCCTTCCCGGAGCGACACCGACACGTAGAGATTCCAAAAGGACACGAACGAGCTCCGAATCCTCCCAAACTTGGGTAGCTTTCTCCTTGGCTAGAATGGAGAAGGAAAGAAGAAGATTTGGTGGTGAAATGGAATGATTTGGTGGAGAAATTGCTAGGGATTGCTCTCTAGGAATTTGGGGAAGAACAAGAGAGAGAAAAATAGATGGATAATGACAAATGGGAGGCTCAACCCTATCCTTATTGTGGCTGGCCATAAAGGTGGTTTTGTCCTATTAGGAAAAGTCCAAAAGCCCCTTTTCTAGTCTATTTACTAATACATTGGTAAGGGGTTAAGTCGGGGGTAGTTTGGTCAATCCTAAAACACTAATCCATATTAATACTAACCAAAATAATTAGTCTAGTCACTAACTAAAATTAATATCATATGGACTAAAATTAATATTATGTGGGCCATGCCTAACTAGTGTGTGGGCCCGCTAGAGTCAAAACTACCCCGGGTCTCCGATACAAGTCGGAATGAGTTGAAATTCGAACCCGACTCAAATAACCCCAAAATATTACAATAAATAAATAAATAATTCCAAAATAATTTAAAAATGAAAAATGACAAAAATACCCCTGTTTTTGGAAACTGGGGGTGACAAATCTATCCACCTTAAAAAAATTTCGTCCTCGAAATTAAAACAAAGCAATCACAGGAAACACATGCAGAAAACAATCTCATTCAAATACTTTTCAAAAAAATTAGCAATAAAAAAAATCTCCTTGAGGCACATCAAACATTTATAAATAAAAACTGATACGTATCCGATACGGACACAAAACCATCACACCTATCAAAGGTCAAAATTAACAATCACCAACGCAATAAATATCAAAATAATTCAAGGAGGTCTAATGCAAAATATCCTTAGGCCAAAAATGACATTAAAATATCCTAATCACATGGGTAGGCTCTAGGTCAAACAATCTCTAGGGTTTCACTAGCAAAACATCAAAATTACAAGTCAAGATTTTAAATAGTTTTAAAATGATTTAAAAAAATTACCAAAATTATATCATGATTTAAATGTCAAATCAATAAATGATTAAAATTACAAAATTTCAAAATTACTCTCATTTTAGAAAATTGGGTGTTACAAGTCTACCCACCTTAGAAAAATTTCATCCTCGAAATTAAAATGTCCATACTCCTCTAGGTCAAACCCCCACAAATCAAAGTCCCAGATTAAAACAAATCATGTGATCAAAAGGATGACATACAGGGTCATTGCATACGGTGGTAGTGAAAGTCTCATCTAGGTATACTAGTCATGCTAAACCAAGACGGTCATAGGGTATCAAACACATAAGAAATCTAGAGTGCTAAACTGAAAAATATACATAAATAATAAATCATCAAAACTGTAAGACAGTCTACCATCCTATGTGAAAGCTGGTACTCAAAAAAAAATCAAAAAAAAAAATAAAAATAAGAAAGGTAACTTCCAATAATCAAAAAGGGTACAGAAAAATCAATTTCAAAGTTAAAGAATTGAAAGTCACTTGTATTGAAATCCAATCACAATATATATATAGAGAGCGTTAGAGAGGGAAAAGCTGGCATTATGTAATGTTATATGGTTTGTGTGTGTATGGGTGTATGTAAACAGGTTAATATGGTAAGATAGTAGGCATATGTGTAGACGAACTATACATAAAATTGTATATGAGAAATTGGGTTTCAAAACAACGGCTATCAAGTTACACTAATTATGGCATATTGGTTAAACAATCTACAATACGCAACTTATTTACTCATAACATGCATGACTAACCTTATACATATATATATAAAGAGGGTGTGTGTGTGTCCTTGTACAGGGTTATAGCCTAGTATTGAAAGGTTAAACCCAGTTTTAGTTCAGCATTTACATGCAAAGTCTGAAAATAAGCTAACATTTAAAACAATAAAATATTAACATAATACAGTCTCAGATTTTAGGGTTTTGAAACATCGCAACCCATCTCAATGGTCCTAATACATCCTAACATGATAGAAATGAAACCCTAACATACTATCCATACATTTATCTATGTACACAGTTCAATATTACATGTTAAATCTGAAATTTAACTAAACATGGAAATCAATGTAAAAATGTTAACATGTAACTAGTTTTCAGGGTTTTGGAGAAATTTGAACATTAAAAACCAACTCAATGTTTATCACAACTAACATGTAAGAATATGAAACATAAATTTATATCCCTACTTTCCACAAGGTATATAGCTCAAATATTACATTTAAGAAATAAAACAGCAATTTGAACTAACATTGGAATCCCGCATCAAGGGTTAACATGCACACAGTCTCAGATTTTACAAATTTAAACACAAAACTCAACCAAAATTTTGAATTGAAACCCCACGTATAACATACATGTGCAGTGATTTAAACATAACTAATAATGTAAAATTTATATTTAAATTACGAATTTAAACATGAAAAAGCAGAGAACCAGAAATATTGGGGTTTTGACAATTTAAACATCAACAACATATTAATATGTATTTGGATAGGTGGAAAAATCAAGTGTAGCATGCATACGTGTTAGGCAAAGTGTATGCTATATATATTCATATACATATTCTCATGTCCTAATATAAAAAAAATTATTTCTACGTTAAGACTAACATTTAGATTCCTACCAAGATTGCAAGCAGGTGATTGACGTAATCAAGGCAGTTTTATTATTATTATTTAATACAAGAATAATAGCAAGGAAGAAATAACGATAAAATCTGTTTTGCTTATCTATTTAAAGAAGAACCATTTTGAAATCCAGAGCTAAATTATCAAATCAAAGATAAAGTCTAGCAAAATTATCAATTCATTGCATTAAGAAGAAACTCGTAGCAAGAAGTTACGCAAAGGTTTATAAAAACAGACAAACCTACTCTTAAGTTAAATAATGAGAAGCAAACAAAACAAAACAATTAATAATTAAAAAAATTTGAAGGACAGAAACAAAAGTAGAGAAAACATGTTTCGAAAATAATTTAAGGTACAATCTGATAATCATATGCGTCTGTCCAAAATCATGGTACACTAAATCCTCGTCATACTAGTAAGCAAGGCTACGATAATCACAGAGTCCTTGACTTATGCACATACCTCTAGAATCGTGGTATTTAACATTTTCGCGGTGCCGCTAGCTTGGCTGCAAAAACCTTAAATTTCCACACCCGAGAAATATATCCAGAGTCAGACTATATGTCCTCACCATGCTGGCTAATGTGACTATAGAAGACTAGATTCCAAAACATAGATGACCTATCCCATATAATTTCATCTTGTCAAAAAAATTAAATTAAATCAACAATGAATACCCATAAATCAAATCAAATTTATCAACGAACTTCAAAATTCAAAATGAACAAAAATCCATCAAAATACAACTCGGATGCAACAGCTATCATCAAGATTCAAAATTTGACAATCATTCATCAAAATCAATGAATATAACTCAAATTCAACCATAATCCATCAAAATCAAATTTAACAACAGTAAGTAAAAATAAATCAAATCAAGGGAAAAAAGAGTTCTCAAATCGAAGTTAAAATAAGATTCTCAAGGGTCGTCCCAGGAATCTCTCAAGGGTCATAACTGTGATTGAGTACCTTCAAAAATATATTCTATTCCTACTGCAGGCTGTAGTGGTACTCTAGCTCGAATACCACTACACAAACTCGACCTGCATGGGCCACCACTAAAAACGTGTCACCACCCGTACCCACTGTGTGGGCACGAGAATGTAACTACGCCCAGCCTACGCCGCAGTGTCGGCGGTAGAATGCTGTCCTAGGTCAATCATCTAATAATATAAAGGTACCTGTACAGTATATACACTCCGAATGGAGGTGACATAGCAATATACAATCTCAATCACATCTAAAGCAGAATGAAAGATAGAAAGATAGATAGATAAATACTGGAATGAAGAAAAACCACATAAATACAACCAGAGAGTCTAAGTGTCTAAGATACATAAACCCAGAAATACATCTCAAAACTCAAATACAGTAATCCACAAAGTAAATACAACTCCAGACAAAAAGAAATAACTATCTAAACAACCTCTACTGTGTCTCCTCTAGGCTAGCAGGCAATCCCAGGCCATCTGTAAAATTTATCAACAGGTCCAGTAAGGACGGAAGCGAGCACAAAACATCTCACACAGTTCATAACGAGTTAGAAAATATAAAGCATGCAATAGAGTAAAGTACATAAAACGCTAAAAGAAGAAGATATATGAAAAACATTAGAGATTTGATAACAGGAAATATCTAAATATGATAAGTAAGAACTGTAAGGAACATGTGATTTTAGAGCACAATATGGTTATGTAAACGGGTTAAGTTATACAATAAAATGGGACTCCTTTGTACGTGGGTGTACAATGGACATATACAATTTCTTATACAATACGATTGATCACATAACCATTTCTACTCCCCCTCCCCAATCAATACACAAGGATCCAATTCAATTATGTTACCTTATACAATGGCTTGTACAATGGCTTGTACAATGTCTTATACAATGGCTTGTACAATTGCTCAATGTGATACTAAGAGTACAATATGCACAATGAGTGTACAATGATAAGGGTATTCAATAAATACAACATGTAAGTGAAACACACATCACAATATGTACTTAGTGAATACAAGGAGATAACATCTCAGAAGAAGATCCATATAGTACCAATCCGTAATAGTGATCGTGTCAGCATCAAGTACAGTAATCTAGAGCAAGAATGTAAATCCATACAAGTATGAAACGGTCAGAGAATGTACTCGCCTGATAGCCTGAGTGTCTGAAGAGAATATACTGTCCGAGGAGTGGTGTCTGTCTCCTATAGAACAGTACAAGTCACTATGAGTCCAAAAAGATAGTAAGATGCATTACAATGCATTCTAAATGAATTCTAGGTCAATCTAGGTCAAACCTAAGTCATACCAAGCTAAACTAGGTCATACTGAGTCACACTAGGACAATCAAGGTCAAACAAGGTCACAGGAAATCAATCCAAGTCAAACTAGGTCAATCGGGGTCAAAGGTTGACCTACAGTTGACTTTTGGTCAAAAAGTCAACTCTGGTCAACACCGGTCAACACTGGTCAACACTGGTCAACTGTACTAGTCAAATTAGGTCAAACTAGGTCATGTCCTAATCCAGTAAGTCTTACTAGGCCTAACCAAGACTATCCTAGCAAGCACACATCAATACAAGGCTATACAAGCCAACATACACCCAACTCTATATAGCATGTAATTATTCAATACTCAAATAGGCAAGAATTCACATTGGATATACACTAGATAATCTATTACTTTAAGCTATATATGTCTACACATATATACACATGCATATATTGGTATTCAACATTAGGTCTATAATCATGGCATTTCAAATGGTTATATAAACTTATATATTACAACACAATATGCTAACATATATATAATATACATACATAGCTAAGTTAACTATATTCATAAATACTTATTTAAGAGGCTATGTGTGTGTATGTGAACATGGCAAAGGGGCAAGTGAGGGTTAAATGGGCATACATAGTGTATACATATCAAAGAGTGTCAAAGTGTAAGTGAACAATGTGTCAAGTGTGATAGTGTCAACATAGTGTAAGGGGGTACATGAGGTAATATAGGATTTGTGTTAACATAGAACATTACATCTCATTAACTTGTATATTGCATACATTACATCTATTATAACATTACATTCATGCTTGCATTCATTCATCATTCATTATTCTCTTGCACCACTATATGCACCATACATTACATACTATGGAACCTACATATTCATTACAAGCCATACTTATGCATGCTTACATTAGATAGGATACTTATACCTCATACATCATTTATTTAACCATTTACTCATGCTTGTATTCTCTATTTAATTACATAATATATATATATATATTAACATGGGTTAAAATCAAATAGAACATTATATTACACACAAGGGTGCACAAAATGCATATGCCGAATAGTAACTCCTACTAATAATCAATACTGTACCATCTCAGCATGAATTAAAATTTAGGATTAAAGTATGTTATAGATCTATGTATTAGCTTTCCGAAACTTTAAACGGATCGCGTTTTCGTTTCCGGAAACTCCCGGAATCGCAAAAACACCGAGAACGCGTTTATCTTTCGTACAGTTGACACTCAAATAATTCTCCAAAACTTTACAGAAAGAATTAGGCCTATTAATATATGTTTTTGGAAAGCTAACTTCAATACGCTTCTTTTAAAAAATACGGGAGATTAAACCGAGCTTTGAGCTAGAAGTTATGACATTTCTAAGTTAGGGCTGAAATTAAAAACGTGGATAAAAATCATAACGGATTTAGGTAGTTTGAGACAAAAGAACACAAGTATATAACATAATATATCAAGAACTCACTCTCTACACTAATATGTATATATGAGACACTATAGAACACATCTCCAATACAAAAATATGAGATTAAACATGTAATAATTCATTCATACATAACAACAATACATAGTGTGTCCAAATTTGGGATTTTCCCACATGGACACAACCACAACACAAAGGACACTCCTATGACCTCCAAATGGACACAAAATGGACACAAATGGAGATACAACTATGGGGTCATTCCTATGGGTTCAAAATAGACCTATATGCATGAGGAAATGAAAAGGAGAAGGGATTTATACCTCCCGGTAGATCGAATCGAAGAAAAGCCTTCCCGGAGCGACACCGACACGTAGAGATTCCAAAAGGACACGAACGAGATCCGAATTCTCCCAAACTTGGGTAGCTTCCTCCTTGGCTAGAATGGAGAAGGAAAGAAGAAGATTTGGTGGTGAAATGGAATGATTTGGTGGAGAAATTGCTAGGGATTGCTCTCTAGGAATTTGGGGAAGAACAAGAGAGAGAAAAATAGATGGATAATGACAAATGGGAGGCTCAACCCTATCCTTATTGTGGCTGGCCATAAATGTGGTTTTGTCCTATTAGGAAAAGTCCAAAAGCCCCTTTTCTAGTCTATTTACTAATACATTGGTAAGGGGTTAAGTCGGGGGTAGTTTGGTCAATCCTAAAACACTAATCCATATTAATACTAACCAAAATAATTAGTCTAGTCACTAACTTAAATTAATATCATGTGGACTAAAATTAATATTATGTGGGCCATGCCTAACTAGTGTGTGGGCCCGCTAGAGTCAAAACTACCCCGGGTCCCCGATACAAGTCGGAATGAGTTGAAATTCAAACCCGACTCAAATAACCCCAAAATATTACAATAAATAAATAAATAATTCCAAAATAATTTAAAAATGAAAAATGATAAAAATACCCCTGTTTTTGGAAACTGGGGGTGACACCTGGCCTCTTCCATCCCAGATTCTTTATTAAAAACGGGCATAGTTACCATTCGGCGAGTGATTTCAGCATCATGAGCTGCTACATACTCATCTCTTTCCTAGGTTAGAGCACTGAATTGTTGGACTGCAGTCTGATGCTCAATAACTTTATTTTCCAGTTCTTCTTAGAGGCGGGCAATCTCCGCTCTCAGCTCAGCTATTCTTCTCTCTTTTCTCTCAGCAGTTGAAGTCACCGATTCCAACTTAGAATTATACTCCGCAGATTTAGTAGAATAGGCATCCAAAAGGTTTTGGAGGTTCACTCTTTCAACTGCAGCTGCCTGAGCCATCTGTTCAAACTCTGCTTGTACTAAGGGTTCTACTTCCCCCTTATTGAGCTCTTTATAGTTCTTTGTTGAAGCTTCCAGCTCATTTATTATGTGGTCAAGGAAAGTGGCCTGGGGCTCGTCACCTTGCCCCCGGATGGCCTTTACTAAGAAAGAGGTCGGACCTCTAACCATGTAAAAATCAGCGTCTTCTTTGTCCATCATTCTATTGATCAAAGTCCCCAAGGACTCGAAGAAGCATTTGGTGAATGATTGGATGACAAGCTGATTAATCGCCAGAGCACCAGGAGTTGCAGCAACTCCTGTTGATGACGAGGCAGCAGGACGTTCAATTTCTTGGATCTGAACGGAAGGCTTTCTGAATAAGAAAACTAAAGTGGAGCTAGTTGCTCCTTCTGGTTGTTCCTCTGCAAAATTAAATATCGTCACTTTGCCTATCATTTGGCTATTGATAAAGAGAATCAAAAGTGAAAACAGTCTTACCATGGTTTGACCCAGCAACGGGCCTATCATCTGCAGGAACAGACTCTAGCTGAGCAGAAGTAGCTTCAGACACTACTGCCTAACTACTTCCTGCTTCAGAGCCACAGGGTAAATGACGACTGCTACTAGCAATCGCCGTCGCAAGAACTATGTCCATGCACACTGGAAGTGCTGGAGAAGCTTCGATTTCTGTATAGAATACACATAAAGATGTCAGCTATTAATCTATTTAAAAGAAGATTGCTAATTTCATTCTATACCTTGGGGATTAGCAGCGGGAGTTTCCTCCTGAGCCGTTTCTTTATCGGTTATCTTTTTCGGAGATGATTGCACTTCAACGTCCTTTTCAGGATCTAAAGTCTCATCAGCACCTCCGGGAGACATCTGCACATCAGCATCCAAGGTGTCGTCAACTGCTACAGGAGATACATGCTCTTCCTCATCTCCTTCAAGATTTTGTATATCTTCATTAGCTTCTGAGGAAGTGCTCTCCTCATTTTCATCTTCCTCCGGTATCTCCCCACTGGCAGTTGCAGTGGCTTGGTCAACATAATCCTCCTGTGAGCCGAAGTCACAGTCTTCTAAAGCCTGGATCATCAAACGATCTTCCTCCTCACGGGTTGCTCCCGGTGTGGCAGGAAGATGAGTTTCCACTGCTGCTGGCAATGGAGATTGCAAAGGTTCATGCTCTGTTTCTGCAATATTGTCTCTAGGCTCAATGGCCTCATCTCTCCGGTCAATCTCTTCTCTCTCCTCAATATCCTCCTTCTGTTCTAGACTAGGAGTTTTATGTCCAGCCTCAGAAACAGGAGTTGGAGATGGCATATTGAGCCCAGCTACAGCGTTCGCTACTACCGAAGACAAAGTTTGTCTGGGAGGAAAAACTGTTATCTTCTGTCTTCTATGAGCCAGCTTCTTCCTTCTATGTAGAGGCCTCTCAGGGCTCTCTATGTTTACTATATCGACTTATTTCTGAACAGAGGTTGGTGTAGCGGCTTCATCTCGAGTGGACTCGGCCAATTGTCTGAATTGTGATCTCGTCGTAACCTTCTCTGAAGAATGTTCCAGGATTAGTTTCTTCTTCACAATGGGGGCAGGAGGCTCTTTCCTTTTTCTTTTCTTCTCCTTGGCCGGAGATTTAGCAACCTTCAGAGAGACTTTTATAGGTTGATTAACTTCTTCAGGGAAATCGGCTTCCCTGGAAGCCTCCAGTGGATCATCCACTGGTTCATGTTCCTCATCATTATTAGGAGCCAGTACATCAGTTGCTCCCTTCCTCAGACGGTTTTCCGTTGTAAAACTATCTACAAGGCTATAGTTTTCGGCAAAAGTGTTTGCAGTCGTATAAAACTGTGAATATGTGTATAGCATTCTTGGACCAGTATTATTCCTGTGTGGCATCGAGAACACTGCCCGTGTGTCTCGAGCATTGTAGTAAGCCCACGCTCTGGCTCCGTCGATCAAGTATCCTGTTCCTCGTAAGCAAGTTATTGCATTGCCCACGTGGAACTGGTCATATCCAAATTGTCGAGCGAAGCGACTCGATAAATATGGCTCCAAAAAGTATTCTTCCTCAAATCTATATACTAGATGCGACGGTCTGATTGCCTTCAACCATTCAAAAGCTATTCGACCTATAGGCTGCCTCCCAAGGTCAACCATGTTTGATGCCATGAATTCATAACCCGTTGGAGTGGGAGAACAAAGAAAATTCCATCCTCTACCTAGATTCAAAGTGCGTCTGCAATCTTCAGGCTAGTGTATAGCCATCGGCTCTGTGAGAACCGGTGCAGAAAACTGCCATCCACTACCCCCATGGCAGGATTCATCGGAGATGGATGGTGCAGGAGTAGCCATCCGAATAAGTAAGTATAAGGTAATTCCAGTCTGGGGAAATTACCTTTATCACACTTACCCTTAAGCATGGAATCTACATATAGACGAAGACCTGCATTTATTCTGTAAGTCATCGCTGATAGTAGATCCATCCGGTAGCCGAAGACTAACCGGACAGCAGCAAAAAGGACACCGCGGTGGAAGCGATCTATAGCACTTGCCCCAGGCATAACGAAGCGGCGGAGCCAGTACGTCAGAAATCCTGCTAACTAGGCTTCTTTGGACATGGGCCTGTAGCCCATTCTTACATGGCTCTCAACAAAATCTCCAACTTTAAGAGGTGGATATTGATGTTCATCCTCGACTAAAATATCCAGTCTCTTATTCTCCTCCATCAGTTTTATCACTTCACTATGGGTGAGAGGTTGGAAGAAGTCTGGGTTGTAGGAGTCATGATCTTTTGTCTTTTTCTCAATAATATGGTTGAGAAAAAGATAAGTCAGCCATTTCGAAGAATAACATGTACCAGACGAGCCACTCTTGTAGTAAAAAGAGCATACATTGTAATGGCACAACAATTCATCAAAGACTTCTACCATCTTCGAATTCTCTTGACGAAGTCTATCTAACTCGTCATTAGTGGGGACATACTCCTCGTAAGGAAAGTCTGCCATTGGTAACTACGAGATATACTTTATCTCGTGGATAGCCAATCCCATCTCTCCGCAGGGCATCATAAATGTCCCTGTCCTATAGTTGTACCTCTCTGCCAGTGCCAAAAACAGATGAGGGTTTGTGTAGAAGCCATATACGGTAGCATGTACTGCCTCATACAGTTCAATCTCTCTGAGTTTATCTCCAAACTGAACTAATATCCAATTTGCTATACTGCTCCACCTTTTGATGTCTGGGTTTACCAGACCTGTCAACCGGATGTCTTGATCCGGATAACTGCCTTCAACCTTTGCGTACTCATTCGCAAAGATTGGAATCCTCACAGGCAATAACAGAGAAGAATTCTCCGGAGGGATGCACCCTGGTTTTAATCCTCTAAGTAGAGTACTGTGACGCTCAGGAGAGCTATAGAACATGTCCCTGTTATTCCGATCCTTCTTGACGCAGATTTTTCCTATTCGAGCTTGTTGAAGAGGAGTGATGTCCCAGTCCATCCTCCTGGGATAGCTAGCATGAGCATATCGTGCCAAAGGAAGGCACCTGACAATATCTGGCAACAAGACCAGTCTATTCTTCGTATGAAAAGTTCTCTGCTCAATACGTGGTCTTGGTTGAGAACTTTTGTCAATTGCTTCACCGAACAAAAACATAGGTTTTTTGTGAGTGATTGCATCAGCAGTCTGTAAAGGCTGTCCATTCATCAGACTTAGCAGAGTCTCATTATCCTGTGCTATCAAAATAGTCTGGCGGAAGGACAGAAGTGCATATTGCGGAAAAAGTACGTGGGACAAGTCCTCTTTGAACTCAGATTCTGCAAGAGTTCCTACAAACGTTTCATATTCGGGATCTTCTCTGGTATTCACTGCATCAAAATAGAGAAAATAGAAATTCAGCACAAGTATAATCAAAGATGCTATTATGAGATTGTGCAACCATCAGATTGTACAACTATCAGATTGCGCAACTATCAGATTACACAACCATCAGATTGCGCATCCATTAGTTTACGCCAACATCAGATTGCGCTGGTAATCTTGCGCAAATCAGCAGATTGCGCTGACTTTTGCCAGCACAGTTCAACCGATTGCTCAAGAAAGTATTCTTCATAAAAATAAAGAATAACTAGTTCATGCAACCAAGACCCTAAAAAGGGTGGCGCAATATGATCACATCTCTAAAAAGAGATGAATTTTGAAGATCAGTGAAGTCGAAAAACCCTAAAAGGAGTTTTCGATTGAATCATCTACCTAGCAAAGCGGGATGCGAGTCTCATGTCGAGAAGGACGAGGCGCAAACCTAGCCGAAGATTCGGCTAGGGCCTTGCCCTTGGCAGTGGCGGAGGATCGCTTGGGGGCCATGGAGATCGATGAGGAGAATCGGAAATGCTCAAGAAATTTCTCTTTTGAAAATTCGAAAGCAAGTAAAGAATGACAGTGAGAGAATGGGGAACTATTTATAGTTTTTCAAAGGAGAACGGTCGCCTCAGATTGCGCTGAAAAAGCGGGGCTGATTCATCCAATTGTGCAGACAGCTCACGTGTGCGCAACTTGATTTTAAAATTTAAAATTTAAAGTATTTCGAAACTTTGAATAAATTCAACTTTCGAAAACTTTGAAGGGGATCTTGTAGGTCCTAAAAAAATCAAGTTGCACCTATTAACAAAGTCAGAAAATCAAGAAATACAACTTTCAAATGAACTGCGCATACATCAGATTACGCATCATTCAGATTGCGCACACCAGACTGCGCACACATTCAACTGCGCAGGCTGACGTGGCAATGTCATCATTATCTGACAAAATCAAATCTTTCTGACAGCTGACAACACAAAGAACGAGGAGACTGTTCGTTTATTGTGCCGCACAGCGCTCGAGGACAGTTGGACAGCTGTACATACAGCACAATCGGTCAGGAATTCTGTTGTGCAATCCAATCTCGCGCAAACTGAAGTCAGCGCAATTCATGTGGCACATTTCATCATGATAATTGACAAAAGTACACGTGGCATTCATGCCATCAATTTTTCACTACGTAGCAACCGTCTATGCACGATCATGCGCATTTCAATCAAATGATGCCATATGTCCAAGACAGTTGGCCTACGACCAGACAACTGCCTGCGCAATCTGATGCTACGCAATCCAGTTCCTGTGCAATCCAACTTGCGCCATTCAGAATAACTAAAAATTAGTTATTTTCAGAACTCTATAAATAGAGTTTCAAGTCTTCATTCAAATGGAACAGACATAAAAGTTCAGAAATATCGGAGAGTTCAGGAGTTCTTGCCCAAATGCTGCTGCATTTTTCTAAGGCTTTTGTCTTCAACTTCAGAGGCTACCATCTTCAAAGTTCACATCGTCCAAGGGATAAAGCAATCGTCTTCTAGATTGGATTCCAACAGTTGTACTTTCCCAGAATTCTTGTAATCTTTACAAAGTTTGTATCAATAAAGTTCAATACTTTTATTTTTGCAAACAGCCAACCTGAGAGGCTCATACCCGTATCTCTAGCGGAGCTTCCGGATTATAAGGGAAGTGCAATCGAAGCCCATACGACAAGGAAATATTCTCCCCACCCAATGTACCTATTATGTCGCATCCATGACCATGTACCTCTACTAACTGCTAAGTCTCCTAACATGTCTCTATTAGCGGTTAGCGCTAACGCATGCATATGGGGGATCAGCCCACACGCAAGAACTTCTACATGCTACTCATCTCACACATTCTCGTGGTACAGTGGTGTCAAGGTATATGTAATACACTACAACGGTAGTCTCTTAACTCTAAGTCCACATGCAATCAAAGGATAATAACAAAGTATATCTAATATCACTGTGCAAACAATAAATCAAGGACTGTAAGAATTGGAAATAAAGAACAGTGATATGTAATAAAATTCAACTGAATATAAACAGTATAATGGCAATGTATCTTGTCTGCTGTGCGAGAAAGGCAAATCCAAGAGTAGCAATTATCAGCACCAAAACTCACAAATCACATATGACTCCAGACGCTGAAACAAACATAAAAAATGATCTTAGTAAAGAAGATATACCTAGGAAATGCCTGTCCAAAAGTCAAATTCTAGAACAGGGGCAAAATCGTAATTTCGGGTCAAAACGATATCTGCCGTTGGACCCGCTTTGCACCGAAAAGCGTGCC